>JAYESA010000018.1:15990228-16356535 GCA_036927795.1 Iris macrosiphon | reverse complement strand
ATGTAGATACCTAGGTATATGCCTATATGTATTAGATATATGTATTTTAGCCTAGATTATAGCTAGATATATATGTTTATGCATAGTTAGTTAGCTAGAGGGGTAGTCGGGTTGAGTTTAGAGTGGTATCTCAATACCTTGAGATACCAAGGTATCTCAATACCTTAGGATAACCAAGGTATTGAGTTTCGAGCGGGATTTTTGAGCAATAGCCTAGGAAATGTATTGGAGTAATTTTTATATGCTTATGTGTATATATTTACGCGTGCTAGCATAGGTTTTAGAGGGTATAGGCAGGGTATATAGCATAGGTTGAGGTATCGGATACCGAGGGTATCCGGTATCTCAAGGAGGCGAGTTTGTGAGTTTTCTAGCTTAATGACCTCGGTTTGACCTAGAATTTCAGGAGCACCCTAGTTTGACCCAGACTTGACCGTAGTTGACTCGGTTGACCGCCAAAGTCAACTTTTGACCTAGTTTTGACCCAAAATTGACTTTTTGGACCTAGAGTTGACTTTTTGACCCAGATTTCACCGGTTTGACCCGTTTGACCTAGAACGACCCTAGAAGCCTATTTTTAGTTATTTTATATCTGTTTAACTCATTAGAACTCTGTTTAACCTTGTTTTTCGCATTAGGTCTTTGCGACACCGGTTCGGATCGCCAGTTGCTCAGGACGTCAGGCGAGTACATTCTCTGATAGTTTTCATTATTTGATGATTATTATGATTCAGCTTCTAGTATAGTATCATCTGATTATTCTGGCACAACACGGGACACTGACTGGTATTTCTGGATTCATTTACTTGCGATACGTACATTTCATGTTTCTGGTCTCTATTCTGAATCACTACTGGCATCACCTACAGGCATCACTACAGGCATCATTCATGTTCAGGCTGGACTCATCTTGATTTGCGTGTCGGGTCTTGGATTCACTTGTATTAGTCGGGGCGAGAAAATACTCGAGTAGACATGTAAACATTCCTATCTGGCATCATCAGGAATCACTCCCTCTGGTCTAATCTGGAATGATAGCAGCCGCGCACCCAGTGCGCGGTGAGCCGTACTTACTCCTAGCCGTTTACATGTCGAAACAAGTATTTCAAAGACACCGAGTTCATTCTTTATAGTCTGGACTCTCATGCATTTCTTGACTTGTCTCACTTACATGTTTCTGGACTTGACTCACTACATATTTTTCATGCTGGACTCACTACACGTTCATGTGCACGGACTTGATCTTAGATTAGATTTCCTGTATCTTGCAGTTATTACTATCTTGCTCTGATATCCATGCATCTTTACCTTTATGCACCAGTGATTTATATATATTTCTTGTTTCATACTTGCTTCATTCTTCTTGCTACTTGCTATAACTGTTTTATAGTTTTTATCATTTAAATGGAACTGCTGTTAGAGATGTACTTGCTCCAGTCCTGACTGGACATATTTTTCAGAGTATCCGGAGGAGTGGTGTCCGACGTTTTATGGACCTGAGCCTGTCGATGGTGCAGACAGTGACCCTCTAGTTTAGGGGTGAGTTCCGGGTTGGTAGCCGGGATCACTAGGACCTTGTTGTTGTTTTTATTAGCTTTTAGCACCGGATTTGTCTCCGGTTTTGGATTAAGATCTTGTTTGTATATTATTTTGGATGATGTTGTATTGTTGTATATTTATTGATGTTGTGGTTATTGTAGTAGTTATTGTTGGTTAGACTTTGGAGTTGTTAGCCTTCTGTGTTATCTTATCGTGCTTAGATTCGTGATTGAGTATATCGTGATTATCATTATGATATTGCTCCTCCGTTTGGAGTTGAGATCTTGACAGGTTTATATATTGATTGTGTGGTTGCCCTCCTTTTGGAGAGGTCATGGCAGATTTTTTATGAGTTATCTAGATAGTTGACCTAGACAGCGTTCTACCGCCGATGCTGCGGCGTAGGCTGGACGTACCCACTACTCATGCCCGATTTTTTGAGTGCGGGTCGTGACACGTTTTTGGTGGCGGCCCATGCAGGTCTCGATTCGCAATTAGTGCGTTATCGTGGTGGTACAACAACTTAGTTGTACTGCTACGAGCCTGCTATAGGATCTAGGATTTAGGATGAGAGTGTACTCAATCACGACTAGGAACAATTCCAATCTAATTATTCTGAAATTGCTTCTTTTGAAATATTACTGTCCTTCTTTGATGATATCATATCTTGCGTCGTATTGACTTCTTTTGATCTGTGTTCAGAATGCCTCCGAAGACACGATCCCATCGTACCGTTCCAGCAGTTGGCACTGAGAGGTCTGCTACCTCTCGTCCAGCTCGTATTCAGGCAGCTGCTACCGCTCTACTCACCACTCCTGCGGTCGAGGGAGCATCTGCTTCTCTCGGGGATCCTCCTTCACCTGTCGATCCGAGGACTACCCCAGTCGTTCCGGTGGTTCCTCCACCACTTCCTGCTCCAGTAGATGCCGCGCAGTTGTTTGCGTTCTTCAGGGAGATGATGGACGTGCAGCACCGTCGGGTGGATGTGATGAGGCTGGGCATTGAGAACGCCCACCAGGTGGCCATGATGGCAGTGGATAGGGTGGCACAGATTCAGCCACAGGCAGATCAGATTCAGCATCCGAGACCGGGCAGTATCATTGACTTCCAGAGGATGCGGCCCAAGGAGTTCCGTGGTACAGAAGGAATCCTGTACGCGGATGACTGGATAGAGCAGATCGAGAGGATCTTCAGGTTGGCGCAGATTCCAGATAGTATGCAGATAGAGGCATCGGGCAGTCAGATGTTCGACCTTGCTTTGACGTGGTATCGCATAGATACGAGGATTGCAGCGCCAGGGCTTACTTGGGAGGCTTTCAAGAGGCTTTTTAAGGAGAAGTTTTTCCCAGATGTGGCGCTCAGTGCTTTGGAGAGCCAGTTCGAGGCACTCGTCCAAGGGAGCATGACGGTGGACGAGTACGCAGCAGAGTTCTGCCGTCTGGGCAGATTTATAGATGGCTTGAGTGAGGCAGCTAAGGCGAGAAAGTTTCGCAAGGGCTTGGTCATGGCGGTCAAGTCTTTGACCAGGAGCGACCGCGAGGCAACTTTCAAGCAGATAGTAGGAGACGCTCAGAGAGCAGAGGATGACTTGGAGCTCAAGTCCAAGAGAGGCAGGGATGATTCAGGCAGTGCGAGTGGCAGTGCGGGACCGGCTAAGCGTTCCTATGTGCAGAAGGCAGTACAGCAGGGTCAGGATCAGAGGGTGCCCACTTGTGCCTACTGCAGGAAGGCAGGACACACTTGGGATGTTTGTAGGAGGAGGCTGAAGGTGTGTTTGTTCTGTGGATCCGCTTCTCACCAGATGCGAGATTGCCCCACTGCACCTCCATTGGGTGGAGCACAGGATCAGAGAGTTGGAGCTAGGCCACTTGTGGCACAGCATCATGCCCGCACCAGCAGAGGGATACACCCCAGCAGGGCAGGGCTTATGCGTTGACGGTCGAGGAGGCCGATGCTACAGGTGTCGGGTTAGCAGGTCTGTCTCTTTGTTCTTCTTCCTGTCCTTTTCCATTCCTTGTGGTGTGCTTCATTAGTACATGTTAGATTTTTCTTTGTACTGTGGTAGATAGTATAGTGACCCTGATTGAGACTGTGATAACACAACCAGTAGGACCTTGATCTTGTATGTTGTATAGGTAGAATTTCTTGACTGTGATTGTTGGGGGTTTGACCTAGAGAGAGTGTGATTGACCTTAAATTTCGAGGACAAAATTTTCTAAGGAGGATAGGCTTGTCACTACCCCATTTCCAGAGCCGGGTATTTTTTTTATTTTTAATTTAGTTAATTGTGTATTATTTATAATTAATTGTATTTATATTTAATTAATGATTGTATTATATTTTTATTGATTGTTTAGGATTTTGGCTAGCCTGGACCCATGTCAGACCCTAGTGGACCCATGTCCGACCCAGCCATACCCCTGTGAGACTTATTTTTGGGTTTAGAATATTTATTATATTTTTAGAAGGTTAGTGGAAGAGATTTGGAGCTAGTTTGAGTGCTTTGGAACCCAAAACCCGAAACCAAGTCAAATAGGGGCGTTTTGAGAATTTAGAAACTTGTGTAACCCTTTTTATGTGCTTTGGCCGACCCATTCAGCCCTTCCCCACCGTGGACAGCAGCCCTCTCCCCCCTCTTTTCATTCCACTCTTCTTCTTCACTTCTTCTTCTTCTCCACTTCTTCTTTCTTCTTTCTTCTTCTTCAAGGTGAGTTTTTCTCCATTTTTCTTCCTTCCCTCTTCCATTTCTTCTACTTACTTGAACCCTAACCTTGCATTTTTCCCCAACCTAGGTGGGTAGAGCTTAGATTTGGTGTTGGAGCTAGATTTGGGAGCTTGGAAGCTTGGTTTGGAGGATTTGGAGCATTTTGGAGACTTTGGCTTGGGATTCCAACTCCCAAGAGGTAAACCCTAATTTTCTCCCTTGTAATTATTTTTATATAGTGTAATTAATAGTTTAGAATCTTCCTAGACCCTTAGACTACCCGTGAAGGAAGTTGGAACTAGTTTGGTAGTGTTTGGAGACTTTAACACTAGGTTTTGTGTCAATTTCGGGTAGAATCCAATTTGGCCCAATTTTGGGTGATGCCCTAGGTTAGACGGACCTAGATAGACATTGTCGGGTGTCTTGAGGGTGAGTGCGTATCTCCGTTCGGACACGAAAAGCCGCGTCGCGGAGAAACGGGCATTTCGGGCGAATTTGGGCTTTTCGTCGTCGCCGATTCTAAGTGCGTGCGCGTTTCCGCCACGGACCTAGAATCGACGCGGGAGCACTTTTTCTAGGATCTAGGCATCGTTTAGAGCACGTGGGTAAATTTTGGACCAATTCCGAGTTCGTTTGGTGTGCGTTTCAGGAGGTTTTCCGAACCGCGCACCGCGTGTTCGTCGAAATGACCGAACGGCCATTTCGACTTGGTTTCCTTGTTTCAGGCTTGTGCGCGCGTTGGGTTAGTATCGGGGAGTGTGTGCTAGAGTTTTCGAGTTATATTTTATATATTTTAGGGTGTTGGGGAGTGTCGGGGTCGTTGGGCGTGAGTGGGGCGTGTTGTTGTGTGTTGTGGTTGAGTGGTGTTGTGTCTCTCTCTATATATTTATAAGTGTCTATATATGTATATATATTTATATATATATGTATGTGTGTTTATGTATATATATTTATATATATATGTGTGTATTTATATCTATGTGCTTGTGTATGTATATGCCTATGTGTATATATATATATATATATGTAGATGTGTGAGAGTGTGTGTGAGTGTGTTGATATGTATATATATATATATATATGTGTGTGTGTGTGTATGTGTTTATAGATATATATATATGATTATGAGTTTTTGTATATATGTATATATATTTATATATATATGTATGAGTGTTTGTGTGTGTGTGGTTGTGTGTTTGTGAGAGTGTGTGCTAGTGTGTGTGAGAGAGTGTGTGTGAGGGTGTGTGAGAGTGAGTGTGTGTGAGTGAGGATATATAGATATATATATTTGTGTTTGAGTGTGTGAGTGTGTATAGGTATAGATATATATAGATATATTAGTGTGTATATATATAGATATATGTGTGTAAATATATAGATATGTGTTTGTGTATAATTATATGAGTGTGTGTGTGTTTATATGTGTTAATATGTGTGTATAAGTATATATGTTAGTTAGTGTGTATATATATATATAGAGAATTATATATATATATGTATATATGTGTGTGTGTCCTTGTGTTTGTGTGTGCGTTTGTGTGTGTGTGGCCGCGGCAGCGAAGCGCACAGCCGCTGCAGCAGCCAGCAGAGCGAGGCAGCGCCGCGGCAGCAGCTCGCTCGAGCGGCAGCACGCGGCGGCAGCAGCAGCAGCAGCACAGCAGGCTGCAGCAGAGCGCGCGGGCAGCAGGCGCCGCGGCAGCAGTTCGCTCGAGCGCAGCTCCAGCAGCGAGCAGCAGCAGCTCCAGCAGCTCCAGCGGTCAGCGCAGCGGCATTTGTGCAGCTCTAGCGCGTTTCAGCCGTGCGCGCGCACGAGCTTATTTATCCCTCCCCCTTTTTTTCATATGTGTATGAGTGTATATATATAGAGAGATGTATATATGTATAAATAGATAGGTAGATATTAGATAGCTAAGTAGTTAGATAGATGCATAGATAGATAAATAGATATATGATAGATAGATGGATAATAGGTAGTTAGATAGATACATATATAGATAGATAGATTAATAGGTAGATGGATAGATAGACGGATTGATAAATAGTTTGATAGATAGATAGGTAAATGGATAGATAACTAGATCTATAGTTAGATAGATATTAGAGATTATTGATAGATAGACATATAGATAGATAGGTAATAGAAAGATAGATAGATAGTTATATAGCTAGCTAGATAGATTGATATCTATAGATAGGTAAATAGGTAGATTAATAGATAGATAATTAGATAGATAGTTAGATAGGTAAATACTAGATATAGATAACTAGTTAGATAGTTAGATAGATAACTAGATAGGTAGATGGATAGGTAGAGGGATAGCTAGATATATAGATCTATATGTATAGGTATATACATATAGCTAGGTAGATAGTTTAGATATCTAGATATCGAGATACATATATATTTATGAGGAGGGTAAGGTAAGGTAAGGTAAGGTAAGGTAAGGTAAGGTATGTAGATACCTAGGTATATGCCTATATGTATTAGATATATGTATTTTAGCCTAGATTATAGCTAGATATATATGTTTATGCATAGTTAGTTAGCTAGAGGGGTAGTCGGGTTGAGTTTAGAGTGGTATCTCAATACCTTGAGATACCAAGGTATCTCAATACCTTAGGATAACCAAGGTATTGAGTTTCGAGCGGGATTTTTGAGCAATAGCCTAGGAAATGTATTGGAGTAATTTTTATATGCTTATGTGTATATATTTACGCGTGCTAGCATAGGTTTTAGAGGGTATAGGCAGGGTATATAGCATAGGTTGAGGTATCGGATACCGAGGGTATCCCGGTATCTCAAGGAGGCGAGTTTGTGAGTTTTCTAGCTTAATGACCTCGGTTTGACCTAGAATTTCAGGAGCACCCTAGTTTGACCCAGACTTGACCGTAGTTGACTCGGTTGACCGCCAAAGTCAACTTTTGACCTAGTTTTGACCCAAAATTGACTTTTTGGACCTAGAGTTGACTTTTTGACCCAGATTTCACCGGTTTGACCCGTTTGACCTAGAACGACCCTAGAAGCCTATTTTTAGTTATTTTATATCTGTTTAACTCATTAGAACTCTGTTTAACCTTGTTTTTCGCATTAGGTCTTTGCGACACCGGTTCGGATCGCCAGTTGCTCAGGACGTCAGGCGAGTACATTCTCTGATAGTTTTCATTATTTGATGATTATTATGATTCAGCTTCTAGTATAGTATCATCTGATTATTCTGGCACAACACGGGACACTGACTGGTATTTCTGGATTCATTTACTTGCGATACGTACATTTCATGTTTCTGGTCTCTATTCTGAATCACTACTGGCATCACCTACAGGCATCACTACAGGCATCATTCATGTTCAGGCTGGACTCATCTTGATTTGCGTGTCGGGTCTTGGATTCACTTGTATTAGTCGGGGCGAGAAAATACTCGAGTAGACATGTAAACATTCCTATCTGGCATCATCAGGAATCACTCCCTCTGGTCTAATCTGGAATGATAGCAGCCGCGCACCCAGTGCGCGGTGAGCCGTACTTACTCCTAGCCGTTTACATGTCGAAACAAGTATTTCAAAGACACCGAGTTCATTCTTTATAGTCTGGACTCTCATGCATTTCTTGACTTGTCTCACTTACATGTTTCTGGACTTGACTCACTACATATTTTTCATGCTGGACTCACTACACGTTCATGTGCACGGACTTGATCTTAGATTAGATTTCCTGTATCTTGCAGTTATTACTATCTTGCTCTGATATCCATGCATCTTTACCTTTATGCACCAGTGATTTATATATATTTCTTGTTTCATACTTGCTTCATTCTTCTTGCTACTTGCTATAACTGTTTTATAGTTTTTATCATTTAAATGGAACTGCTGTTAGAGATGTACTTGCTCCAGTCCTGACTGGACATATTTTTCAGAGTATCCGGAGGAGTGGTGTCCGACGTTTTATGGACCTGAGCCTGTCGATGGTGCAGACAGTGACCCTCTAGTTTAGGGGTGAGTTCCGGGTTGGTAGCCGGGATCACTAGGACCTTGTTGTTGTTTTTATTAGCTTTTAGCACCGGATTTGTCTCCGGTTTTGGATTAAGATCTTGTTTGTATATTATTTTGGATGATGTTGTATTGTTGTATATTTATTGATGTTGTGGTTATTGTAGTAGTTATTGTTGGTTAGACTTTGGAGTTGTTAGCCTTCTGTGTTATCTTATCGTGCTTAGATTCGTGATTGAGTATATCGTGATTATCATTATGATATTGCTCCTCCGTTTGGAGTTGAGATCTTGACAGGTTTATATATTGATTGTGTGGTTGCCCTCCTTTTGGAGAGGTCATGGCAGATTTTTTATGAGTTATCTAGATAGTTGACCTAGACAGCGTTCTACCGCCGATGCTGCGGCGTAGGCTGGACGTACCCACTACTCATGCCCGATTTTTTGAGTGCGGGTCATGACACGTTTTTGGTGGCGGCCCATGCAGGTCTCGATTCGCAATTAGTGCGTTATCGTGGTGGTACAACAACTTAGTTGTACTGCTACGAGCCTGCTATAGGATCTAGGATTTAGGATGAGAGTGTACTCAATCACGACTAGGAACAATTCCAATCTAATTATTCTGAAATTGCTTCTTTTGAAATATTACTGTCCTTCTTTGATGATATCATATCTTGCGTCGTATTGACTTCTTTTGATCTGTGTTCAGAATGCCTCCGAAGACACGATCCCATCGTACCGTTCCAGCAGTTGGCACTGAGAGGTCTGCTACCTCTCGTCCAGCTCGTATTCAGGCAGCTGCTACCGCTCTACTCACCACTCCTGCGGTCGAGGGAGCATCTGCTTCTCTCGGGGATCCTCCTTCACCTGTCGATCCGAGGACTACCCCAGTCGTTCCGGTGGTTCCTCCACCACTTCCTGCTCCAGTAGATGCCGCGCAGTTGTTTGCGTTCTTCAGGGAGATGATGGACGTGCAGCACCGTCGGGTGGATGTGATGAGGCTGGGCATTGAGAACGCCCACCAGGTGGCCATGATGGCAGTGGATAGGGTGGCACAGATTCAGCCACAGGCAGATCAGATTCAGCATCCGAGACCGGGCAGTATCATTGACTTCCAGAGGATGCGGCCCAAGGAGTTCCGTGGTACAGAAGGAATCCTGTACGCGGATGACTGGATAGAGCAGATCGAGAGGATCTTCAGGTTGGCGCAGATTCCAGATAGTATGCAGATAGAGGCATCGGGCAGTCAGATGTTCGACCTTGCTTTGACGTGGTATCGCATAGATACGAGGATTGCAGCGCCAGGGCTTACTTGGGAGGCTTTCAAGAGGCTTTTTAAGGAGAAGTTTTTCCCAGATGTGGCGCTCAGTGCTTTGGAGAGCCAGTTCGAGGCACTCGTCCAAGGGAGCATGACGGTGGACGAGTACGCAGCAAAGTTCTGCCGTCTGGGCAGATTTATAGATGGCTTGAGTGAGGCAGCTAAGGCGAGAAAGTTTCGCAAGGGCTTGGTCATGGCGGTCAAGTCTTTGACCAGGAGCGACCGCGAGGCAACTTTCAAGCAGATAGTAGGAGACGCTCAGAGAGCAGAGGATGACTTGGAGCTCAAGTCCAAGAGAGGCAGGGATGATTCAGGCAGTGCGAGTGGCAGTGCGGGACCGGCTAAGCGTTCCTATGTGCAGAAGGCAGTACAGCAGGGTCAGGATCAGAGGGTGCCCACTTGTGCCTACTGCAGGAAGGCAGGACACACTTGGGATGTTTGTAGGAGGAGGCTGAAGGTGTGTTTGTTCTGTGGATCCGCTTCTCACCAGATGCGAGATTGCCCCACTGCACCTCCATTGGGTGGAGCACAGGATCAGAGAGTTGGAGCTAGGCCACTTGTGGCACAGCATCATGCCCCGCACCAGCAGAGGGATACACCCCAGCAGGGCAGGGCTTATGCGTTGACGGTCGAGGAGGCCGATGCTACAGGTGTCGGGTTAGCAGGTCTGTCTCTTTGTTCTTCTTCCTGTCCTTTTCCATTCCTTGTGGTGTGCTTCATTAGTACATGTTAGATTTTTCTTTGTACTGTGGTAGATAGTATAGTGACCCTGATTGAGACTGTGATAACACAACCAGTAGGACCTTGATCTTGTATGTTGTATAGGTAGAATTTCTTGACTGTGATTGTTGGGGGTTTGACCTAGAGAGAGTGTGATTGACCTTAAATTTCGAGGACAAAATTTTCTAAGGAGGATAGGCTTGTCACTACCCCATTTCCAGAGCCGGGTATTTTTTTTATTTTTAATTTAGTTAATTGTGTATTATTTATAATTAATTGTATTTATATTTAATTAATGATTGTATTATATTTTTATTGATTGTTTTAGGATTTTGGCTAGCCTGGACCCATGTCAGACCCTAGTGGACCCATGTCCGACCCAGCCATACCCCTGTGAGACTTATTTTTGGGTTTAGAATATTTATTATATTTTTAGAAGGTTAGTGGAAGAGATTTGGAGCTAGTTTGAGTGCTTTTGGAACCCAAAACCCGAAACCAAGTCAAATAGGGGCGTTTTGAGAATTTAGAAACTTGTGTAACCCTTTTTATGTGCTTTGGCCGACCCATTCAGCCCTTCCCCACCCGTGGACAGCAGCCCTCTCCCCCCTCTTTTCATTCCACTCTTCTTCTTCACTTCTTCTTCTTCTCCACTTCTTCTTTCTTCTTTCTTCTTCTTCAAGGTGAGTTTTTCTCCATTTTTCTTCCTTTCCTCTTCCATTTCTTCTACTTACTTGAACCCTAACCTTGCATTTTTCCCCAACCTAGGTGGGTAGAGCTTAGATTTGGTGTTGGAGCTAGATTTGGGAGCTTGGAAGCTTGGTTTGGAGGATTTGGAGCATTTTGGAGACTTTGGCTTGGGATTCCAACTCCCAAGAGGTAAACCCTAATTTTCTCCCTTGTAATTATTTTTATATAGTGTAATTAATAGTTTAGAATCTTCCTAGACCCTTAGACTACCCGTGGAAGGAAGTTGGAACTAGTTTGGTAGTGTTTGGAGACTTTAACACTAGGTTTTGTGTCAATTTCGGGTAGAATCCAAATTTGGCCCAATTTTGGGTGATGCCCTAGGTTAGACGGACCTAGATAGACATTGTCGGGTGTCTTGAGGGTGAGTGCGTATCTCCGTTCGGACACGAAAAGCCGCGTCGCGGAGAAACGGGCATTTCGGGCGAATTTGGGGCTTTTCGTCGTCGCCGATTCTAAGTGCGTGCGCGTTTCCGCCACGGACCTAGAATCGACGCGGGAGCACTTTTTCTAGGATCTAGGCATCGTTTAGAGCACGTGGGTAAATTTTGGACCAATTCCGAGTTCGTTTGGTGTGCGTTTCAGGAGGTTTTCCGAACCGCGCACCGCGTGTTCGTCGAAATGACCGAACGGCCATTTCGACTTGGTTTCCTTGTTTCAGGCTTGTGCGCGCGTTGGGTTAGTATCGGGGAGTGTGTGCTAGAGTTTTCGAGTTATATTTTATATATTTTAGGGTGTTGGGGAGTGTCGGGGTCGTTGGGCGTGAGTGGGGCGTGTTGTTGTGTGTTGTGGTTGAGTGGTGTTGTGTCTCTCTCTATATATTTATAAGTGTCTATATATGTATATATATTTATATATATATGTATGTGTGTTTATGTATATATATTTATATATATATGTGTGTATTTATATCTATGTGCTTGTGTATGTATATGCCTATGTGTATATATATATATATATATGTAGATGTGTGAGAGTGTGTGTGAGTGTGTTGATATGTATATATATATATATATATGTGTGTGTGTGTGTATGTGTTTATAGATATATATATATGATTATGAGTTTTTGTATATATGTATATATATTTATATATATATGTATGAGTGTTTGTGTGTGTGTGGTTGTGTGTTTGTGAGAGTGTGTGCTAGTGTGTGTGAGAGAGTGTGTGTGAGGGTGTGTGAGAGTGAGTGTGTGTGAGTGAGGATATATAGATATATATATTTGTGTTTGAGTGTGTGAGTGTGTATAGGTATAGATATATATAGATATATTAGTGTGTATATATATAGATATATGTGTGTAAATATATAGATATGTGTTTGTGTATAATTATATGAGTGTGTGTGTGTTTATATGTGTTAATATGTGTGTATAAGTATATATGTTAGTTAGTGTGTATATATATATATAGAGAATTATATATATATATGTATATATGTGTGTGTGTCCTTGTGTTTGTGTGTGCGTTTGTGTGTGTGTGGCCGCGGCAGCGAAGCGCACAGCCGCTGCAGCAGCCAGCAGAGCGAGGCAGCGCCGCGGCAGCAGCTCGCTCGAGCGGCAGCACGCGGCGGCAGCAGCAGCAGCAGCACAGCAGGCTGCAGCAGAGCGCGCGGGCAGCAGGCGCCGCGGCAGCAGTTCGCTCGAGCGCAGCTCCAGCAGCGAGCAGCAGCAGCTCCAGCAGCTCCAGCGGTCAGCGCAGCGGCATTTGTGCAGCTCTAGCGCGTTTCAGCCGTGCGCGCGCACGAGCTTATTTATCCCTCCCCCTTTTTTTCATATGTGTATGAGTGTATATATATAGAGAGATGTATATATGTATAAATAGATAGGTAGATATTAGATAGCTAAGTAGTTAGATAGATGCATAGATAGATAAATAGATATATGATAGATAGATGGATAATAGGTAGTTAGATAGATACATATATAGATAGATAGATTAATAGGTAGATGGATAGATAGACGGATTGATAAATAGTTTGATAGATAGATAGGTAAATGGATAGATAACTAGATCTATAGTTAGATAGATATTAGAGATTATTGATAGATAGACATATAGATAGATAGGTAATAGAAAGATAGATAGATAGTTATATAGCTAGCTAGATAGATTGATATCTATAGATAGGTAAATAGGTAGATTAATAGATAGATAATTAGATAGATAGTTAGATAGGTAAATACTAGATATAGATAACTAGTTAGATAGTTAGATAGATAACTAGATAGGTAGATGGATAGGTAGAGGGATAGCTAGATATATAGATCTATATGTATAGGTATATACATATAGCTAGGTAGATAGTTTAGATATCTAGATATCGAGATACATATATATTTATGAGGAGGGTAAGGTAAGGTAAGGTAAGGTAAGGTAAGGTAAGGTATGTAGATACCTAGGTATATGCCTATATGTATTAGATATATGTATTTTAGCCTAGATTATAGCTAGATATATATGTTTATGCATAGTTAGTTAGCTAGAGGGGTAGTCGGGTTGAGTTTAGAGTGGTATCTCAATACCTTGAGATACCAAGGTATCTCAATACCTTAGGATAACCAAGGTATTGAGTTTCGAGCGGGATTTTTGAGCAATAGCCTAGGAAATGTATTGGAGTAATTTTTATATGCTTATGTGTATATATTTACGCGTGCTAGCATAGGTTTTAGAGGGTATAGGCAGGGTATATAGCATAGGTTGAGGTATCGGATACCGAGGGTATCCCGGTATCTCAAGGAGGCGAGTTTGTGAGTTTTCTAGCTTAATGACCTCGGTTTGACCTAGAATTTCAGGAGCACCCTAGTTTGACCCAGACTTGACCGTAGTTGACTCGGTTGACCGCCAAAGTCAACTTTTGACCTAGTTTTGACCCAAAATTGACTTTTTGGACCTAGAGTTGACTTTTTGACCCAGATTTCACCGGTTTGACCCGTTTGACCTAGAACGACCCTAGAAGCCTATTTTTAGTTATTTTATATCTGTTTAACTCATTAGAACCCTGTTTAACCTTGTTTTTCGCATTAGGTCTTTGCGACACCGGTTCGGATCGCCAGTTGCTCAGGACGTCAGGCGAGTACATTCTCTGATAGTTTTCATTATTTGATGATTATTATGATTCAGCTTCTAGTATAGTATCATCTGATTATTCTGGCACAACACGGGACACTGACTGGTATTTCTGGATTCATTTACTTGCGATACGTACATTTCATGTTTCTGGTCTCTATTCTGAATCACTACTGGCATCACCTACAGGCATCACTACAGGCATCATTCATGTTCAGGCTGGACTCATCTTGATTTGCGTGTCGGGTCTTGGATTCACTTGTATTAGTCGGGGCGAGAAAATACTCGAGTAGACATGTAAACATTCCTATCTGGCATCATCAGGAATCACTCCCTCTGGTCTAATCTGGAATGATAGCAGCCGCGCACCCAGTGCGCGGTGAGCCGTACTTACTCCTAGCCGTTTACATGTCGAAACAAGTATTTCAAAGACACCGAGTTCATTCTTTATAGTCTGGACTCTCATGCATTTCTTGACTTGTCTCACTTACATGTTTCTGGACTTGACTCACTACATATTTTTTATGCTGGACTCACTACACGTTCATGTGCACGGACTTGATCTTAGATTAGATTTCCTGTATCTTGCAGTTATTACTATCTTGCTCTGATATCCATGCATCTTTACCTTTATGCACCAGTGATTTATATATATTTCTTGTTTCATACTTGCTTCATTCTTCTTGCTACTTGCTATAACTGTTTTATAGTTTTTATCATTTAAATGGAACTGCTGTTAGAGATGTACTTGCTCCAGTCCTGACTGGACATATTTTTCAGAGTATCCGGAGGAGTGGTGTCCGACGTTTTATGGACCTGAGCCTGTCGATGGTGCAGACAGTGACCCTCTAGTTTAGGGGTGAGTTCCGGGTTGGTAGCCGGGATCACTAGGACCTTGTTGTTGTTTTTATTAGCTTTTAGCACCGGATTTGTCTCCGGTTTTGGATTAAGATCTTGTTTGTATATTATTTTGGATGATGTTGTATTGTTGTATATTTATTGATGTTGTGGTTATTGTAGTAGTTATTGTTGGTTAGACTTTGGAGTTGTTAGCCTTCTGTGTTATCTTATCGTGCTTAGATTCGTGATTGAGTATATCGTGATTATCATTATGATATTGCTCCTCCGTTTGGAGTTGAGATCTTGACAGGTTTATATATTGATTGTGTGGTTGCCCTCCTTTTGGAGAGGTCATGGCAGATTTTTTATGAGTTATCTAGATAGTTGACCTAGACAGCGTTCTACCGCCGATGCTGCGGCGTAGGCTGGACGTACCCACTACTCATGCCCGATTTTTTGAGTGCGGGTCATGACACGTTTTTGGTGGCGGCCCATGCAGGTCTCGATTCGCAATTAGTGCGTTATCGTGGTGGTACAACAACTTAGTTGTACTGCTACGAGCCTGCTATAGGATCTAGGATTTAGGATGAGAGTGTACTCAATCACGACTAGGAACAATTCCAATCTAATTATTCTGAAATTGCTTCTTTTGAAATATTACTGTCCTTCTTTGATGATATCATATCTTGCGTCGTATTGACTTCTTTTGATCTGTGTTCAGAATGCCTCCGAAGACACGATCCCATCGTACCGTTCCAGCAGTTGGCACTGAGAGGTCTGCTACCTCTCGTCCAGCTCGTATTCAGGCAGCTGCTACCGCTCTACTCACCACTCCTGCGGTCGAGGGAGCATCTGCTTCTCTCGGGGATCCTCCTTCACCTGTCGATCCGAGGACTACCCCAGTCGTTCCGGTGGTTCCTCCACCACTTCCTGCTCCAGTAGATGCCGCGCAGTTGTTTGCGTTCTTCAGGGAGATGATGGACGTGCAGCACCGTCGGGTGGATGTGATGAGGCTGGGCATTGAGAACGCCCACCAGGTGGCCATGATGGCAGTGGATAGGGTGGCACAGATTCAGCCACAGGCAGATCAGATTCAGCATCCGAGACCGGGCAGTATCATTGACTTCCAGAGGATGCGGCCCAAGGAGTTCCGTGGTACAGAAGGAATCCTGTACGCGGATGACTGGATAGAGCAGATCGAGAGGATCTTCAGGTTGGCGCAGATTCCAGATAGTATGCAGATAGAGGCATCGGGCAGTCAGATGTTCGACCTTGCTTTGACGTGGTATCGCATAGATACGAGGATTGCAGCGCCAGGGCTTACTTGGGAGGCTTTCAAGAGGCTTTTTAAGGAGAAGTTTTTCCCAGATGTGGCGCTCAGTGCTTTGGAGAGCCAGTTCGAGGCACTCGTCCAAGGGAGCATGACGGTGGACGAGTACGCAGCAGAGTTCTGCCGTCTGGGCAGATTTATAGATGGCTTGAGTGAGGCAGCTAAGGCGAGAAAGTTTCGCAAGGGCTTGGTCATGGCGGTCAAGTCTTTGACCAGGAGCGACCGCGAGGCAACTTTCAAGCAGATAGTAGGAGACGCTCAGAGAGCAGAGGATGACTTGGAGCTCAAGTCCAAGAGAGGCAGGGATGATTCAGGCAGTGCGAGTGGCAGTGCGGGACCGGCTAAGCGTTCCTATGTGCAGAAGGCAGTACAGCAGGGTCAGGATCAGAGGGTGCCCACTTGTGCCTACTGCAGGAAGGCAGGACACACTTGGGATGTTTGTAGGAGGAGGCTGAAGGTGTGTTTGTTCTGTGGATCCGCTTCTCACCAGATGCGAGATTGCCCCACTGCACCTCCATTGGGTGGAGCACAGGATCAGAGAGTTGGAGCTAGGCCACTTGTGGCACAGCATCATGCCCCGCACCAGCAGAGGGATACACCCCAGCAGGGCAGGGCTTATGCGTTGACGGTCGAGGAGGCCGATGCTACAGGTGTCGGGTTAGCAGGTCTGTCTCTTTGTTCTTCTTCCTGTCCTTTTCCATTCCTTGTGGTGTGCTTCATTAGTACATGTTAGATTTTTCTTTGTACTGTGGTAGATAGTATAGTGACCCTGATTGAGACTGTGATAACACAACCAGTAGGACCTTGATCTTGTATGTTGTATAGGTAGAATTTCTTGACTGTGATTGTTGGGGGTTTGACCTAGAGAGAGTGTGATTGACCTTAAATTTCGAGGACAAAATTTTCTAAGGAGGATAGGCTTGTCACTACCCCATTTCCAGAGCCGGGTATTTTTTTTATTTTTAATTTAGTTAATTGTGTATTATTTATAATTAATTGTATTTATATTTAATTAATGATTGTATTATATTTTTATTGATTGTTTTAGGATTTTGGCTAGCCTGGACCCATGTCAGACCCTAGTGGACCCATGTCCGACCCAGCCATACCCCTGTGAGACTTATTTTTGGGTTTAGAATATTTATTATATTTTTAGAAGGTTAGTGGAAGAGATTTGGAGCTAGTTTGAGTGCTTTTGGAACCCAAAACCCGAAACCAAGTCAAATAGGGGCGTTTTGAGAATTTAGAAACTTGTGTAACCCTTTTTATGTGCTTTGGCCGACCCATTCAGCCCTTCCCCACCCGTGGACAGCAGCCCTCTCCCCCCTCTTTTCATTCCACTCTTCTTCTTCACTTCTTCTTCTTCTCCACTTCTTCTTTCTTCTTTCTTCTTCTTCAAGGTGAGTTTTTCTCCATTTTTCTTCCTTCCCTCTTCCATTTCTTCTACTTACTTGAACCCTAACCTTGCATTTTTCCCCAACCTAGGTGGGTAGAGCTTAGATTTGGTGTTGGAGCTAGATTTGGGAGCTTGGAAGCTTGGTTTGGAGGATTTGGAGCATTTTGGAGACTTTGGCTTGGGATTCCAACTCCCAAGAGGTAAACCCTAATTTTCTCCCTTGTAATTATTTTTATATAGTGTAATTAATAGTTTAGAATCTTCCTAGACCCTTAGACTACCCGTGGAAGGAAGTTGGAACTAGTTTGGTAGTGTTTGGAGACTTTAACACTAGGTTTTGTGTCAATTTCGGGTAGAATCCAAATTTGGCCCAATTTTGGGTGATGCCCTAGGTTAGACGGACCTAGATAGACATTGTCGGGTGTCTTGAGGGTGAGTGCGTATCTCCGTTCGGACACGAAAAGCCGCGTCGCGGAGAAACGGGCATTTCGGGCGAATTTGGGGCTTTTCGTCGTCGCCGATTCTAAGTGCGTGCGCGTTTCCGCCACGGACCTAGAATCGACGCGGGAGCACTTTTTCTAGGATCTAGGCATCGTTTAGAGCACGTGGGTAAATTTTGGACCAATTCCGAGTTCGTTTGGTGTGCGTTTCAGGAGGTTTTCCGAACCGCGCACCGCGTGTTCGTCGAAATGACCGAACGGCCATTTCGACTTGGTTTCCTTGTTTCAGGCTTGTGCGCGCGTTGGGTTAGTATCGGGGAGTGTGTGCTAGAGTTTTCGAGTTATATTTTATATATTTTAGGGTGTTGGGGAGTGTCGGGGTCGTTGGGCGTGAGTGGGGCGTGTTGTTGTGTGTTGTGGTTGAGTGGTGTTGTGTCTCTCTCTATATATTTATAAGTGTCTATATATGTATATATATTTATATATATATGTATGTGTGTTTATGTATATATATTTATATATATATGTGTGTATTTATATCTATGTGCTTGTGTATGTATATGCCTATGTGTATATATATATATATATATGTAGATGTGTGAGAGTGTGTGTGAGTGTGTTGATATGTATATATATATATATATATGTGTGTGTGTGTGTATGTGTTTATAGATATATATATATGATTATGAGTTTTTGTATATATGTATATATATTTATATATATATGTATGAGTGTTTGTGTGTGTGTGGTTGTGTGTTTGTGAGAGTGTGTGCTAGTGTGTGTGAGAGAGTGTGTGTGAGGGTGTGTGAGAGTGAGTGTGTGTGAGTGAGGATATATAGATATATATATTTGTGTTTGAGTGTGTGAGTGTGTATAGGTATAGATATATATAGATATATTAGTGTGTATATATATAGATATATGTGTGTAAATATATAGATATGTGTTTGTGTATAATTATATGAGTGTGTGTGTGTTTATATGTGTTAATATGTGTGTATAAGTATATATGTTAGTTAGTGTGTATATATATATATAGAGAATTATATATATATATGTATATATGTGTGTGTGTCCTTGTGTTTGTGTGTGCGTTTGTGTGTGTGTGGCCGCGGCAGCGAAGCGCACAGCCGCTGCAGCAGCCAGCAGAGCGAGGCAGCGCCGCGGCAGCAGCTCGCTCGAGCGGCAGCACGCGGCGGCAGCAGCAGCAGCAGCACAGCAGGCTGCAGCAGAGCGCGCGGGCAGCAGGCGCCGCGGCAGCAGTTCGCTCGAGCGCAGCTCCAGCAGCGAGCAGCAGCAGCTCCAGCAGCTCCAGCGGTCAGCGCAGCGGCATTTGTGCAGCTCTAGCGCGTTTCAGCCGTGCGCGCGCACGAGCTTATTTATCCCTCCCCCTTTTTTTCATATGTGTATGAGTGTATATATATAGAGAGATGTATATATGTATAAATAGATAGGTAGATATTAGATAGCTAAGTAGTTAGATAGATGCATAGATAGATAAATAGATATATGATAGATAGATGGATAATAGGTAGTTAGATAGATACATATATAGATAGATAGATTAATAGGTAGATGGATAGATAGACGGATTGATAAATAGTTTGATAGATAGATAGGTAAATGGATAGATAACTAGATCTATAGTTAGATAGATATTAGAGATTATTGATAGATAGACATATAGATAGATAGGTAATAGAAAGATAGATAGATAGTTATATAGCTAGCTAGATAGATTGATATCTATAGATAGGTAAATAGGTAGATTAATAGATAGATAATTAGATAGATAGTTAGATAGGTAAATACTAGATATAGATAACTAGTTAGATAGTTAGATAGATAACTAGATAGGTAGATGGATAGGTAGAGGGATAGCTAGATATATAGATCTATATGTATAGGTATATACATATAGCTAGGTAGATAGTTTAGATATCTAGATATCGAGATACATATATATTTATGAGGAGGGTAAGGTAAGGTAAGGTAAGGTAAGGTAAGGTAAGGTAAGGTATGTAGATACCTAGGTATATGCCTATATGTATTAGATATATGTATTTTAGCCTAGATTATAGCTAGATATATATGTTTATGCATAGTTAGTTAGCTAGAGGGGTAGTCGGGTTGAGTTTAGAGTGGTATCTCAATACCTTGAGATACCAAGGTATCTCAATACCTTAGGATAACCAAGGTATTGAGTTTTGAGCGGGGTTTTTGAGCAATAGCCTAGGAAATGTATTGGAGTGATTTTTATATGCTTATGTGTATATATTTACGCGTGCTAGCATAGGTTTTAGAGGGTATAGGCGGGGTATATAGCATAGGTTGAGGTATCGGATACCGAGGGTATCCCGGTATCTCAAGGAGGCGAGTTTGTGAGTTTTCTAGCTTAATGACCTCGGTTTGACCTAGAATTTCAGGAGCACCCTAGTTTGACCCAAACTTGACCGTAGTTGACTCGGTTGACCGCCAAAGTCAACTTTTGACCTAGTTTTGACCCATAGTTGACTTTTTGGACCTAGAGTTGACTTTTTGACCCAGATTTCATCGGTTTGACCCGTTTGACCTAGAACGACCCTAGAAGCCTATTTTTAGTTATTTTATATCTGTTTAACTCATTAGAACCCTGTTTAACCTTGTTTTTCGCATTAGGTCTTTGCGACACCGGTTCGGATCGCCAGTTGCTCAGGACGTCAGGCGAGTACATTCTCTGATAGTTTTCATTATCTGATGATTATTATGATTCAGCTTCTAGTATAGTATCATCTGATTATTCTGGCACAACATGGGACACTGACTGGTATTTCTGGATTTATTTACTTGCGACACGTACATTTCATGTTTCTGGCCTCTATTCTGGAATTACTACTGGCATCACCTACAGGCATCATTCATGTTCAGGCTGGACTCATCTTGATTTGCGTGTCGGGTCTTGGATTCACTTGTATTAGTCGGGGCGGAGAAATACTCGAGTAGACATGTAAACATTCCTATCTGGCATTATCAGGAATCACTCCCTCTGGTCTAATCTGTAATGATAGCAGCCGCGCACCCAGTGCGCGGTGAGCCGTACTTACCCCTAGCCGTTTATATGTCGAAACAAGTATTTCAAAGACATCGAGTTTATTCTTTATAGTCTGGACTCTCATGCATTTCTTGACTTGTCTCACTTACATATTTCTGGACTTGACTCACTACATGTTTTTTATGCTGGACTCACTACACGTTCATGTGCACGGACTTGATCTTAGCTTAGATTTCCTGTATCTTGCAGTTATTACTATCTTACTCTGATATCCATGCATCTTTACCTTTATGCACCAGTAATTTATATATATTTCTTGTTTCATACTTGCTTCATTCTTCTTGCTACTTGCTATAACTGTTTTATAGTTTTTATCATTTAAATGGAACTGCTGTTAGAGATGTACTTGCTCCAGTCCTGACTGGACATATTTTTCAGAGTATCCGGAGGAGTGGTGTCCGACGTTTTATGGACCTGAGCCTGTCGATGGTGCAGACAGGGACCCTCTAGTTTAGGGGTGAGTTCCGGGTTGGTAGCCGGGATCACTAGGACCTTGTTGTTATTTTCATTAGCTTTTAGCACCGAATTTGTCTCCGGTTTTGGATTGAGACCTTGTTTGTATATTATTTTGGATGATGTTGTATATTTATTGATGTTGTGGTTGTTGTAGTAGTTGTTGTTGGTTAGACTTTGGAGTTGTTAGCCTTCTGTGTTATCTTATCGTGCTTAGATTCGTGATTGAGTATATCGTGATTATCATTATGATATTGCTCCTCCGTTTGGAGTTGAGATCTTGACAGGTTTATATATTGATTGCGTGGTTGCCCTCCTTTTGGAGAGGTCATGGCAGATTTTTTGTGAGTTATCTAGATAGTTGACCTAGACAGCGTTCTACCACCGATGCTGCGGCGTAGGCTGGACGGACCCACGACTCATGCCCTATTTTTCAAGTGCGGGTCGTGACACCATTCCGTTCAGATTCAACCGAGATAGAATCCTACGTCGCTTCTTGATGCTTATGTCGGATCTCTTTATTCAACATGCTGCTTTTGACCATCTCCATCGTGACAACTCCTTTCATCCCTGAATTATTTATTTATTTCAGCAAAGTATCTAAGCTATCCGACATAGAACTCTGAAGCAATAGGACCTGAAACGCATCCTCAATTACCAACTTCATGCATACATCTCATTAGTTAGACCATGAATATTGTTCATATGTTATGCCACAAAGGTGCCTCTGTGTACTTCGAGTTGGCGAGTTTTGCCACGCTCTGATCTCCCGCAGGATCGATCATCCCCGTTGAATGCAAATCACTGTGTCAGTGCTCCCGCAGGATGATCGTTCCCATCAGGATGTGATGTCGTGCGAGCACAAGCTGCACCGAATAGGCGATAAAATAGCAAAGCCACAGAGGCGTACAAATAGTCTGAATGCAGCGGAATAAGAAATCGAACGGACGATTAGTAACAAGTTCACTGGGTCGTCATAGCGGAAGCATTGAATAACACAAGTATGGAAGTAAAACAAACACTTTATTCATATTGAACAAATATTACAAGCGACGCTAGGCCGAGATTACAAGTCGCTCAAGCTCTCTCTTTCTCTCTCTCGAAATAATAAAAGCGTGCCAAACGGCTTACAACTATGAAATAATACATAGGCGATGCTCCAATATTATATCATGTATATGTACTTCAGCTGTGGACGCAATACTCTAAGGCTCCAGAGCAAACTTTATGCCATAGCGCGCACGTGGGGACACTCCGCACCGAACGAGGTTCTCTCGTACCCTACAAGAAACCTGATGGGTTATCAATACATTGAATGCACTAGTAGGGAGGCTTCTCGCCTGCTCAACAAATTCAAACACGTTCATTTACTTACGTGCACAGTCTAGTATGTTGTCTTTCTAATCTTTCCTTAGGATCAGTTTCAAGGTATATGATAAAAAGCCTAAACTTGTGTGGTAGTACGTCGTACGATATAAGAGTAACACCACTAAGCTTACCAACTTACCATTCGTCCTTTCATGTCCAACGTAAACTAAGTTAAACTGAGCATGAATATATATATATATATATATATATATATATATATATATATATATATATATATATATATATATATATATATATATATATATATATATATATATGAAATCAAGGAATCGTATAAACAAACACAAGTGTCACGAGCGTGTTTCTGACTTAGGTGAATGAGTTACTCAGTTTACTCAGATGTGTTGCACTAGATTGTTCAGGTTTTTAAATTACTTGATTAGATGCAATGACTTGCATGTGGATTATCGCTAAGCGAGATGACTTAATCTATATGAACATGTCAGTAGAAGCCTCCGCATGGTTATTGGGAGCTAGGCCCTCCGTGCACAGTACTTGAGACTACTAAGACATGAAGCGGTCACTAGCATAGCCATAAATGACGAGTTGTAGTCTCTGGATGGTTAGATGCGTGAGATAAGAATCGCTATATACCATCTTCTCCTAGGATGGTATGGGGTGCAACACCAGGCCAGGTGGGTTTTACTCCATCCCGCCCACAAACAGGAGACTACCATGACATAAATTTTGTCCGGATCGTATCAGCCCCAGTGCCCCGACAACCGTCCGCGGAATAAGATTTGAGAATCTCCCTTGTGCACCAAGTTGTCCGTGATCATACAAGTCTCTAGTCTTACATGTCTCTTGTCAGGTACAGCTTCAAGTTCAAGATCTTATCAGGTACATGTTCAAGTTCAAGTTAGGATTGTTCACAGACATATCGACTCCCTGAGCCGTCAAATTCAGTACATGATGAGTGTTGCTTAATTTGTCATAATGTAGTTCCCTAGTTCAGGATCTACCATAGTGACCTAACGGTCCTAAATACTTTGGGTTCAGACTTATACGGAACGGCTATTTGATAGTCTTTCGGCGAAACTAAATGATGCAAAAAATGTATTGTGTTACTTGACCATGGTACGAAACTATATGACAAGCATTGAAACGAGACGAGCGAGTACTAATTAACACATAAAGCAGACAAGCATTGAAACAGTAGAAACATAAGCTTTTATACTAGCGTGAGTCAAAAGGGTTA
This sequence comes from Iris macrosiphon, assembly GCA_036927795.1. Taxonomy (NCBI): domain Eukaryota; kingdom Viridiplantae; phylum Streptophyta; class Magnoliopsida; order Asparagales; family Iridaceae; genus Iris; species Iris macrosiphon. The sequence goes on along the minus strand of JAYESA010000018.1, from coordinate 16,332,314 downwards.
GTGCGAGGATTGAAACCATACAGGGGCGTATAGAGCAGCGCATAAGAAAATCTATCAAGTTATTTCTTTTTTCATATTCTGGAAAAATAATACAATATGGGATTATTTTCTTATCTAGGTGCGTTGTATTCTTTATTAGCATGCAAGGGATGATTCGCCTAGCGACAAGCATGTATCGTCCGTATTTTTAAGTGTGCATGCTAAGTAAAGACTTGTTCATCGCAGCCATCCACCTTACCAATGATTTGCCTCGGCTGAACGATACTCTGAGCGTGCCCTTGAAAGTCTAAGTCTGAACTCCTGAATAGCCAAGTCTATATTTTTTTGCATCAAACAAGTCATCTCACTAAGCAAGGCGGGACAGGTCATCGCACTTATGCCATTTGAATCAGCTCTCCGCATTGATGCGAAGCAGGTTGCTACATTATACATCACTCAGAACAAGTCTCGTCTTCGAGACTTCCTGAGCGCAAATCGTTCTATCGCACACTATCGAATCTATCTCAAGCATATTACTTCGTGTCGTTAGATCTGTTCGAACATAACTTCCTACACGATTTCCTCATTCCATGTCGTACGTGTGCTTAGTCCGTTCTATTGAATGACTCTATTACTCAATCCAAGTTAACTATATCACTCGATCGTCGTGTTCTTTAACTCGGTCTCAAGTGTGTCTTAGCATGGGACTTATATCGCTTAACGCAGGGCATGATCTATTGTGTATGATGATCTTAGGCTGAGGCTAAGTTATCCAAATCGTTATACTCGTCCACGCGAATCTAACATATTCACTTGCAACTGCATTCGAGTTTAACATATCACTGAGTCTGGATTATGCACATATTCATGGCATCCCCCAACATATGCATTTCAACTAAACTTAGCGATAGCAAAGTAGGACAAGATACTCGCAAATATATCAAGGGTTCTAGTTTACGAATGACAATGATACTTCAACGGGGTCAATCAAAATCCAAGTCATTTCCAATCACACTCAAACCAAGCATTGCACTACCATCAAGCATAATCTATCCGATCAACCAACTAGTGTCCAAGTCCTATTGTTTATTATGTTCCCTTGTCAAATATAACACACACTTATCGTTCCAAGCCTAAATCTAAGTTGTTGCCCTGGTTCTATGGCTTGCCCAAGCAATACTCTAAAGTCGGTCATACAAGTTTTTTTTACTCGGCATAGGGTCGTCTGCCTAACCACTAGGTCGGCTCACAAGATCATAGGTACAATATAAGTTCACGATTCATTTTGTGCAATCTGTTGCATGATACTCGCCCCAATTTCTAAGATCAAACTATTGTTCATTCGTACAGGATATTCTACCCAAGCTTGTTTTACTCAGATTTTTAAACATCGAGTAGTGATAATCCTATCCACATTAACACGTTTATTGCACAGGGTACGAGGCCGTTGTAACAAAGTCATTCCTAAGATATGTTCGTTCAACCGAATCCATAATATATCCATGTCGTACGTCAAACCTAGCCATTCGCATAGTCTATCTCATAAACTATGTTTTGATAGAATCTACCTATCAATTCTTTCTAAGTCTAGATCACTAAGTCATGATTCAATTTCTAAGTCTTCGATATAAATCACCAACTCAGGTCATCCATCACCGTTCACATATTCGTTCACGAAACCATCAAGCATGTCTTACTTCACATTCTAGACTAACTTATCCTCGAAGCACTTCTGATTCACTTGTATTTTTAAACTCGTCTTATTGTGTCAAACCATAATTCAAGACGATTATTCAATTGTCACGCTCCAGTCTTCCGCAAGTTCGATCATCCCCGTTGGACGTGAGATCACCACGCCAACGCTATCGCAGGATAATTATCCTAATCCGGGCGTGATGTATGTGCGATCATGGAGTTGTGCTCGCATTAGACATGAACATCAAACATTATGGATATTATCGAAATGACCAAGACACCTTATCGTTAAACTTTATTTCATCCAAGTTATATATTAATCCATCAAGTCATTTTTATTTAATAATCATTTATGTCGTGATCATAATTCGCCTAGCCAAATTGTCCAACTTTAATATTACCGTTCGATCAACCTGTAGTCTACCTCTAGCATTCCTCAAAATATTCAAGTTTAAAATCTTTTAGCCAAAGTCTATTCACCTTCGTTATGTTCCATTTCATCGGGTTTATCTGCATAATCATCGAACATGTTCCCGCGAGTTCGATCATCCCCGTTGGACGTGAAATCACTATGCCAGCGTTCCTGCGAGACTATTATTCTCTTCTGGGCTTGATGTCGAGTATTATCCTTCGAACTAGATTTAGGATCGCTTGTCCAAATTCAAGCTTAAGTCCATTCTTAATTACCTCAATTATTAAACCATACCATTCCTTTACTTATATCAATCTGTGTTAGCTTTCAACTTTTGATCTCATATAAAGTCTATTAATTTGAAACCATAATATTCATACTCAAGTTAACTTCTATCGAGCGGTATCCTACTAAACCCAATTTTTCCATGCATGTTATCATCTATCGCGCTACTTAGGTCACATCCTAGATTATTCCATCTCAAACTCAAGTTCAAACCGTTTAATTCAATTCAAAATCGTTCGAACATTTCTAAGGTGATTCATATACCACTCAGGGTTCAAGCTATACTCTACGGCTCTTCAAAGTGCTTATTCGTTCCTGAGCTCTTACATACAACACTCATGAATTGAGTCACCCAAATAAGTCCTTAATCATGTTCGCATCACTCGCATGTCCATCATATTCATTTCTTAGAACTCCTATGCAATCCATATGCGTTGTCTCAGTAATCTTAGTTTCTTATAGACCTCTATCGATAGTCATCCACGCAACTATAATTTTGATTCACACTTATCAACACAAATATTCGTTCGAACCATTCCTCATAATTCAAGCATAATTCCCTATAATTGCCTTAGCATTAGTCTGATAACATCTCTATCGATAGCTGTTCTAAGTCTGACTTATTCTTATCTGAACGATAATCAAATTTTGTTTGCACGCTCGCTCGCACCAAAGGGTCTTGGTGTGCAAACTCAACACAACTTAGCTGAAAGGATGTTTGCATCTCAATCTCATCCGAACAATATTCTAGTCTCGTATACTAACTCGCTAGTATTAGTACAGGGCTATCTGGTTCGCACGTAACTTGCCAATTCTAGCACGAGTTTATTCTCATGGAGTCTGATACAATTTAGCACAAAGGCCTTCGTATACCTATCTCATTCAAGAAATTATATCATTCTCATGCACTTTCAAATTTATTTAGACTCATTGTATAGAACATCCCAATAGGACAATGAGAGAGAGCGTATGTACACAACCCACGAACGAGATTTTAAAACTGAAAGAATCGATACGAACTCCAATGACGTAAAGTCGTGCTCTGATTCTAATATGTTATGTCCCGATCTCCCGCAGGATCGACCATCCCCGCTGAACGCGAATTACTTCACCAACACTCCTGCAGGATGATCGTTCCCATCAGAACATGATATCGCACGAGCACAAGCTGCTCTCGTACAACGTCAGGTACAGAACAGGCGATGAAATAGCTAAGTCACATAGTCACACAAATAGTTCGAATGCAGCGAAAATAAGAAATCGAATGGACGATTGGTAATAAGTTCACTGAGTCGTTGTAAACACTCGAATTTTTAGAAATTAAAAATATAAATTTTTGGGATTTTTCTGTAATTTTTAAATAATTAAATTAAATGTTTTTTTGGAATTAAATAATTTTGTGATTTTATTAAATATTAAAATATTATGAAAATAATATTTTTGAGTGTAAAATAAAGAATTAGACATACTGTAATTTTTTTAGAATTTATTGGACCCAAAAACTATTTTTAAATACCTAAAAACATAAATTTTAAATAAACCAGAATGAACCGAAATAAACCAATATATCCTGAACCGAACCGAACCCTAACTGAACCCAAGCCTTAATAGGTCGGGTCGGATCCGGACCCGAACCCAAAACCGAATCCGAACCCGACTAGTGCTATAGTGATCCCCTAATTTTTTCGGACGGTTTGCCTTCCTTTCCGCCGTTCACCACCGCAGTCGCGTCTTTCCGCCTCCCCGCTGCCATCCAACCCTCGACCCGTCGTCTCCTCTTCCTGAAACCGCTGACGCATCCGCTCGCCTCCCCACCAACGGCTATCGCGACCTTCCTATAAAACCCAACACCACCGCCATCATCCTCCACCGCACCTCCGACGATCCTCCTGCCGACCTCGACCCAGGCGACCCTCGCTGTGACCCGATGACCCGCTGACAAGCTCCGCCGGTGACCTCCCCGAGCAGCCAGCAGCTAGCAGACGCCGCCACCGCGCGTAAGGTACCCGTCTTCCCGTGCGCGTAACTCTTTGTATATATATTCATATTTTATTCTGTTAAATCCTACACGTAGACCGCATGACCCTCTCGAAATTCGTGCAATTAGTTCGGGATATCGTGTCCTGAGTCGGTCATAAACTGCGACACAAAAACAGGAAAAACTCCCCTATTTCTGAAAATTAGAAATTGGTCCCGAACTCACAAGTTCACGACCGTTTTGCGAGCAACCTGTTAATTATTTCTAAAATTTAGTTAAACAGTTATTTAGACCATATAACCGAGTTCCAAACCCTGTATTTAGTTTATTTAATAAGTTGTAGATTATAATTATTTCGCTGGTGAAAATGACCAAAAACTTGGTCTATAAAACCCAAATTTTTTCCCGAACTGGGTGTGCTCCGCTAAACGAGGTAACTTGGTTGTGTGTAAATTATACCAAAAGGTGCGCATCGTCAATACAGACGTATAGAATTTTGCGGAAGTTGATTTGGATGTACGTGCACACCAGAATCAACGCGTATCCGTCGACAACGCCCCGTATCGACCATGTTCTGAAACTCGTTTTAACTTTGTGTGTGCTCGTCATTTCGAAACGAAACTTGTGCCATCGGACCCGTAGCGATACGTTGATCCTGTGACCCAAGTTTGGTTCGATTTTGAGAACGTTGACAAAATCCCGTATCGCGGGCCCCACGGCTCCACTTGACGGGCAATTTTGTAATCGGCTCATCGAAATCTAGTTCTGGATATTCCGTTGGGTTCGTATTGTCGTTCTAGACTTGTAGATACTAAGTTTGACGAATTTGGAGAACCTTATCTCTGGCACATTTTCGGTGCAAAGTAGGCCACATGTGGACCCCGCTTTGACCAGAAACTGTCAATTTTGCCCCTGTGTCTAAATTGGACTTATGGATAGAAAATCCTAGCTATTTCATATCTTTTGAGAGTGATGGTAATGTTTATTTCAGCATCCAGAGGAGTACCTGAAGATCTCATTGTTACTGGAGCAATTGGAGAAATTCAAACCCCAAGCAAGTGTACCTTGCCAATCTTGCAATACTTGCTTTATATTATTTCTTTGATTTATTTATATGATATATCTGTTCAACCTAGGACCATGTGACATTGCTTAACGTCCGAACAATATTCGGGTGTCAACGCCGTATGCGGAGTTGTGTAACGTCACCTAGAGATTGATATCGCGACCTTATACATTTTAGTGCTTGCATTATCAAGTACGTCATACCATAGGACACTTGACACTGTTCATGAGACAGAATCTTCCTGAGATATTCATGTAATTCTGTATAGGTTACAGGATTCGTGACATAGACTTTATACAAATGCATAGCTATTATTATGACTCGCTGCATTAGTTAGAGGTCATGATCTTGCGTGTTATGGACATGAGACGTCGTGGACATGAGACGTGTGATTACATTGGATGGGAAGAGACACACAGGCTACAGGATGATTTTATATATATATTTATTATTGTGAGGCTGTAGACTCTATATCAGAGCTAGGCACATTACGTGATATTACTGCTACCGGCTCTCCGACACAGAGCTTGTAGTGGTCTCAGCCTGAGTACTAGTGATGCTTTCACTTACATATCTCATAGCTGGTTAGATAGTTTGCCCTATTGATATATTTTATATACTGCAATTATTTGGCTTGAGTTATTCTTGTACCTTGCTATGTCCCCTGAGGACCTGGAATCCGGATTATGTTCCCAGGTTTAGCAGAGGAGATCTACCCCGAGATATACGGGACATGAGCAGACATTGGAGCAGTACTAACACTAGAGTACGAGGTGATGCCAGAAGATTTCTCCTGAGTATTTGCTTTATATACTCAGTCATTTTTGTTCTTGATATTCTATTTCATGTCTCGTGGATTAATGTATTAAACTCATTATCGGGTTGTTCCCCGAGACATTTATTGAGACTTGTTGATTATTATTTCATCTTGATTATTCTAATGTTGATTGTATTTATCTTCTGTGGATGAGATTAGTATCGTAGACCTTTATTATTGTTTTACAGCTTAAGTACACTCTAATGGGTCCATTAAATTGGATTTACCCATCGGTGTGTGCTGCTGGCCATTGTCACGTGTCTAGTCCCTCGGTATTTTGGGACTGGAACGTGACATAGTTTTTTTAGTGGCCCATGCAGGTCAACGACTAAATTATTTCGGTTTCAACTAAGGAATCGAGCAAGCCTGCAATTAAGATAGGATAAGTTATATGATCTTATCTACTTGATTGAATCATTCTTGATCTCTATATCGGATTCGAATTAATTCCTTGACTTGCATCCTACCTTGATTCCCCTGTGCGCCTTTTATAGTTTATTTTGGATGCAGAGTAATAGATTCACAAGCAAGCAACGAGACTCCCGCAGGAACACCACAAGTTGCAGTTGTCACCTACGAAGATGAATTAACACCAGTGGGTGGAGGTCAATCAACTCAACAAAGCAATCAAGCAGATCAGCACGCCTCAAGATTTCAGCGAGACGATATTCCACTATCGTCGCAGTTTACTCCACCGATGCCTATCTTTCCACCAGGACAGCTTATGGACGGACAACAGATGTTCCAAATGTTCTACGCCATGATGTAAGCCCAACAGAAGGTTCATCAAGAAGCCCAACAACAGCAGAGGACACCACCACAAGGACGCGGACAAACTTTTGCATTAACAAATGGAGGACGCGCAGACTCGTGTAGTAGTGAATACGCGTAAGATTTAAGTTTTATCATAGTTATCTATTCCTAGTAATGCCTTAGCACGTGCCTGTTAGTTTATTACCCTAGCCTAAACCTAGTATTTTGAACTTGTTAGTATTTGGTACCCAAGTTTTCCTAAGATGTAGATTTCTTTGCTCTATCCATATTCCTTTAATCTTGAATTACATATCTTTCATTGTCTAGGAAAATATTTTTATTCCTTTCCTATGTGTTCTGCTTAACCCTCACATTTTCTCTCGATTTTTCTGGTTCATGATTCTTTATCCTTTGTGTCTTTCTTCAAACATGTCTTGCAACCGCGTCATCTCTTCTGATCGGTTATATTTTATTTTCTTAATTGTGAGGACACAATTCTTTTAAGGAGGGTAGATTGTAAACACCCGATTTTTTCAGAAATTAAAAATATAAATTTTTGGGATTTTTCTGTGATTTTTAAATAATTAAAATAAATATTTTTCTGGAATTAAATAATTTTGTGATTTTAATAAATATTTAAAATTATGAAAATAATATTTTTGAGTGTAAAATAAAGAATTAGACATACTGTAATTTTTCTGGAATTTATTGGACCAAAAAACTATTTTTAAATACCTAAAAGCATAAATTTTAAATAAACCAGAATGAACCATAATAAACAAATATATCCTGAACCGAACCCTGACTGAACCCAAGCCTTAATGGGTCGGGTCAGATCTGGACCCGAACCCAGAAGTCGAACCCGAACCCGACCGGCCTAGTGCTACAGTGATCCCCCAATTTTCCCCGACGGTTCGCCTTTTTTTCCGCCGTTCACCGCTGCAACCGCATCTTTCTGCCTCCCCGCTGCCATCCAACCCCCGACCCGTCGTCTCCTCTTCCTGAAACCGCCAATGCATCCGCTCGCCTCCCCGCCAACGGCCGTCGCAACCTTCCTATAAAACCCAACACCACTGCCATCATCCTCCACCGCCCCTCCGACGATCCTCCGGCCGACCTCGACCCAAGCGACCTTCGCTGTGACCCGACGACCCGCTGACAAGCTCCGCCGGTGTCATGCCCCGCTTTCCAAAATATGGTGAGTCGGGTACGTAACTGCATCCCCAGGCTATGTCCCATACGAATACTATCATACTCGTATCAGCGATTATCGCCTGTAAGTCTTTTAGAATAAAATGCAAGTCATGCTAGAGCAATTAGGCAATACATCTAAACCATACCATTCTGACTTATACATAACTAAATAAGTCTTTACAACCACTTTTCTTTAAGGTACATAGTTTCAGCTATAACTACTTGGTGCTATTATATTCTGGAGTCGCCTGAAGATTATTCCTCGATCTCGTCCATGTTATAAAGAGGTAGCATTTCCTCATTTGCTTCATCTTCTCCTAGTGGACAATACTAGGTCGTCAGAACGACAAGCAAGTCCTCGGTCAAGAACGATAACAAATGAAAGATATGATAATAGAGTAAGAGAAATAACAGTTAAAAGATAAATAAGAAGGTAAGTATAGTATGGTGTTCATGACTTGAGTAGTTCCTAATTTAATACTTCTATAGTGTTTAGAAATAATTCAAGCATCACAAATCCTACGTCACTATCACAATACACAAATAATTTCCTAAATGATGATGCAATTTGGAGAACAGTCCTTAAATAACCACTTTACCTAGCTTTCCGCCAACAATCTGTTGTCAAGGATCAGGCTGTGACTTGATGGCACGGTGCTTAGAATCCGGCCCTGCCCTCATGGGATTAAATCTTGAATTCACCTATTCGATGGTTTTGAATCAAAATAGGTGCACTTATATTCAGGTGACTTGAACATGATGGCACGGGGTTATGATCCGGCCTAGCCCCTTTTGGGCCAATCTTGAATTCACCCATTCGATGGTTTTTGAATTGAAGTAGGTGTAGTTATATTCAGGCAACTTGAACAGGACGGCACGGGATTATGATCCGGCCTAAACAGGAAAGTGAGCTAAGCCTCACCCCGCTCACTTTGTAAGGCCTTACGAAAGAGCTTTAACTGCTGATCAGCCATTATTATAATTATGTGGCGGGATTTCGTAGGTGGTTATTTATGTTGTTCTCCCCCACCCGATGCTTCTAGCCTAGATCTACAAGCAATCCTTATTCTATTTTCTTGTGTTCAGGTTTTTGCTCTGGTATCGCTTTAACAATTGTTTATAAAAAGGAATACATGTCCAGGGTGATACAAGATACATACTTTTGTATAATCCAGAGTACAGGTATTAAGTTATCCACACAATTTCAAGGATATTAATTTAAACAGAGCAGATTTACAGACAGTTAGATTTTGTTGAGTGTATCATGTTCGTGTCCTACGTATCCTAGACTTTCACTAACTGTCCCCAATTAAATTACCATCGTTGTTGGTCTGCTACAAAGGGATACGTATATCTAGGGTTTAGAGCCTTGGGATGTCGGCGATATTTCTGGATATCGAAATATTGGTTAACTCTCAAAATTCTCAAAAAATTCGGCAGAGTTCCCTTTGTATTTCGGCTTCCAGAATTTTTAACAGTTTATAAATTTGACCCAGAGCAACCCTCCGTAGCATTCCCGGGCTCGCCGACCCCTTCGGTGGAGCAACTCTCAACACCGGAACACACGCAGTTTATATCGTAGACAATATTAACATCTTTAAGTAATTAAGGGAGTCTTCTTACCTTGGTAATTAGCTATATAATCCTTAGCTGCATACCTTGGCTTTGCAGTTTGCTGGCACACTGTAATCATTAGTACATAATGATTCTATAAGAAATGCCAATGACTTTGCTTGTAGGATATTAATTATTTTAACTAATCCAAGTATCATATATATATAACAAATGTTCCTTAGAGTCTAAAATTTATATCTTAAGGATAAGCGCGATATATATATATATATATATATATATATATATATATATATATATATATATATATATATATATATATATATATATATATATATATATATATATATATAGCTACATTTACTTGAAAAGCCTTGAAATGCAATTTTAATTAATTTTTCTCCTACATACAAACTGTATAATCCAATTCTAGATCCCTTACGTAATTTCGAAATAGTATATAATTGCTTCTATCATAACATGCCTTTAAAGAAGTAAATTTCTATATACGTCTTATAACTATATATTTTTCTAATTGTTTTACTTATAAAGACTTTTATTCATACATGTAGTCAATATACATATACTTATACATATAAGAATCATCAATGTCTTTAATGGTCATAATCAAATCTAAATTTTATTATTCATATTGTGTCTTATACTAGAGTCAATATCGTAAAAATCGAACTAATCCAAGTTACACAAAACTACTCCAGCTCAAAATCGAAGCTCTTATGTCTTTAACTTGTATACCTCATTCTCCGAGTCAATTACAACTTGATCTTCATAAGTGTAACAACATAATTTATGTACTATCATTTTGTTTATATGTACGTGTGCATTCCTAGATATATAAACACAAACATGATTATATAACATATCCATAATGTCATCACATAGTGCAATGCATTTTGTATCGTGTCCTAATACATGAGTCAATTTTTCAAGGAACAACGAGTTCCAAATTATGCTAAATAATAATTTAGACTAATAATATAACCAAATTGGAAAGGGAAGATGAGGACTTGCCTTGGTTCCGAGCAACCTAGGGTTCTCCAAGGTTCCCAATTTGATATTTGATTTCCTCCTTATATTCCTAATTCAAGAAATTCCGAGATTATAACCTAAATTGATTTTGAAAGGGAAAATTGGGGAAGAACATGAAATACCTAAGTTTTTGGAAGAGAAAAGAAGAATGGCTCTACGGTGGCGGTGTCCGACGAGGTGTAGGTCCGACGATGGCGGCGCATGGGGTGGCAGTGTTCGGCCGTGGGGGCGGCGACGGCGTGCGACTCCGGCAGCAGCGACAGCAGTAGTGCCAGTAGCAGTGGCGGCGGTGGCAGCGGCGGCGGAGCTCGACGGCGTGCGGCAGCAGCAGCAGTCGCGACAACTACAGTAGCAGTTGACAGCAGTAGCAACAGTAGTTTGAGAGGAGTTTGTGTTTAGAGAGAAATGAGGATGAGGGAGGAATGGTTTTCCTTAGGGGATTAAGTAGGAAAGGTTGGGTGCATTGAAAATGCATGAAGGAAGGAGGGTGAGCCAGGTTTCTCCTTTGAAAATAGAGATGGAGGGAGGAGGAGCCAGGTTGGTCATGACTCATCTCCTGCTGTTGGTTTCTTCCTTCTTCCCATGGATTTGGGAATCTTGCACAAGACCCCCCCTTTAATTCAGAATTTAGGTGAGACTAGTTTTGCAATTAAGTATTTATATAAGCCTAAGTTATTAATTTATACACACACACACACATACACACACACACACACACACACACACACACACATATATATATATATATATATTGGAGAGATAAAAATAAAATAAATAATAAAAAATTAAATAGGGTAGTAGTTATGATAGCCGACGACCTCCCCGAGCATCCAGCAGCTAGCAGACGCTGCCACCGCTAGCAACCCCACCACGATGACCGAGCACAGTCGCCGCGCCGCGCCGTCCTGTCCCAAACAGCATCAAGGTAGCCGTCTTCCAGCGCACGTAACTCTTTATACATAGATTCGTATTTCATTCTGTTGAATCTTACGCGTAGATCGTGTGACCCTCTCGAAATTCATACAATTAGTTCGGGATATCGTATCCTGTGTCGATCATAAACTACGACGCAAAAAAAGAAAAAGAATCCCATATTTCTGAAAATTAAAAATTGGTCCCGAACTCACAAGTTCACGACCGTTTTGCGTGCAACCTGTTAATTATTTCTAAAATTTACTTGAACAATTATTTAGACCATATAACCGAGTTTCAAACCCTGTATTTAGTTTAATTTAATGAGCTGTAGATTATAATTATTTTGTGGGTAAAATTGACCAAAAACTTGGTCTATAAAACCTATTTTTTCCCGGAACTGGGTGTGCCCCGCTAAACGAGGCAACTTGGTCGTATGCAAATTATACCGAAAGGTGCGCATCGTCAATACGGATGTGTGAAATTTTGCGGAAGTTGATTTGGATGTGCGTGCACACCGGAATCAACGTGTATCCGTCGACAACGCCCTGTATCGGCCATGTTCTAAAACTCGTTGTAACTTCGTGTGTGCTTGTTGTTTTGAAATAAAACTTGTGCCATCGGACTCGTAGTGATACGTTGGTCCTTTGACCCAAGTCTGGTTCGATTCTGAGAACGTTGACAAAATCCCGTAACGCGGGCCCCACGGCTCCACTTGACGGGCAATTTTGTGATCGGCTCATCGGAATCCAGTTCTGGACATTCTGTTGGGTTCGTATTGTCGTTCTGGACTAGTAGACACTAAGTTTGACAAATTTGGAGAACTTTATCTTTGGTATATTTTCGGTGCGAAGTGGGCCATATGTGGACCCCGCTTTGACCAGAAACTGTCAATTTTGTTCATGTGTCCAAATTGGACTTATGAATAGGCAATCCTAGCTATTTCATATCTTTTGAGAGTGATGGTAATGTTTATTTCAGCATCTAGAGGAGTACTTGAAGATCTTATTATTACTGGAGCAATTGGAGGAATTCAAACCCCAGGCAAGTGTACCTTGCCAATCTTGCAGTACTTGTTTTATATTATTCTCTTGATTTATTTATATAATATATCTGTTCAACCTAGGACCATGTGACATTGCTTAACATCCGAACAATATTCGGGTGTCAATACCGTAAGCGGAGTTGTGTAACGTCACCTAGAGATTGATATCGCGACCCTATACATTTTAGTGCTTGCATTATCAAGTACGTCATACCATAGGAAACTTGACACTGTTCATGAGACAGAATCTTTTTGAGATATTCATGGTGATTCTGTATAGGTTATAGGATTCGTGACATAGACTTTATACATATGCATAGCTATCATTATGACTCGATGCATTAGTTAGAGGTCATGATCTTGCGTGTTATAGACATGAGACGTCGTGGACATGAGATGTGTGATTACATTGGGTGGGGAGAGACACACAGGCTACAGGCTATTTTTATATATATATTTATTATTGTGAGGCCGTAGACTCTACATCAGAGCTAGGCACATTACGTGATATTACTGCTACCGGCTCTCCGACACAAAGCTTGTAGTGGTCTCAACCTGAGTACTAGTGATGCTCTCACTTGCATATCACATAGTTGGTTAGATAGTTTGCCCTATTGATACATTTTATATACTACAATTATTTGGCTTCAGTTATTCTTTTACCTTGCTATGTCCCCTGAGGACCTGGAATCCGGATTATGTCCCCAGGTTTAGCAGAGGAGATCTACCCCGAGATATACGGGACATGAGCAGACATTGGAGCAGTACCAACACCAGAGTACGAGGTGATGCCAGAAGATTTCTTCTGAGTATTTGCTTTATATACTCAGTCATTTCTGTTCTTGATACTCTATTTCATGTCTCGTGGATTAATGTATTAAACTCATTATCGGGTTGTTCTCCGAGATATTTATTGAGACTTGTTGATTATTATTTCATCTTAATTATTCTGATATTGATTGTATTTATCTTTTATGGATGAGATTAGTATCGTAGACCTTTATTGTTGTTTTACAGCTTAAGTACACTCTAATGGGTCCATTAAATTGGGTTTGTCTATCGGTGTGTGTTGCTGGCCATTGCCATGTGTCTATTCCCTCGGTATTTTGGGACTGGGGCGTGACAGTCCTCATAGCGGAGGCATTGAATAACACAAGTATGGAAGTAAAATAAGCACTTTATTCATATTGAACTAATATTACAAGCGGCGCTAGGCCGAGTTATAATTTGCTCAAGCTCTCTCACTCAAAACAATAAAAGCTTGCCAAACGGCTTACAACTATGGAATGATACATAGGTGATATTCCAACATTATGACCTTTATATGTGTTTCAGCTCCAGACACAACACTCCAAGGCTTCAGAGTGAACTCCATATCTTAGCGCGCACGTGGGGACACTCTTGTCATAACCCGTACCTAAAAATTGGGCATGAGTCGTGGGTAAGTCCAGCCTATGCTGCAACATCGACGGTAGAATGCTATCTAGGTCAATAATACAATCTATCATATCTCACAATAATTTATAACCTGTCAATGATATCTCAACTCCGTTAGGAGGACAAGATGAATATAATAATAATGTCAAAACATATACTTAATCATAATATAATCTATAGGAAGATGAATGGCATGATAAAGATATGAAATAATATAAAGGAAGTTCCAACACATAAGTTTCAAAATAAATATCTCAAAAAATAATAATATGCCGAAGAGTCTAGATAATCTCAAACTCAAAATAAATCTCAGAATAATAACAACTTAATGTATCAAGGCTGGAGACATATCCAGTATAATATAATCTAACTAGCTAAGTTACTACTAGTGTCTCCTCTATAGGAAGTGGCTCCTCCTAAATATCTGGAATATACCCATCTTCTACTCCTGGTCCATAATAAGTGGGATAGAAGTTCTCGAGATCCTCTGAAAAATGTTATCTAGTCAGGATTGGAGCGAAGCACATAAACTAACAGCAATTCAATTATAATGATAAAAACTATAAAGCAACGAGTAAGGAATATACATGATGGAATAAAATACTGGAATATAAGAAAAACTAGAGAGGCAATCATCATATCATGGAGAAATAAATAGCAAGGAATACACAAGTAATAATAATCAGCAAAAGTAGATAAATATGAATACTAGCAATATGTGAACTGGAAATAGAGGAATAAAAATACTGGCTAAGTGCCTTAAAATATTAGTTTGATGTATGATCGGCTTGGGACTAGATCAGGCTTGTTATATAATTAGCTATGATACATGTGAGGACAGGCTAACCATATAGTTAGCTATGATGCGAGTAAGAGTCAGGCTAATCATATATAACAGGCTATGAGGCATGTAATATGGTCAGGTTGCACCCTACGTGATATGTGGGATGAGCTATGATGCATGTAAGGTGGGGTATGATCACATAATTTACTAATATTTTTTTGTCCCCAGCTAGTACGATAGATCCAATCATGACTCCTCATGACATGTATCTATGATACTAGCCTGTGTATCCACTGTGTCGGGAATCAAGTATAACACTACAAATTAGAATCATAGTAATCATCAAAAATAATAGAAACTCTCAGAGAATATACTCGCATGTGGTCCTGAGCAAAGTGTGAGGATCGAGTTCCAAACTGGAGTCACAAAGACCTATTTATGGATTCTCATTGTTACTTAGTGTATTGGATTAATAAACATGCTTAAAAGAGTTAAAATATGCTTCTAGGTCATATCTAAGCCATGCTAGTCAAACTAGGTCAACCTTGGTAAAACTAGTCAAACTTAAGTCATGCACAAGTTTCTAGGTCCATACTAAGGTAACTAGCCCATATTAGCCACTATCTAGCTAACACTAGCAAATACTAGTTATATTAGCTAATAGCACTAATATATCTATATACTAGATAATATGATACTTTATGTATCCAGATACACACACACATTATATATATATATATATATATATATATATATATATATATATATATATATATATATATATATAAAATCTTAGTATTAGTTATTAACTTGGTATCTTATCACCTATGTGTTCCACTCTAGATCTAATACCCATTACAACCAACAAGATACTTAAGTATCCTACTTATCCTAATCTTCACCTAGGTTCTAAGATACTAGGATGCCCACATCGATACCTAATACTAGAAACTACCCTTACCTTACCTTACCTTACCTTAACTCCACACTTGGATACACAACTGACATACTAACACTACAGTAGCCACAAACCATTAACTCATTCTAATTCTACCCTTGCACTCACTGATGAACATTCTAGGATACATTTCTAAAGGCTCAACACTAGGACACATGACCTCTATACTTAATACCTGATACTTTCAATATACAACACATTTCACTTGCCACTGATCACACCCCCAATTCTATACTCCAATACTCATATTAACTCACAACTGATACTTATAACACCCTTGTTACCAATGCCTCATCTCTAGTACAAGAATTACACAGATATGTGCAAACTCTGAACTGGAACCCCCATGCCTGGTTGCTGCTACTGCTGCTCCATGCTTCAATGCATTGTAGTCTTGCTCGGGTGCACAACAAGGTGCTAAGCAACTGCTGCTGTTAGATACTATTGTTAGCTCCTTCCCATGTTTTACATGTGCAACATCACCCCTGCACAAGTATCCAACTAACCACCCCAACACTAGATTACTGCTGCTGCTATCTAAACATATCAGTGCACACAGTGCACTGATGCATAACTGCTACTACTGCATATTTGTTGTGTTGATGGTGTACCTAATGGCGACAGCTACCTAATATCAGTGCACAATAGTGGACTGATACACTATGTTCTACCCGACACCCCCATGCCTCATCTACTCGAGCACAGCCTTCCCAAACCCCTACACTATTGTGCCTTGGTCTGAAACAGACCATGCTGACCTCCTTAACCCGACCAACTGCTGCACACATCCCAGACCATGACCTCCCCTTCTTATCCTTCTTATCAATTCAACACCACTATTACCTTCACACACAGTCCAATGTACCTCATGTAGACTGCCCAATGTGTAGTAAAGTGCATAATGCCTCCTTCTCACTCTCTAACATCCAACCACACACACATACACACACACACACATATATATATAATAGTGAATATAACATCTAAATAGATACACTTCTAGTAATAGGCAATTTATCAAACACTTTGTATGCAGAAATCAAGATACTCATGATACACACTAGTATCCATATGATGCTCTTGGTAGCAATACCCGCACACACTCCCATGGTCATGATACTACTCCAATGCCACTTTAACATCAATAGACACAAAAGACATAGAATCAAACACTTGGTGTCCCAAATTCAAAGTTTTTCCCAAATGAACACAAAACTCAATGTAACTTTCATAATAGGCATCCTATGAACCTAATTATTGTTCCTATGGGTAGCCCTTAGCCATGGAAGATTTCCTATGGGTATATTATATCATTCTATAATTGAAATTAGAAGGGAATATGATTTTACCTATTGAGAGATGGATTTTTAACGTGGCTCCTTTAAATGAGCACAAGGATGAGAAATGAACACCAACTCGTAGCAAAACTCTCTTTTCTCTAGTCTCTTGCAATCTTCAAGCCTCTAGCTCTGATTGGAGATGAAAATGAGAGAGATTGGGATTTAGTTTGGAGTAATTTAGGGGAGGAATAAAACCTTAGGGTTTTTATGAGCTATTAAATGAATTAGAGAGAGGCTCTATCCCCCTATATAGGGCTGGCCATATTTAGGATTAGGGTTGGTTGTTCACAAAGTCTAAAATGCCCTCCAAGTTGTCAAGAAGAGTTATTTAATAAAGGGAGTTTAACTAAGAGGGTTTCTAATTTAATTGCAAGTAGTTATTGACTCATTCCCTCTTCTATAACTAGTCAACCATGACAAAACTAAATGGGTTGCACTAATGGTCATGACAAGTCTAGTTGGGTTCACTTAGATTCAATACAAATTAGTCTAACCAAGGGGCTAACATACAATCATCTTCTATATTATATATATATACACACACACACACACACACACACACACACACACACACACACACACACACAACTATACCAATTATTTTGAAATAAAGATACATCAATAATAAATAATATAAAATAACAAAAATATCCCTATTCTAAAAATGTGGTAGCGACTATTCCGCACCAAACGAGGTTCCCCCTCACCCTACAAGCAACCTGGTGGGTTATCTATACATTGAATGCACTGATGGGGAGGCTTCTCGCCCTCTCAACAAATCCAAACACGTTCATTTAGTTACGTGCACAGTCTAGTATGTTGTCTTATAATCTTGCCTTAGGATCAGTTTCAAGGCATATAATGAAAAACCTAAACTCGTGTGGGCAGTGCGTCGTACGATATAAGAGTAAAAGCTCTAAACTCACCAACTTAACATTCGTCCTTTCATGTCCAAGGTAAACCAAGTTAAATCGAGCACGAATATATATATATATATATATATATATATATATATATATATATATATATATAAAATCAAGAAATCGCATAAGCAAACACAAATGTCACGAGCGTGTTTCTGACTTAGGTGAACGAGTTACTCAGGTTACTCAGATGTGTTGTACTAGATTGTTCAGGTTTTTAAATTACTTGATTCGATGTAATGACTCGCACGGGAATTGCCGCTAAGCGAGATAACTTAATCTATATGAACATGTCAGTAGTAGCCTCCGCATGGTTATTGGGTGCTAGGCCCTGCGTGTATAGTACTTGAGACCACTAAGACATGAAGCGGTCACTAGCATAGCCATAAAGGACGAGTTATAGTCTCTGGGTGTTAGATGCGTGAGGTAAAAATTGCTATACGCCATCTTCGCCTGAGACGGTATGGGGCGCAACACAAGGCCAGGGGGCATTTCACTCAATCCCGCCCATAAACAGGAGACTACCAAGACATAAATTTCGTCCGGATCGGATCAGCCCCAATGCCCCAACTATTGTCCGCGGAATAAGAGTTAAGAATCTTCCTTGTGCACCAAGTTGTCCGTGATCATGGAAGTCTCTAGTATTACAGGTCTCTTGTCATGTACAGGTTCAAGTTTAAGATATTATCAAGTACAGGTTCAAGTTAAAGTTAGGATTGTTTACAGATATATCGATTCTCCGAGCCGTCAAATTCAGTATAGGACGAGTATTGCTTAATTTGTCATGATGTAGTCTCCTAGTTCGGGAACTACCATAGCGACCTAACGGTCCCAGATACTTTGGTTTCAGACTTGCACGGAACGACTATTCGATAGTCTTTCGGCAAAACTGTCACGCCCCAGTCCCAAAATAACGAGGGACTGGATGTGCGGCAATGGCTAGCAGCACGCACCGATGGACAACCCAATTTAATGGATCCATCAGGGCATGCTTAAGCTGTAGTCTAGCTATGAAATGTTACCAGTCTCAGGTATTTCTAATCTCATCCACCAAATAAACACAGATTAATTGCCAGAAATAATGCAATAGAAATAAATAAGCAATAAATAAGATTATCTTGGGAAACAATCCGAGAATTAGTCTGTTACATTCAGAGAAAAATAGACAGGAAATAAATATTGAAATTGGAAATACTGTGTAGATGAAGCCGGTGCTCAGGAGAAATCTTCGGCCAATATCTCGTTCTCTGTTCCGGGTTCTGCTCCAAGGAGTGCTCCTGTACCGTACACCTCGGGGTAGTTCTCCTCAGCTATACCTGGGGACATAGTCCATTCCAGGTCCTCAGGGGACATAACAAGGTACAGAAAATACAAGCCAAAATATATGCAGTGCAGCAATAATGAAATTGCAGGGTAAATATGTAAACCAGCTAAGTGATATGCAAGTGAGAGTTTTAGTCATACTCAGGCTGAGACTACTACAGGATCAGTGTCGAAGAAACCATAGCAGTATTTTCTCGACAGGGCCAGTAAGGTACCAAAGCTCTGTATCAGAGTCTAAGGCACCGCCAGATAACAGTATTTATATTATAGTATATTCAGCCTTGATATGATAATACTCTCCCCACCCCATGAAACCTCACGTCACAGTTCCAGAAAATATCAGGTACAAGTCACGCAAGTTTGAACTAATGCAATGAGTCAGGATAGAATCTAAGCATGTAAACTGTATATGTCATGAAAATGTAACCTATACGAAATCACCAGGTATATCTCAGGCCATTCCGTCATATGAATAGTGTCAGGTGTCCTGGGTTGAGCAGTTAAACAAGTTTTCATATGAATCTACAAGAAATCAAGTAAAATACTATAACCAGAAATATCTGAGAATTGGCAAGCTCTACTTGCCCACTGATGTATAACTAAGTCCAGGAAATAGGTAGCACAGCTGCAAGTTTTGGCAAGGTATACTTGCCTGTGGTTCCGGCTCTGATTTTGGCTCTGACTTCAGTTGGATTTGCAGGCGGTACTCCGGTTGCTGAAACAAACATCACCATCAGATCCAGAAAATATCAATCAACTAGAGACGCCTGTCCTTGAGTCCAATTTGGAGACAAGGGCAGAAACGGCAGTTTAGGATCAAAACGGGCTCCACATGCGGGCCCACTTTGCACCGAAAAATGCGTCAGGGTCAATGGTCTCCAAATTAACCAAACTTAGTGTCAACGGGTCAGGAACGCTGATACGAACCCAACGGAACTTCCAGAATTGGATTCCGATGAGCCGATCACAAAATCGCCCGTCGAGCGGGGCCTGTGGGGCCCACGACACGCGATTTTGTCAACGTTCTCATAATTGAACCAAACTTGACCCACAGGACCAGCGTATTGCTACGAGTCCGATGGCGCAAGTTTCGTCTCGATCCGACGTGTGTACATAAAGTTAGGGCACGTTCCAGAAAGTACGGATACTGGGCGATGTCCGCGGATACGCGTTGATCCCGGTGTGCACGCACACCCGAATCAGCTTCTGCGAAATCCCACACGTTTGTATCGACGATGCGCACGTATCTGTGAAGACCGCACGCGACCAAGTCGTCCCGTTTGGCGGGACGTACTCAGTTTCGGGGTGAAACAGGGTCTGGTTTTTTTCTGTTTTTGGATCGCGGTGTGCGATCACCACAGGACGCGATGCCCCGAGCGGTTTGTCCGGGCACCGAGAGGGTCATACAGGCTTCGCAACGTAATTTACGGAATTGAAATCCGAGCTACGAGCAAGAAGATACACGCACCTGAACGGGACCAGAAAATCGGGATCCGAATCGTGTCCGACACATGTCCGAACACAGGGAATTAGGGTTAGGGTTTCCGGTCTGGAGGAGCCGGGGCGGCCGGAGGCTGGCCGGAGGGAATGCTCGACCGGGGGCAACGGCGCGCTGGGAGGCGGCGGGGGGTCGCCGGAGGCGCTGCGGCGCTGGGCGCGGGAGCTGCTGTGGCCGCGGGCCGCTGGGGAAGGAGGGAGGAGGAGAGGGCTGCGGGCCTGGCGGAGGAGGGTGACGGCCGGAGGCGGAGCCGAGCGGGTGGCTGCGGCGAGGGGAGGCGGTCGGAGTCGAAGTTAGGGCGGCGGTAGCTAGGGTTTGCGGGGGATGGCCGGAGAAGGAGCTCGGGGGGGGGGGTTTAAAGGCCGGGGGAGAGAGGGGGTCGGCCAAGGCGACGTGGGGGCGTGGGTGGCTGGCCGGGCAGCGCTGCGCCGGCGGCGGAGGCGGCAGGAAACTCGGGGAAGAGGGAGAGGGGGTCAGCCGGGTACGGGCGGGTCGGGTGGCGGGCAGACCCGACCCGACCCGGTAGGGGAGCGGGTGGGCCGGCCCAAGGGGCTTGGGTCCAGTGGGCCGGAGCGGTGGGCCGGGCTGGGCTGCTGGGTAATGGGCCGGGCTAAATTTTAAAAATAATAAAAATAATAATAATAATAATAATAATAATAATAATAATAATAATAAATAATTAAATAAATAAATATTTTTTAGGTGTTTTAAAAATAGGTCCGAGGTCTGATAAATTCCAGAAAAATTGTCCTAAGTCTAGTTTTTTATTTTACATCCAAAAATATTATTTCCATAATATTTTAATATTATTTATTATCATTTAAAAATTATTTAATAATTAAAATCCTGTTTTTAAATTACAGAAAAAATCCCAGAAAATTCCAGAAAATTGTGAAAAATCCAGTTTTTAAAATTTTGAAAAATCAGGGGGTTTACAATCTACCCCCTTAAGAGGATTGCATCCTCGCAATCAAAGAATAACCGGTCAACAGAGATAACGCGGTCGCAAGCATCGTTTGAAAATACAGCACAAGATACTTAGGGAAATACCGTTTTCCCTAACAATGAAAGTTATGCACTTTTAGAGAAAATCTAGTTAAGCAAAAGAACTACAATTTTTTTTTTTGAAAACCAGGTTGTTATTAACAAGTTGCAATTTACTAGGTTGGGGCTGAGGTCACGAACCAATAGGCACGAGCTAAAACAAGACTAGAAACGAATATCTACAAATCACTTACTCGCATTAGCGTCCTGCACAGTCATCGCGTAAGCTTGCCCTCGTCCTTGAGGTAGATTCCTCTGCTGCTGCTGAGCTTGCTGGTAGGGTGCTGCTCGAGGCGCTGGTGGAGTTTGCTGGTTCGCCCTTGGTGCTCCTTCTCTACGCTCAGGACAGTCTCTTACTGTATGCTGTCTTGATCCGCAGCCTAAGCATAGTCCGAGTTTACGTCTACACTCCTTCTCGACATGGCCTATCTTGCCGCAGTGGTAACAAGTAGGAAGGTAGAAGGCTTTTGGTGCTGCTCTTGGTGGCGGGCTTATTTGTTGACGCTTTGCAGACTTCTCTGGTACCGCTCCGGTTGGTGCGGATGTGGAGGGCCGCTTCAGTCTGGTCTCTCTCTTGGTGACGCGCTCCATGCGTCGAGCCGCAGCAAGTACGTCCGAGTATGATGTTGGTGCGACAGACCCAATTAGTTTCTGCAGCTCAAGGTTCAGTCCGTCGAAGAATTTCTCGGCCTTCTCTTCCTCTGTCGGGATCAGGGTTGGGGCAAAGCGGCTCAGACGAATAAATTATGCGTTATATTCTTCCACCGTCATAGAGTCCTGAGTGAGGCGATTGAACCTGTCCCGCAGTTCTGATCGAGCGATGGCAGGAATGTACATCTCTTGGAAGAGCCTGGAGAACTCCTCCCAAGTGACTCGGTCTGGTCCGAGTCGCGTCTCCTCGGATAGCCACCAGTGATGAGCGTTGTCCGTCAATTGCATTCTGACGGCAGTCATCCAACGTTCCCGGGGAAGCTCAGCTGCTTCAAGTTGATGCCGAATATTGGTGAGCCATTCATGAACTTCTGTGGGCTCCTCTTTTCCAGAAAAAGTGTGGGGCTTCAGTTGGCGGAAGTCAGTGATTGAGCCTATCGCTGGCCGTCGAGTTGGTAGGTTGGCCTGCTCCAGTGCAGTTACAATGCTGTCCCTCAAGAAATTAGCTTCGTGACGCTGAGCCTCGTGTTGGATTTATTGCTGAGCTTGCATCATCGCGTAAATCATTTAGAATATCTGTTGCCCGTCAATAAGCTGTCCTTGTGGGAATACGGGCGCTGGTGGAACGAACTGCGGCGGAGGTGGGATGTCATCACGCCGGAATCAGGAGGTAGGTTGACCTGCCTGCTGGCTTTGTTGAGTTGATGGAACTCCTCCGACTGGTGTCACTTCATCGTCGTAGGTGACACATGTAGCTTGTGGCGTTCCGGCGGGGGTCTTGTTGCATCTCTGTGGGTCCATTTCCCTGTATCCAAAATAACCAATAAGAGGCGCACAGGAATCAAGGCAAGATGCAAGTCAAAATTAGTTCGAGTACGATACAGATATCAAAAACGATTCAAGCAAGTGGATGAGATCCTAAAAACTTATCCTATTCTTTATTGCAGGCCTGTTCGGTCCCTAAGTTGGAACCGAACAATTTAGTCGTAGACCTGCATGGGCCACCACAAAAATCATGTCACGCCCCAGTCCCAAAATGACGAGGGACTGGATGCGCGGCAATGGCCAGCAGCACGCACCGATGGACAACCCAATTTAATGGATCCATCAGGGCATGCTTAAGCTGTAGTCTAGCTGTGAAATGTTACCAGTCTCAGGTATTTCTAATCTCATCCACCAAATAAACACAGATTAATTGCCAAAAATAATGCAATAGAAATAAATAAGCAATAAATAAGATTATCTCGGGAAATAATCCGAGAATTAGTCTGTTACATTCAGAGGAAAATAGACAGGAAATAAATGCTGAAATTGGAAATACTGTGTAGATGAAGCCGGTGCTCAGAAGAAATCTTCGGCTAATATCTCGTTCTTTGTTCCGGGTTCTGCTCCAAGGAGTGCTCCTGTACCGTACACCTCGGGGTAGTTCTCCTCAGCTATACCTGGGGACATAGTATATTCCAGGTCCTCAGGGGACATAACAAGGTACAGAAAATACAAGCCAAAATATATGCAGTGCAGCAATAATGAAACTGCAGGGTAAATATGTAAACCAGCTAAGTGATATGCAAGTGAGAGTTTTAGTCATACTCAGGCTGAGACTACTACAGGATCAGTGTCGAAGAAACCATAGCAGTATTTTCTCGACAGGGCCAGTAAGGTACCAAAGCTCTGTATCAGAGTCTAAGGCACCTCCAGATAACAGTATTTATATTATAGTATATTCAGCCTTGATATGATAATACTCTCCCCACCCCATGAAACCTCACGTCACAGTTCCAGAAAATATCAGGTACAAGTCACGCAAGTTTGAACTAATGCAATAAGCCAGGATAGAATCTAAGCATGTAAACTGTATATGTCATGAAAATGTAACCTATACAGAATCACCAGGTATATCTCAGGCCATTCTGTCACATGAATAGTGTCAGGTGTCCTGGGTTGAGCAGTTAAACAAGTTTTCATATGAATCTACAAGAAATCAAGTAAAATACTATAACCAGAAATATCTGAGAATTGGCAAGCTCTACTTGCCCACTGATGTATAACTAAGTCCAGGAAATAGGTAGCACAGCTGCAAGTTTTGGCAAGGTACACTTGCCTGTGGTTCCGGCTCTGATTTCGGCTCTGGCTTCAGTTGGATTTACAGGCGGTACTCCGGTTACTGAAACAAATATCACCATCAGATCCAGAAAATATCAATCAGCTAGAAACGCCTGTCCTTGAGTCCAATTTGGAGACAAGGGCAGAAACGACAGTTTCGGGTCAAAACGGGGTCCACATGCGGGCCCGCTTTGCACCGAAAAATGCGTCAGGGTCAATGGTCTCCAAATTCACCAAACTTAGTGTCAACAGGTCAGGAACGCTGATACGAACCCAATGGAATTTGCAGAATTAGATTCCGATGAGCCGATCACAAAATCGCCCGTCGAGCGGGGCCTGTGGGGCCCACGATACGCGATTTCGTCAACGTTCTCAGAATCGAACCAAACTTGACCCACAGGACCAGCATATTGCTACGAGTCCGATGGCGCAAGTTTCGTCTCGATCCGACGTGTGTACACAAAGTTAGGGCACGTTCCAAAAAGTACGGATACGGGGCGATGTCCGCGGATACGCGTTGATCCCGGTGTGCACGCACACCCGAATCAGCTTCTGCGAAATCCCACACGTCGTATCGACGATGCGCACGTATCTGTGAAGATCGCACGCGACCAAGTCGTCCCGTTTGGCGGAGCGTACTCAGTTCCAGGGTGAAACAAGGTCTGGTTTTTTCCTGTTTTTGGATCGCGGTGTGCGATCACCACAGGACGCGATGCCCCGAGCGGTTTATCCGGGCACCGAGAGGGTCATACAGGCTTCATAACGCAATTTACGGTATCGAAATCCGAGCTACGAGTAAGAAGATACACGCACCTGAACGGGACCCGAAAATCGGGATCCGAATCGTGTCCGACACGTGTCCGACACGTGTGATCCGAACACAGGGAATTAGGGTTAGGGTTTCCGGTCTGGAGGAGCCGCGGCGGCCGGAGGCTGGCCGGAGGGAGGCTGGGGGCAGCGGGGGAATGCTCGGCCGGGGGCGGCGGCGCGCTGGGAGGCGGCGGGGGGTCGCCGGAGGCGCTGCGGCGCTGGGCGCGGGAGCTGCTGTGGCCGCGGGCCGCTGGGGGAAGGAGGGAGGAGGAGAGGGCTGCGGGCCTAGCGGAGGAGGGCGGCGGCCGGAAGCGGAGCCGAGCGGGTGGCTGCAGTGAGGGGAGGCGGTCGGAGTCGGAGTTAGGGCGGCGGTAGCTAGGGTTTGCGGGGGATGGCCGGAGAAGGAGCTCGGGGGGGGGGTTTAAAGGCCGGGGGAGAGAGGGGGTCGGCCGAGGCGACTTGGGGGCGTGGGTGGCTGGCCGGAGGAAACTCGAGGAAGAGGGAGAGGGGGTCAGCCGGGTACGGGCGGGTCGGGTGGCGGGCAGACCCGACCCGACCCGGTAGGGGAGCGGGTGGGCCGGCCCAAGGGGCTTGGGTCCAGTGGGCCGGAGCGGTGGGCCGGGCTGGGCTGGGCTGCTGGGTAATGGACCGGGCTTAATTTTAAAAATAATAATAAAAATAAAAATAATAATAATAATAATAATAATAATAAATAATTAAATAATTAAATAAATAAATACTTTTTAGGTGTTTTAAAAATAGGTCCGGGGTCCGATAAATTCCAGAAAAATTGTCCTAAGTCCAGTTTTTTATTTTACATCAAAAAATATTATTTCTATAATATTTTAATATTATTTATTATTATTTAAAAATTATTTAATAATTAAAACCCTGTTTTTAAATTACAGAAAAAATCCCAGAAAATTCCAGAAAATTGTGAAAAATCCAGTTTTTAAAATTTTGAAAAATCAGGGGGTTTACAAAAACTAAATAATGCAAGAAATGTATCGTATTACTTGACCATGACATGAAACTATGTTACAAGTATTGAAACTAGACGAGCGAGTACTAGTTAACATATAAAGTAGGCAAGCATTGAAACAGTAGAAACATAAGATTTTATACTAGCGCGAGTCAAACGGGTTAGTGCGAGGATTGAAACTGTACAGAGGCATATATAGCAGCGCATAAGAAAATCTATCAAGTTATTTCTTTTTCCATATTCTAGACAAGTAATAAAAGATGGAATTATTTCCTTAGTTAGGTGGTTGTTGTCATGTCCTAATCCCAAAATATGTAGGACTGGGAATATATAAGCATGTTAGCCGTATGTTTATGGCAACTCCAATATATGGAAACTATAACACATATGTATATTATATTATGAATAAAAATTCACAAGTAGTATATAATCTCACAAACAATTCTAATCTCACCCACAAAACCAAATAGAAATAAATAACCAAATATGGCAATGAACCAAGTATGAAATAGTCAAAAAGACTAATGGTTGGGTGAAGACAAATCCACTACCAAACTAGAATATGAAAGAAATATAATAAGTACATCATCTAATGAACAGAGAGGCTCGAAAGGAAAGACCTCCTCGAAAGAGAAAGAAGTAGCAAGTCTTGATCCATGCTCCTACAAATAGTCACGATCGTCTACACCTGAAAATGGACCAAGTCCTCAGAGAGACGTAACAATATACATAAAAGCATACCATAATATACTGAAAGTAAACATCCAAAAGTGGTCACATAACCGTTTATGTGATATGCAGTTTTAAGAAAAAAAAATTCGCGCATAGACTATCTAGCTAAAAATAATAGGATGGGCATAGTTCTCTTGGAGATCCAGAGAATTGGAGAAGATAAAAAAACAATAATATAAGGAGTTCAAGAGAGATATGATTGAATATAAAAACGAGTTTAAAGGTGATAGAAGAATTCAAAAGAGAGTTGACAAGGCAATGGTGAATTGAAATCATATTTTTATCTATTCCTATTCGCAAGCTTGTATTTGTGCAGTTACGTATCCGATACGAGATGCTTGGACCTGTCTAGAGGGCAAGTATATTCGTCTAATAAGCTAGGTCAACTATATCTCAATCAACGTAAAATACTCATATGAAGAGCGAACCAAGTGCACTAAGGTTGATCAGACCATAATACACTGATTCTAATTAGACAATATATTAGTGGACGTCCCCAATAACACATATGTTATGATCAAGCTCGATAAAAGAATAAACTTATAAAATTAGGCCATAATAGCAGCATAAGTCAAGATAGTCCAAAAATATAAGTATGTGAGATGATGAAAGTACAAATAGTTTTAAGTTTATCAAGAATCTAAGATTCGTCCGGTGTTTGTGCCTCTACAGTTGCCATACCATCTTCTTGTCTAAGTCTTTGGTCAACAAAATGAGGTATTGACCTTTAAAACTCTACAGTCTAGGTAAACACTATCTTCTTACACTAGCATATATTCAATATCAATTAATTATATTTCATTAATGGATCATAAGGATAATAGAATGCTAAGTTTTGAGACATGCTACACAACTTACAAGAACTTAACTAATAGTGTATTTGACCTATGTGCACATATACCTAGTACAAATTATCTTTTTAATCTCTATCAAGCACGGAAGAAAAGGTAAAATTTACATTGTGAAAGTATCAAGCAAGATAAAATTCAGGCAGTCAAATGAGAATTCAAAATAAAATCAAGAAAGATGTTTAAATAAGTGGATGAGATCCTATACTCTAATCCTATTTTCAGGCTTGCTCGGTATAGTAACGTAATCGAAGCAATATACTCTCGACCTGCATGGGACATCACAAAAATAGGTCACGCCCTAGTCCAAAAATACGTAAGACTAGGATATGTAAGCATGCCAGCCGTATGTATATGGTAACTCCAATATATGAAAACCATAACACATACGTACATTGTATTATGAATAAAAATTCGCAAGTGGTATATAATGTCACAAGTCACAGGCAATTCTAATCTTATCCACAAAACCAAATAGAAATAAATAACCAAATATGACAATGAACAAAGTATGAAATAGTCGAAAAGACCAATGGTTGGGTAGAGACAAATCTACTACCAAACTAGAATGTGAAAGAAAATATAATAAGTAAATCATCTAATGATCAGATAGGCTCGAAGAAAAGACCTCCTCGAAAGAGAAAGATGTAGCAAGTCTTGATCTGTGCTCCTGCAAATAGTCATAACCGTCTACACCTAAAAAGGGACCATGTCCTTAGAGGGACGTAACAAGTTACATAAAAGTATGCCACGATATACTAAAAATAAACATCCAAAAGTGCTCACCTAACCATCTATATGATATACAGTTTTTAGAACAACTTTATCGCGTATGGACTATCTGGATAAAATAATGGGATGAACATAGTTCTCTTGGAGATCCAGGGGACACATGCATAACGTCACGGACGTCAGAGCCCGCCAAGTAAATATAGGGTCATCATAACTCGCGTCTCCAGCAGAGCGTACGGCCTCAATAGAAAAACTGTAAAGGAGTCACATATGCTTACTCATTGTCCTACCCACCCTATGCTCCATACATGTTGTATCCATAACACGTTGATACCTCTAATAACTGCTAAGTCCTCTAGCATAGCTATATTAGCAGTTATTTCCTAACGCACGTCCCATACGTACTGATAATCAGTCAATATGCAAGTTCATGATCTATATGAGACTTAAAACTCATTGTCATGGCCAAACGAAATAAAATGATGCCTCAAAATTATGGGGTAGTCTATTAACTCTAAGTCAATATGCATAATATAAATAAATGGATAAATAAAGACACATCTCGTCGTTGCACCTAAGTCTTCTTGGATACGCAATTTAATAATATAAAATAATAAGAAAATAAATAACATAAATAAAATATGCATAAATAAATATAAATAAGCAGTAATCGTGGCAATGTATACTTGCCTGACAGTTATTTTATGCTGAAACGATGCAAGAAAACTAGTACAACGAACCAAAAAATATGAAAGCTAAACAAACGTCTCTTTATACTGAAACAAAAATCACCAATATTTTTGAAATGATCGAGATAGTCAGAAAATACTACACTTTTGTCCAATTTGGACACATTGGCTAAAACGATAATTTTTGGTCAAAGCGGTGTCCATTTGTGGCCACTTTACACCAAAAAATATGCTAGGGTTAAAGCCTCAAAATAGGACAAACTATAGGTCAAACGAATCCTAATCGATGATATGAACTCAACGGTATGTGCATTTTTGAATTCCGGTGAGCCGATCACAAAATTGCTCTTCAAGTCGTATCGTGAGGCCCGTAAAATGGTAATTCATTGACTGACTCAGAATTGAGCAAAACTCGGGTCACAGGACAAGTCAGACATTGCGACCAATGACGCAAGTTCCGTTGCGATCTGATGTGCGATCATAAACTAATTGAATAATTTGCAAAATACCGATATGGGAAACTTTCGACTGATACTGGTTGATTTCGGGGTGCACACACGTCCAAATCAACTTCTGCAAAAGTCCATACGTCAGAATATGTCATACGCGCCTTTTGGTGCAATTGCTACATGACGAGACAACCTGGTTTGGCGATACCTATTCCGTGTCGGAGATTTTTAAAGTTTTTAAAATAATTTTTTCTCAAATTCAGGTCTGTTTTATAGTTGTTAAAACTGAAATTTTATTCCAACTAATTAAGTGATTTCCATGCTGGTTATATTAACTTCGTGTCAGAAAAAGAAGATCATAATTTCGTCGAACTGTTTGGAAGAAAATTGCCTTCCAAAATGAGCTCTCAGCTTAGAAAATTGCTAAGTTGGAGATTGCCGCGATAACAATTTTTTCGAGATTTTGAATCTAAGTTTTCATCAACTAAATCATTACATTAATCCTAGAAAACTAAAATTTTCTAGAGAGAGTTAAGTAGGCTATCCAAAAAACTTTACGTATTGAAAAACGATCGAGTAAAATGGAAGATACATGACGAAGAACAGGAGTACCTGGCTGCTTTGTGCGGCTGAACCAAAATTACTTCTCGGGGTTGTCGTGCTAACTCCGATGACTTTTCGACGTATGCAGGTCACTTTTTAGGTGCAGGGGGCTTCGGGGAACCTACAAAAATTTATGGTTTCGAGTTTGGAGGCGTATACGGTTGTGGGATGGAAAAGTAGTAGTTTCGAAATTGGTTTATATACTAAGTTTTTCTTTGATTTTCAATCGATTTTTTTCCTAAGTTTTAAACTCAGATTTGGATTGGTTTTGAGTTAATCTAGAAGAGAATAGTATTAGGATTGTGTTGGAGAAGATTTGGTAAAATTCGGTTGGATTTTAACAAACTTTCATTGATAGGAAAAATTGAGTTTTTATACTCGCTCACCCATAGGTCTGGGAGGGTGATCGGGTGAGTTGGGGTTTTGGCTTCTCACGAGATATTGAATATCTCGTAAGAAATACTTTTTTTTTCCTTTTGTTTTGTTTTACTTTTTGTTTTGTTTTCTTTTTCCTCTCTTTTATAATTTCTTTTACATTTCTTTTACTTGTTTTATCTATTTTCTTTTTAAATTAATTTAATTTATTTATAATTTTATTTTCAATATTTATTTATTAAGTTATATTTATATATATAAAACAAAACTTAATATTTACTTATTCACAAGTTTTGTATCTAAATTGTTTACTTACACGTTTATATATATATATATATATATATATATATATATATATATATATATATAACACATTATAATATGAAGCTCTATTGTTTATATATACTATCATGTGTTATAAATACTTTATTTTAGTACTATCGCTATTATTATTAAAAAAAAAATTTGAGGGGTTTTAAAGTTGTATTTTTTATTAGCATGTAACGGGTGATTCGCCTAGCGACTAGCATGTATAGTCTATATTTTAAGTGTGCAGGCTAAGCAAAGACATGTTCATCACAGCCAGCCACCTTAGCGATGATTCGTCTCGGCCAAGCGATACTCCGTGTGATCCTTTGAAGGTCTAAGTCTGAACTCCTGAAGTGTCAAGTTTGAATTTTTTTGCATCAAGCGAGTCATCTCACTGAGCAAGGCGGGACATGTCATCCTACTTTTGTCGTTTGAGTCGGTTCTCCGCATTGACGCGGAGAGGGTCGTTGCAAGTTTGGTGACAAAAAATACATTGTTTTCAGCCGTCTTTTATTCTCACAACGAATGCAGCTTCTCCCATAATTTCTTTGAAGAACTCACCATTGAGACCTGGTGGAACATAGAATTGTCCAACTATTGGTGGATGATTCCAATGGTTTTCTGATCCACCTTTCAGCCATCAACAAATATATTCTCTGCTTGACGTTGTCATCCTCTAACGGACTGCGCAGATCCATACAATAAAGTTGATCCTCCATCATTGATTTTCAGAAGAAAATCATACACGAGTTGATCTTTTTCCTAGCCATGGCTAAAAATTTCGTCTCTCGGATCGAGAGCTCTGATACCATTTGGTAGAATTCAGAGACGTGTGCAACATATGCTTTGAATTTCGACTATATGTGTATATACGTGTTCTTCTGTCCCAAAAATCAGTTCCTTAGAAACCTCAAGATGGAGAAGAATTACAACGAGATCATAAATAAACCCAACCCAACTAGAATTTGTACCAAGCATTAGTTGCCCATTGACTCGACTCTGATATTGATCAATATGATTATTGTTAATAAAAATTGAATTTTTTTTAAAAGTAAGCCATAAGAGCTTGGATGGTAGAAGTGACAAAGGATTCTCCTTTTACTTTCCTGAGATGCACAAAAAAATTCCCCTTAGCCTCCATAGATGGGACTAAGAAATCCTAATATTAGAGATGAACTACAATTTTTGCACTATTAGGGAAAATATAATAATAGAGACAAAATAAAAATAGTTTTGAGACGCATTTATTTGTCGACATTATTTTTAGAAAGTTATGTCCCCACTCGAAAATAGTTTGTTGACGGGTTCTGACAAATACTTCTCCATGATACAACAAAACTTTGAGCAAAATATTTAGACAACAATTAAATCTGAATCACTTATTCTTGAAACTGTTGAGTAGCAACGATTTTGTTTTATGCTTATCATTTTTTTGGTGATTTTGGAGACTTGGGTATACTCAGTTATTTATAGAAATTTGTATACCTTTTCATGAGCATGTATATCTTGTCTAACAGTCAGAACGAATCTGGAAGTAAATGAATTTGAATGAACAGTCACACTCAAAATCCAACGAAAATTAAAATTCAAACAATTCAATGGATCTGAAGATTCGTTCAAACCTAATGAATCTGAACTAAGAAGTTTGTCTTTGTGCGATCAAACTTAAATTCTCAACATGCACTGTTTGGTTCTAGAAAACCAACATATGGCTCTAATCAAGCCCCCGTCTCGGTGTAATAGATATGTCGTCTTCGTTGTGACATCCCTCACCGCTTAACGGCATTCCAAACTTCCCTACCCTACTTAGAAATCAAATGAAATATTATATATAGTTTCTCCCATAATCAAAACGTTGATGACCGAAACATATTTGCCAAATCAATAAATGCTTCATTATTCTTGATACACACACTGAATAATCGAAGTGAGACGAACAAACTGATAGAGTAGGGAACACAAAAAGAGCTTGGATGGATCTGAACTAAAAAGTTTATCTTTGTGCAATCAAACTTAAATTCTCAACATGCACTATTTGGTTCTAGAAAACCAACATATGGCTCTAATCAAGCCCCCGTCTCGGTGTAATAGATATGTCGTCTTCGTTGTGACATCCCTCACCGCTTAACGGCATTCCAAACTTCCCTACCCTACTTAGAAATCAAATGAAATATTATATATAGTTTCTCCCATAATCAAAACGTTGATGACCGAAACATATTTGCCAAATCAATAAATGCTTCATTATTCTTGATACACACACTGAATAATCGAAGTGAGACGAACAAACTGATAGAGTAGGGAACACAAAAAGAGCTTGGATGGATCTGAACTAAAAAGTTTATCTTTGTACAATCAAACTTAAATTCTCAACATGCACTATTTGGTTCTAGAAAACCAACATATGGCTCTAATCGAGCCACAGTCTCGGTGTAATAGATATGTCGTCTTCGTTGTGACATCCGTCACCGCTTCACGACAATCCAAACTTCCCTACCCTACTTAGAAATCAAATGAAATATTATATATGGTTTCTCCCATAATCAAAACGTTGATGACCAAAACATATTTGCCAAATCAATAACTGCTTCATTATTCTTGATACACACACTGAATAATCGAAGTGAGACGAACGAACTGATAGAAGTGAGATGAACGTCCATTAAAGAAGAACGTCCCAAACATGTACTTATAGAAAGTCTTAACATGAACAAGTCCCATCGTCCCCGGGCTGAGAGGTGCTGCCCCCAAGCAGAGTGCTCCTAGAGAGGAAGAACCCCAAAGCGCGCCCAACCACCGCCGCAATCAGAATCCCGACGTTAAACGACATGAGCGCGAGCATGACCAAGTAGGAGACCGCGACTCGGACCGCGTGCACCGCGGTCCCGGCGAGCCCCGTGACCACACCGCGCTTGACGTTCTTGCTGGCAAGAGTGAGGTGGTCGAGCCACTCGAGAGCGACGCAGAGCACGAGCACGAGCGCGAGGGCCAAGGGGTACATGCCCGGCCTGGCCCCGGGCCAGCCCTTGAAGAGGACCTCGGCGTGGGCACCCCAGAAGAAGGTCATGTGGGTGTAGGATTTTTTCATGGCCGGCATGGCGGCGGCGTCGGAATTGTTCATGTTCATGTTCATGTCCATGGAGATATTCTACAATTGGAATTGGAATTGGAATTGGAATTGGAAATGGAGAATTGAAAGTTTGGATAGTCTGTTCTAATATAGTTTTCTTCAACTTCTTTCCGTTATTGAGTTTCTTGTTAGCTTTGTACTTTCTTGTTAGTACATATACTCTATTGTTAGTTTTGTACTTTGTTAGTACATGAGAAAGTCTGGTAATTGTTGATATTCACGGGATGAGTTGATGTTGTATTTATTATTTGGAGATATGATCTTGTAAAGTGGTTGTACAAGTCGAGTGACTTTTGTGGTTATTGAAAAGAGATATAAGATTCCAACTAACTGGATGACGAAATATTAGTGGATCGAATCACAAGAGCGTATTATTCCTTTCATTTATTAATGATAGGAGTTGGAGGAGGAGGGGACAGTGGGCCCACAAGGCGTGGCAGTGGGCCCACAAGGCGTGTAACACAGTATGTGCAAAGTCTCGTACGAAATATCGGATCACATCAAAAAAGAAGAAGAAAGATGACGTCTGGTTCAAGTTTTTGAGGCTCGAAATGCCGGACCACATCAAAAAAAAAAAGAAAAAGAAAGAAAGATGACGTTTGGTTCAAGTTTTTGAGGCTTATAAATAGATTTTAGATTCCTTACCCTTGTATGGTATATGTAGGATTGAAAATTAGGAGAAATATGAGGGGCTTCATATTTCCATTGTTGTGGAAAAGTAATTTCTAAGCCCCCCGGGATTTCTTGGAATGTTGCTTGAATATTTTTTTTTGACAATAGTATCCTCATTTTACTTTTAAAATTTTAACTTCTATTCCAACATTTAAATTTAAATAATAGAAGTATGAAAAGGTATTTATGAAAAACTAAATAAATTAACATTCTTTTTTCATATTTCCAACATAATCTAACCAAACATGGGTATGAAAATGTTGAATTCATTTTCCATGGAAAATGAATGAAAAAAAAATCCTAGGAATACAAAACCTTAAAGATTACGGAATTAGAGTCTTCAACGACAACAACAAAAAGTCATTTTTTTTTTAGAAAATTTGAACTATACCCCACTTTATTTACCATAATTTAAGATGCATCTCATCCGATTACCAAATGTACAAAACTCTTCCACTTTTGACAAAAATTGTCCTCGACTGACAGTCAACTCGTTTGACCATATTTTTCGGACAAAAATACCTCCAAATGAGCATCCCCCTGTCCCCGCTGCCTTCGCCCCCTCGCGAGCAACCTCCCGCCCCTGCACGAGCAACCCCCTCGCGAGTCCTCCGGCTCCCGTGCTAGCAGCCCCCCGTCCCACTGCTGAGGAGAGGAAGAGGAGGAGGAGGAGGAGGGCGGAGGAGGCGGCTATGGAGTAGAGGAACGAGGAGGCTATGGAGGAGGACGGAGGAGGAGGAGGAGGAGGAGGAGGAGGGTGAGCAGGAGAAGGATATTTTTATCAAAAAAGTTCGGTCTGTGACTGTGTGATGGTTTCTGTTACATACCCATTCCTTTGGGAGCTTAGATTGAAGCAGGATAACAATGTTAGGCTCAGTCAGTTGGCAATGGCTCAGTACCATAGCATCAGGCTCAGG
Source organism: Iris macrosiphon (assembly GCA_036927795.1). Classification (NCBI taxonomy): domain Eukaryota; kingdom Viridiplantae; phylum Streptophyta; class Magnoliopsida; order Asparagales; family Iridaceae; genus Iris; species Iris macrosiphon. The sequence continues at coordinate 16,296,247 of JAYESA010000018.1, read as the reverse complement.
AAGTGTCTGATGCAATAACAAGTTCACATATTGGGGCTGCCAATGCATTCATATTGCATGAGATTGCCACTGTGCCAAATCATGGTGATAGCTTCAGAGCTCAAGCCAGTATATTCAGTCACAGTGCCCAGAGCCATTCCAGGTCATCATTGCCTTGTCATCCTTCCATTTCTTCATTGCCAAAACATTTAGCCAGCTCAACAAGGTAGTTACAAGGAAAGAAAGCTTCTTGAGGAAGATTGAATTGCATGTATTAATAGGAGCAGTGCAGAGGAGAGAGTAGGCAGAATGATGTTTCAGTTTTTTATTTAGCTTTTATAAATTCTCTTCTTGTAATTCTTTTCCCTCTCTTTCTTGAATTCAAAATCTAGGTCATCATGTTCTTTTCCAAATTTTGTTCTTCTTTAATTTCTTTATCCAATTTTAGTTGATCTCTGTTAAGAACATAACAGAGCACCAGAATGGAGTATCAGTTAGGACTGGACCCTAACAATTGGTATCAGAGCAGTCATGATCCAGATCTTGGAGTTCAGAATTTGCAGAGCCTCGACATCTATGGCGGATCGGGAGCTGCACGAGGGTTTCTACAGGAATTGCAGTCATGTAAGAGAGCCGATCCACCTCCAGGATCATATGGAAATCGATGCCCAACCGGCGATGATTCTTGGCAAAGGCTTCCACAAGAAACAACACTCCAATCATCGATCTCGGGAGCCTCTCTTCACGAGCAGAGTTCTTGTTCTCCTAATGGTAAAATTTCTCAACACAAGGATTTAATTGATCGCATGATGGAAAAGTTAGATCACATGAATCATGTAGTAGATCGATTCTTGGAAGAATGTGACAGATCTAGGAGGGGAACTAAGATTCCAGTAGATCCCATGGATCAATTTATACCATCAGTGCCTTCCTCTTCCCTGAATACACATCATACACCAAACCCTAACTCCTTGAATTCCAATTCCATGGGTTATTAAAACCCTAGCATCCTGGCTATGCCAACTGTTCTTGATATGAACAATCATGACCAGAATCAAGGAAGTATTGGTCACGAATCAAGCATCTATCAAGGATCTTACCAAAACCAATTCTGTTACACACCAAGCGTTCAGGATAATGCCTCAACCATGTCTGCATATGGGAAGTCACCACATCTTTTTTCGAACCTTCACCCAGATCCACATCAATACCCACAACGTTCTCTTTGGCTTGACTTCCCTGATTATAATGGGGTCAGTAATGTTGAAGAGTGGTTGTTGGAAGTTAATTACTACTTCAGCTACTATAGGATCCCAGAAATATACAGAGTGAAGGTATGCTCTGTGCAGATGGAGGGAACTGCGGCCTATTGGCTCGATTGGTTACTGAAAATTAAGGGAGATATAATCAGTTGGAAGAATTTTTGCCAAGCCTTTAGCGCTGAATTTGGTCCATCTCAATTTACCCCTGCATCTCGAGGCATTGGTGAGACTTTGGTAGCAGCATTTTCCCAATATCAAGAGAGGTAGCAACATATCCACAAGAAGAACATGCACAAATGGTTGACAACAGATCAATTACTAAGTATGAAACCAATATAAAGACATCTGACAACATCGGTGATGTTGTAGAGGGAAAAGTAGAAATTCCAATGGAGCATGGTACTAAGTTTACCTCAAGTTCTAATGCCATCCAGGAAAGTGATTATGAACTCAGTAAAGGTAACAGGGAAGGATATATAACTAGCAAGGAAACCTTCGAGGTCAATCCTGAGAACTTCCTCAGTGACCGGATGAGGAAGAGAGCAGCTACCGACCATAATCTGGATGAAGAAGTGAAGTCAGATGCTGCAAGGACCCTTAGTAACACTCATGTGCCTATGAATATTGGAGAAACAATTTCCAGGGACTGCAGCATTCAGGAAGTGAAGAAACTATGTATCCTCCTGGCACATGGGTTTTCTCCTTTCGGTTATGTCTGTGAGATTCAGTCCTTGCTTACCAAGATAGCCCAACTTGGGAATTTTTTTTTCCTTCCTCATATGCTCTAGTAGTGCAGATAGCAAAAGACATTCCTATGTGGAAGAAGCCTATTATTTTTAAAGTACCACAACAGATCCTCCAGGTCCATCAAGCAGTAGAAACTGGAAGGCTGTCCCAGATAAGTTTTTTTGACCTATCACTTGAGAAAAAAAAATTGGTAGAAGCATTGGAGTTTAGTTTCATTGCCAATAAAGAAGTACACCTTACAAGTGCTGGATTTTTTGACAATGAGACTATGAAATCTAATAGGCTCTCTGAACTTTGCATTGTACTTGTTGATACCCATAACGAAACAAGGAAACTATCTTCTCTATTGTCGAGGCAATACAAACATGATGATAGTTTAGAGAAAAGGGCAATAACTGTATGGGATCCCGGTAAACACCTTCTTCTGATGCAAGATAGGAGAGAATTCAAATTTTTGACAGGTGCCAAGTTCTATCGTCAAGAGAAAATGTTAAGAGAATTCATGATAGCTATATGGGATCCAGGAAGCCAGTTGCAAGAGGCTTGAGGAAGAGGAGTTTGGCTAGAGATTGATGTCAATTTCTCATCCTTGTGCTCATTGGAAGGAACCACATTGGGAATCCATATTCCAATAGGTAAAACCCCATTTCTCCTTGTCATTTCAGATTTTAATGGTGAAATAAACCCCTAGAAACTCTCCCTTGGTGTAAGACTATCCATAGGAAGAAGAAGTAGGTCAATAGGAAACCCATTGAGAAAGTTACAATGGATTTTATATCCATTTGGAGAAAATTTCGAGGTGGCACACCAAGTGTTTGATGAAATGCCTAATGGGTCATTCTTGCACTAGAGAATATCTACCAAACTTGGCTTCCATATCATCCTCTCTCTTTTTCCAACGAGGGTTACTATGTATGAATAGTTCTTCTTCGTAGCCATGGTTGTACCTTCGTCCCTGCTCGAACCATAGACCGCATGTCCCTATTCGAACCAATGACAGTGTATGAAGCCAAACAGGCCCGGCCTATCAGGTTGGATTTATGGTGGTCATGATTTGGATCAGTGTTCCACACAAGGATTCACGTATCAAAACTATGATGAATGTTCACCATTTTACTCAAGGATTACCAACCGAATTTTCGTAGGAATAGTTCATCGGAGTCCGCCGGAAATCTGATCAAATTTCCGGCGGTCTCCCAGCCTGCTTCCTCCGCGCTAATTATAGCCTTTGATCCCCGACATAGGAGTTGGACAATGCGTGGAGGCCACTTTTTGTAGGTGACTCGTGCATGCCTAGCCCATTTGTCCACTTAACTATGTGGTGAATTGCATTTCATATCAATGTTACATCAGATGTTACACAAAGTAAACAACAAAGATGATCATATGTATTACACAGTATCTAAAATCATGTCTAAAACAGTACTAGGCTCCAAAGCTACACATACCACCTAGGCCTCTCTTCCCTTTGGTTGGAGCCATGGCTTCTAATGGTTCCATATGCAAACATGTCAGGGTGGACAATTAGAAATGTCAAATTTTAAGACAGCCCAAGTTGTAGTGGTTTATAAATTCTCCAAAAGATTGGGATATCGTATGACCTATTAGGACCGACTTACAACTTACCGTAAGAGTCGAGAGACAATCAGAATTAGTTCTGGATAGGACAATCCAACTCTCCGGACCAGCCATGAAAAGCCTTTCATATCCGCAGAAGGAAGATACTGAGTTCGGGACCTCCATCGCTGCGCTTACCGCCGCGGCCGCCGCCGCAGTCCGGGTCGACCATGTAGAAAGCTTCCGAGTCGCTACTCCCCGTCACCCTCTCAAACTTTGCCCTCATGTACATCACCTGGTCATGACCACCGTGATCACTACTCTTTCCCACCACCTCCGTCGGACCCGGTGCAGGTGGCGCAAGCGCCATCGTCGGCATCACCCCCGCGCCCGCCGACACCGCCTCCACGACGCTCAGCACGCGGAGGTCCGACGGAGCGCAGTACGGCCGGCGGCGGCGCCGCGACGCCGCGTACCCGAGCCTGCGCCCGTTGCAGTACATGGTCCACATCGGCTCGTCCAGAAGCGCCACTCCATTGCCGCCGTGATTATTATTATTATTATTATTATTCCTTTCGCACTCGAGCAGGATCCTCACCGTCCCGGAGGCCATCTCCCGGACGAGGTGGGCCGTAGGGGTGGCGAGCTCGAGGAGGAGGATCGGGTCGGACCGCGGGGTCTCCTGCACCGCGAAGCTGACGCGGCCCTTCTTCCGTCCGAAGAAGGTGCCGGTCATGAGCCTTCTCCGATGGCGTCGGCTTGCGCGAGAGGGGGTCGAGGCTGGAGCGGTGGCGAGGAAGCGGCACGTTGGTATTAGTAAGGACTGGAGGGAGCGGAACATGGAGGCTATGGAGGAGAAGGGATTGAGGAAGAATTTGAAGGGTTTCGCCGTCGTCGAGGACGTGGCGTGGCCGACGAGGGGGAGGGACAAGTCCATGAAGGGTTGCACCACTTCTTCAGAGCTGCTGCTGCTGATCATTGCTAGATTTGATGGTGTCTTCATGTTGTTGTTGTTGTTGTTGTTGTTGAAGCTGTTGTGCCTTGGGATGGCATTACGATGGTGGGGATACATGTTGAGTTTGAGTTGAGAAAGCGAAGGCCGAGTGTCAGCAGCAACTGACTATAAATGTGTGTTCATCACTGTATGGGAATGGAGTCTAAGTACACTTCTTCACCTAGAGAGAGAGATGTTGGAAATGTAAACCAAATTCATTGTTGCATGTCTAGATGAATCTATGCATGAATGAATCTAGGAATAATCAAGTTCATTGTTGCATGCATGAATGTATTTAGGAAAACTAAGAGTCATGTTCATTGCTCTTGATGTATCTTGAACCCTATATATATAGCTATGTAAGCAAATGGTAAAAGCAATATATAAAAGAAAAAAAATTCAAGCAAGCAAAGAAACAAGGTGATTCTATTCAGCCCCTAAAATCAAATATTTTTTGTGTGTTATCTTTGTATTCTACAAAGTGGAATCATAGCATCCGTGTTCATCGGATGAGCTAAACTTACAAAGTGGAATCATAGCCTCCGTGTTCATCGGATGAGCTAAACTTCCAATCAAACTAGCCTCCTTGTTAAGAGGACAAGCTATCTCAATCCCAGTAAAGTGGTATCTGTGAATACCCAACTATTGGTATCAGAGCCTAAACTCAAAAAAAAAATAATAAAAAAATAATGTCCACCTCAAACAGCAACCTTGTCTCTCTTGTGTCTCGCTTCAATGGAGAAAAATATAATTATTGGAGCAATCTCATGAAGCTATGTCTTGAATCTCAAGATCTATGGAGTGCCGTTGAAGAAGGAGTAGAGCAACCAACAAATGAAGGTCAACTATCCGAAGCACAAAAAAAAGTGTTGAAGGAAAAGAGACAAAAAGACAAGAATGCGCTCTTCCAAATCTATCAAGCAATTGAAATTCCAGTCTATGAGAGAATATCCAAGGCAAAAAGCTCCCAGGAGGCGTGGACAACTCTTGAGATAGCATATTCTGGCCAAGATCAAGTAAAAAAAAATACGCTTGCAAGCTCTAAGGGCTGAATTTGAGAAGCTAGAAATGAAAGATAATGAAAAGATTGAAGAATATTTTACTAAAGTGAACTATATTATGAATCAAATGAGTTCAAATGGAGAAATTTTAGAAACTCAAAAAGTTGTTGAAAAAGTTCTTCAAAGTCTACCAAGCAAATATGATCATGTTGTAGTTGCCATTGAAGAAACTAAAGATCTTGCATCTCTGTCTTTGGAAAGTTTACAAGGAAGATTAGAAGCTCATGAATTTCGGATTAACAAAAGATGTCCGCAAAGTGTCTCTTCCCAGCCCGATCAAGCTCTCAAATCCAATGTCATGTCTACGGGAGGCCGTGGTTCTTCTCAGAACCGTGGACGCGGAAGAGGCAAGAATTTTCGAGGGCGAAGTTCAAATTTTCATGGCAAAGGAAAGGGTTATTCAAGCAATAACCAAAATAAAGAAGAAGAAAATTCCAACTCCAGATACCCACAAAGAGGATCACAAAGAGGAAGAGGTCGTGGTCATCAAAGAGGAAGAGGTCGTGGCTACATTGAATGCTACAATTGCCACAAACCAGGTCACACAATCAATGAATGCTGGTATAAGCAAGAGGATGACAAGAAAAAAGAAGCTGGTTACGTACATGAAGCACAAAGTAACCATCAAGATAATTTGTTGCTTGCTTGTCATGGTGATAACTTGGATAATTTGTGGTATCTTGATAGTGGTACTAGCAAGCATATGACAGAAAATAAAAATTTATTTACAAACTTAACAAAATCTGACCGTGGCCAAGTGAAGATTGGTGATGACAGAGCATACAAAATAGAACGAGTTGGTGAAATATCTTTCAAAACAAAATCTGGAGGTATCGAGAAGATGAAAGATGTATACTACATCCCAGGGCTAAAAAGCAATCTCCTAAGTGCCGGTCATCTCTTAAGAAAAGGGTTTGACATTCATTTTCGAAGCAATGCTTGTTTCTTGTCAAAGAACGGTCAACTTGTTGCAAAAATTGCTATCGCAGAAAATAATCTGTTTTCCCTAACACTACAATCCACTAACTTGTCATGTTTCAATAGTGTTGATAGTGGAAGCTCCAAACTATGGCATGACAGGTTTGGTCATTTGAATTATGGAAGCTTGAAGCAATTAGTGACAAAGAAGATGGTCAAAGGGCTGCCCCAAATCTATTCCTCTGATGATGTCTGTGAAGACTGTCAAATCGGGAAGCTTCATAGATCTTCATTCCCATTACAGCCCACATGGCGAGCCAAGAAGCCACTTCAACTTGTTCATTCAGACTTATGTGGACCAATGCAAGTTACATCTCATGGAGGTAATCGATATTTCATCTCCTTCATTGATGATTACTCAAGAAAAGTATGGATTTATTTGCTCAAAGAAAAATCTGATGCTTTTCAAGCCTTTAAAGATTTTAAAGCTGAAGTTGAATTTTTTTTCAGACTTCATATTCAGACATTAAGAACTGATCGTGGTGGTGAATATCTTCCAAATAATTTTGAAAGATTTTGTAGAGATCATGGAATAAAGCATCAACTAACTGCCAGATATACACCACAGCAAAATGGTATTTGTGAAAGAAAGAAAGAACCGCACCATTATGGACATGGTGAGGTGCATGCTCAGTAAAAAAAACTGGACAAAGCTCTATGGGCCGAAGCTGTTTCTTGTGCTGTTTACTTGATAAACAGATCACCAACAAAGTGTCTACAGAACATCATACCTCATGAAGCATGGTACGGATTGAAGCCAAATGTTCAACACTTAAGAATCTTTGGAAGTACTGCCTATGCATACATTCCTGATGCTATAAGGTCCAAGCTTGATGACAAGGCAGAAAAGTGTATATTTGTTGGCTATAGTGAAAGAAGCAAAGCCTACAAGTTATACAATCCAGCAACAAAGAAGATAATAATCAGTCGAGATGTTCGATTTGACGAAGCTTCAACCTATGAAGGTGATACAAGTACAACTCATACTCTCATACAAAAAGATGAAGAAGTTGGTGTCACGCCCCAGTCCTAAAATGCCGAGGGACTGGAGATGCGTGGCAATGGCCAGCAGCACGCACCGATGGATAACCCAATTTAATAGAGCCATCAGGGCGTACTTAAGCTGTAAATAAGGTCTACTACACAAGTCACACTAATCTCATCCATGAAGATAAAGAAATAAACTGCATAATCAAATGGAAATAAGTAGCAACATCATCACAGCAAGTCAGTCGGAGCAACAATCCGACTATAGTCTGAAATAAACTGGCTCTATAGGCCAGGAACAAAAGATGTAAACATGAAATAAATACTGAGTACTGGAACAAGCACTCAGGAGAAGTCCTCGGCAGTCACCTCGTCTTCAGTGTTCGGTTCAGCTCCAGCAATAGCTTCAGCTCCTGTCCCGTATATCTCGGGATACTGCTCCTCAGCTAAACCTGGGGACATAATCCATTCCAGGTCCTCAGTGGACAAAGCAAGGCACAAGATAAAAACAAGCCAAATAATAAGCAGTGCAATAAATAAATGAACAGCAGGGTAAACTAAGTAACCATCTATGTGATATGCAAATGAGAGCAACACTAGTACTCAGGCTGAGACCGCTACAAGCTCTGTGTCGGGGAGCCGGTAGCAGTAATAACACGTAAAGGGTCTAGCTCTGCTGGAGAGTCTACAACCTCGCAATAATAGTAGATATATATATAGAACAGCCTGTAGCCTGTGTGTCTCTCCCCACCCAATGTAATCACGCAAGCCATGACCATAACGTCTCATGTCCATGTTAGCGGGATTATAACTAATGCAACAAGTCATAATGTCTATAATAACATATCTCTGTCAAGTCCTGTATCCTATACAGAATCACCATGAATATCTCGGGAAGATTCTGTCCATGCATAGTATCAAGTGTCCTGGGTTGTAGGATACTTGATAGGTCAAGTACGAGAGTAAAGGGTATCGTAAATCCATCTCTAAATGACGAACCCAACACCGCGTACGGTGTTGGCACCCGACTATGATCGGACACTAGGTACGTCATACGTTCCCTAGGTTAAGCAGTTTAAATCAGTTTATATGAAATTGTACAAGAAATCCAGCAGAGTATTTTTACAGAAAATATGAAAATAATGACTGCAAGTTTGGCAAGGTGCACTTGCCTGAAGTTTGAATTCCACTAAGGTCCTGGTTTCGGAAATTTCCAGAGATGTCTTCGAAAGCTGAAATAAACAGTACCATCACGCTCAGAAGGTGTCAAACAGCTAGGATCGCCTGTCCTTGGGTCCAATTTGGAGACAAGGGCAGAAACGGTAATTTCGGGCCAAAACGGGGTCCACCGGTGGGCCCGCTTTGCACCGAAAAACGCGTCAGGGTCAAAGGTCTCCAAATTCACCAAACTTAGTGTCAACAGGTCAGGAACGCTGATACGAACCCAACGGAACTTTCATATTTGAATTCCGATGAGCCGATCACGAAATCGCCCGTCGAGCGGGGCCTGTGGGGCCCACGACACGCGATTTCGTCAACGTTCTCAGAATCGGACCAAACTTGACCCACAGGACCAGAGTATCGATACGAGTCCGATGGCGCAAGTTTCGTCTCGATCCGACGTGTGTGCACGAAGTTAGGGTGAATTGCAGAAAAGGCAGATACGGAGCGATGTCCGCGGATACGCGTTGATTCCGGTGTGCACGCACACCCGAATCAGCTTCCGCGAAATCCCACACGTCCGTATCGACGAGGCGCACGTATCTTTGAAGACCGCACGCGACCAAGTCGTCCCGTTTGGCGGGGCGTACTCAGTTCCGGGGTGAAACAGGGTCTAGTTTTTTCCTGTTTTTGGATCGCGGTGTGCGATCACCACAGGACGCGATGCCCCGAACAGTTTGTCCGGGCACCGAGAGGGTCATACAGGCTCCGCGTAGAAATTTACGGAATCGAAATCGGGGTTACGAGCAGGAAGTTATGAGTACCTGAAGGGACCCGAAAAACCGGGGTTTCCGTGTCCGAACCGTGTCCTGGACACGTGTCCTGGGCTGTGTCCGACTAGGGTTGGGGCTGTGTCCTCGCACTGCCGCCGTGTCCGAGGCTCTGGGGGACTGGCCGACGGTCGAGGCGACTCGGGGCGGTGCTGGCGACGGACGGCGAGGTCTCCGGCGGCGTCGAGGGGGTCGGCCGGCAGCTCGAGCAGCGGGAAGGAGTTGGGCTCGGGGTCGGGTCCGCCTGGGGAGGAGGAGGAAGAGGAGCTGGAGAGGGCGGCTCTCGGCGGGCGGGCGGCGCTGGGTTGGCGAGTTAGGGAGGAGGTCGGCCGGAGCTAGCTAGGGCAAGGTGGGTTCGGGGGAAAGGAGGCGGAGGAGGAGCTATTTATAGGGGTACTGGAGAGGGCTCGGCCGGGGCGACATGGCGGAGAGGTCGGAGGGGGAGGCGACGTGGGGGTGACGTGGTCGTGGCGGCGGGAATTTCGGCGCCGGCGGAGAATTCGGGGGAGACGGGGTCGAACGTGGGAGCGGGTGGGGGTGACGCGGGTTCCGGGTCGGGCGCGGATCCGGACGGAGAGGACCCGCCCGACCCGTTAAGCCAAGGGCTGGGCTGGGCTGGGTGTAACGGGCTCGGCCACTGGGCCTGGCCGGGCCCAAAACTAAATAATAATAACAGTAAAATAATAATTAATAATAACCAGTAATTAATTAATTAATTATAAAATAGTTTTTAGGCTTTTAAAAATAGGTCCGAGGCCCAATAAAATCCCAGAAAATTATCCTAAGTCCGGTTTTCTATTTTACACCATAAAATCATATTTTCATTACATTTTAATGTTGTTTATTGGCAATTAAAAATTACAAACTCACTACAGGGCCTATGTAAATTCCTGAAAAATGTATTTTAAATCCCAAAATTGATTTAAAAAAAAAATACCAGAAATTTAGGGTGTTTACAATCTACCCCCTTAAGAGGATTGCGTCCTCGCAATCGAAAGGTAAACTATAAAGGCAAGATTTACAGAATTAAAATGCTTAGGTTACCTGATTCTGCAAATAAGTGCGGATAACGCTGCCGCATAACATCTTCTCGCTCCCAGGTCGATTCGCCTGGAGAGTGCTGCTTCCAAGCTACTCGAACCAGCCTGATTGTCTGCCCTCGCAGTGTCTTCTCGCTGGTGTCGAGTATACCCACTGGCTGCTCTTCGTATCTCAGGCTAGGTTCCACTGAAATCTCAGAATGATCAACTATATTGTTTGGGTCCGTCACATACCTCCTCAATTGTGAGACGTGGAATACGTCATGCACTCCCTCTAAGGACGGAGGTAATGCAAGATGGTAAGCCACCTCACCGATGCGCTCCAAGATATCGAATGGCCCAATGTACCTTGGGCTTAACTTGCCTCTGCTGCCGAATCTGATAGTACCTCTAGTGGGCGAGATTCTCAGAAATACATGCTCTCCTTCCTTGAACTCCAGGGGTCGTCGGTGTATATCTGTCCAATGCTTCTGTCTATCCTGGGCTGCACGGAGATGGTTCTGAATCTGCTTTACTTTCTCCACTGTCTCCGTTACCAACTCTGGACCCAGTATTTGACGTTCGCCAACGTCGCTCCAGCATATTGGAGATCTGCACTTCCTTCCGTACAACGCCTCGAAAGGTGCCATCTGAATGCTTGCCTGATAGCTGTTGTTGTAGGAGAACTCCACTAAGTGCAGATGATCTTCCCAAGATCCTCCGAAGTCCAGTATACAAGATCGCAGCATATCTTCTAGGATCTGAATTGTGCGCTCTGACTGTCCGTCTGTCTGAGGATGATAGGCAGTACTGAACTTGAGCCTGGTGCCGAGACTCTCTTGCATGCTTCGCCAGAAGTGAGATGTAAATCTTGAGTCTCGATCTGATACGATACTAACCGGCACTCCATGTAATTTTACGATCTGACGCATATACATGTCGGCTAGTACTTCTGTGGATTGTCCGACTCTGAACGGCAAGAAGTGAGCCGACTTAGTGAGCCGATCCACGATGACCCATACTGCATCCTTACCACTAGGGCTTCTTGGAAACCCAGTGACAAAGTCCATGGTAATATGCTCCCACTTCCATTCAGGGATGGGAAGTGGCTGCAACATACCTGCAGTCCTCTGGTGCTCGGCCTTCACCTGCTGGCAGACTAAGCATTTCGCCACAAAGCGGGCAATCTCCCTTTTCATTCCATGCCACCAGTAATATTGTCTCAAGTCCCGGTACATCTTGGTTCCTCCTGGATGAACCGAGTATATGGAGCTATGGGCTTCTGTCATCAACTCCTGTCTTAATTCTCCATTTGGAACACATAGGCGATTTCCGCACCTTAATATTCCGTCCTCGTGGATGCGAAGTCCCGTCTGCAAGCCTGCTTCTGTTCTTTCTCTCAGCCTTCGGAATCTGGCATCATTAGGCAAAGCTTCCTTGATTCTCTCCACCAGCGATGACTTCACTTCGAGGTTAGCCAGCAACCCATTTTGTCCAGGTAAAATAACCTCTATCTGGAGCTCTTGTAGATCCTTCAATAGCTCGGGCTGCTCCGTCAAGAAATAAGCCGAGGGTTTTCTGCTGAGGGCGTCGGCTACAACATTTGCTTTCCCCGGGTGGTACTGCAGATCGATATCAAAGTCCACCATCAACTCAAGCCAACGCCTTTGCCTCATATTGAGCTCCTTCTGTGTATAAATATACTTCAAGCTCTTATGATCAGTGAATATCTCGACCTTTTCTCCATACAGATAATGTCTCCAGATCTTCAATGAAAAAATAACTGCAGCTAGCTCCAGGTCGTGTGTTGGATAGTTCTTCTCGTGGACCTTCAGCTGCCTCGATGCATAAGCGATAACCTTGCCATGTTGCATCAAGACACAACCTAGTCCACTACCGGACGCATCACTGTAAACAATAAAACCTCCTGACCCTGAGGGAAGAGTCAAGACTGGTGCTGTTGTTAGACGCCTCTTCAATTCTTCAAAGGCATGCTGGCATTCTTCTGTCCATATGAACTCCTGATCCTTCCGTGTCAGCTTAGTCATCGGCTCTGCGATTCTTGAAAAATTTTCTACGAACCGCCGGTAATACCCAGCAAGTCCAAGAAAACTTCTCACTTCCGCAACAGAGGTAGGGGTAGGCCAGGTTTCTATAGCAGTGACTTTCTCTGGGTCCACAGACAGTCCTTCACCCGAGATAATATGCCCTAAGAATGACACCTTGTCCATACAGAACTCACATTTGCTGAGTTTGGCATACAGCTTCTCCCTTCTCAAGGTTTCTAGCACAATTCTAAGGTGTTCCTCGTGCTCTTCGTGGTTCTTAGAGTAGATTAGGATATCATCAATGAACACCACCACGAACTTATTCAAGTACTGATGGAAGACCCCGTTCATCAAACTCATAAATACAGCAGGTGCGTTGGTTAAACCAAACGACATAACTAGGAACTCATAATGCCCATACTTAGTTCTGAAGGCTGTCTTTGGGATATCTTCCCTCTTCACCCTAATCTGGTGATAACCGGATCTAAGGTCAATCTTTGAGAATACCTTAGCACCACTCAATTGGTCAAACAAATCATCAATGCATGGTAATGGGTACCGGTTCTTAATAGTTACTGCATTAAGGGCTCTGTAATCAATGCACAGCCGTACAGATCCGTCTTTCTTGGGTACAAAAAGTATAGGTGCTCCCCATGGTGAAACACTAGGCCGGATAAATTCCTTCTCCAGAAGGTCGTCAACTTGTGTTTTCAGCTCCACTAACTCCTTAGGTGCTAGCCGATATACCGATGAGGTGATAGGTTCGGCTCCTGGAGTTAGGTCTATTGTGAATTCTATCTCCCGATCAGGTGGTAAACCTGGAAGGTCGTCGGAAAATACATCCACAAATTCCGTTATGACTCTTGGGTAACTTGAATCTTCTTCTTCTACAGTCAATACCCTAAGAGTTGGCTGGACCCCTTGTTCTACAGCTCCTCTAAGAAATTTAAACTCAGGAAGGCTAGGGGGTCTAAATATCACTTTTCCAAGTCGGCAATCCAGTGTCGCATGGTACTGACTTAACCAGTCCATACCAAGTACAACATCGTAATCAGGCATAGAAAAGATCAGGAATTGGGCTCGCATCTCTCGGCCACAGACTACTACCGAACATGATCTACAAGTATTACTAACCGGGATAATTCTACCTCCCGTTAGTATTCTCTTCATCTTCGAGAGAGGTGCGGTAGCTATTCTATGTGTGGCTACGAAGCTAGCAGCAATAAATGAATGCGAAGCTCCAGAATCAAATAATGCTACAGCAGGAATTGAAGCTACTAATATGGTACCTGCTATCACTTCGCCTGCAGTAGCTTCCTCAGTGACTGCTAGTGCATATGCCTGACCTCGTCCCTGAGCGGGACCCCTTTGCTGACGAGCTTGTTGGAACAATGCTGCTTGAGGTGGTAGAGGTGGCCTGGCTCCTCCAGGCCCTGTCTGTGTCGCTCCCCCAGCTGGAAGAGCTGCAGGTAGAGCTGGTCGATTCGGAACTCCCTCTCGACGTTCCGAGCAGTCCTTGGAGAAGTGTTGTCCAGATCCGCAAACCAGGCAGAGTCCCAGCTTGCGTCGACATTCCTTTTCAATATGTCCTACCTTGCTGCAGTAGTGGCAAGTAGGTAGGTTCTTAGTTGCTGCTCTTGGAGGCGGACTCTTCTGGGGCCGTTTAGCAGATTCCCCTGGTGATGACTTGGACGGTGCTGAAGAGAAGGGACGTTTCAGGCTTGATTCCCTCCGAGTAACGCGCTCCAGCCGACGTGCTGCAGCTAGGACGTCGGTGTAAGAGGTGGGCGCGACCGATCCGATTAACTTCTGAAGCTCGAACCTGAGCCCATCAAAGAACTTCTCCGCCTTTTCCTCTTCGGTAGGAATTAGCGAAGGGGCGAAGCGGCTCAGGCGAATGAATTCGGCGTTATATTCCTCCACCGTCATGTTGCCCTGGATCAGGCGGTTGAATCTGTCTCGGAGTTCTGACCGAGCCACAGCAGGGATGTACATTTCCTGGAAGAGTCTGGAGAACTCCTCCCAGGTAACCTGATCATATCCGAGCCTTCTTTCTTCGGACAGCCACCAATGATGCGCGTTGTCCGTCAGTTGCATCCTGACGGCAATCATCCATTTGTCCCTTGGTAGTTCGGCGGCCTCCAACTGATGTTGTGTGTTTGTAAGCCATTCATGCACTTCAGTTGGTCCTTCCTTGCCCGAGAAGGTACGGGGCTTGAGTTGACGGAAATCCGTAATAGATCCCGTCGCTGGCCGCCTATTTGGTGCATGCTCCAATGCTGCGACCAGGCTGTTCCTTAGGTTCTCGGCCTCTCGGCGTTGGGTCTCCTGTTGAATCTTTGTTGTGCCTGCATCATGGCGTAGAACATCTGGAACATTTGCTGGCCGTCCATTGCCTGCCCTGGGGGAAAGACAGGCATCATAGGAGGGAACTGGGGAGGAGGCGGGATGTCATCACGCCTGAACCTGGAACTTGGCTGGCCAGTTTGGTTGCTCTGGGAGGATTGTCCTCTAGTATCTGGCGTCGTTCCAGCCTCGCAGGTAAACCCTGCTTCAGTCGGTGTTCCCAAGGGGGTCTCGTCACCACATCTGGGATCCATTTTTCTGCATCAAAAGAAAACAATGAGAACGCACAGAGGAATCAAACAGGATGCAGTTCAAGCAATTTAATTGAATTCGACATAGAGTTCAAAAAACGATTAAATATATGGATGAAATCCTATAACCTATCTTATTGCAGGCCTGTCCGGTCCCTAAGTTGAAACCGAACAATTTAGTTAGGACCTGCATGGGCCACCACAAAAACCATGTCACGCCCCAGTCCCAAAATGCCGAGGGACTGGAGATGCGTGGCAATGGCCAGCAGCACGCACCGATGGATAACCCAATTTAATGGAGCCATCAGGGCGTACTTAAGCTGTAAATAAGGTCTACTACACAAGTCACACTAATCTCATCCATGAAGATAAAGAAATAAACTGCATAATCAAATGGAAATAAGTAGCAACATCATCACAGCAAGTCAGTCGGAGCAACAATCCGACTATAGTCTGAAATAAACTGGCTCTATAGGCCAGGAACAAAAAATGTAAACATGAAATAAATACTGAGTACTGGAACAAGCACTCAGGAGAAGTCCTCGGCAGTCACCTCATCTTCAGTGTTCGGTTCAGCTCCAACAATAGCTTCATCTCCTGTCCCGTATATCTCGGGATACTGCTCCTCAGCTAAACCTGGGGACATAATCCATTCCAGGTCCTCAGTGGACAAAGCAAAGCACAAGATAAAAACAAGCCAAATAATAAGCAGTGCAATAAATAAATGAACAGCAGGGTAAACTAAGTAACCATCTATGTGATATGCAAATGAGAGCAACACTAGTACTCAGGCTGAGACCGCTACAAGCTCTGTGTCGGGGAGCCGGTAGCAGTAATAACACGTAAAGGGTCTAGCTCTGTTGGAGAGTCTACAACCTCGCAATAATAGTAGATATATATATAGAACAGCCTGTAGCCTGTGTGTCTCTCCCCACCCAATATAATCACGCAAGCCATGACCATAACGTCTCATGTCCATGTTAGCGGGATTATAACTAATGCAACAAGTCATAATGTCTATAATAACATATCTCTGTCAAGTCCTGTATCCTATACAGAATCACCATGAATATCTCAGGAAGATTCTGTCCATGCATAGTGTCAAGTGTCCTAGGTTGTAGGATACTTGATAGGTCAAGTACGAGAGTAAAGGGTATCGTAAATCCATCTCTAAATGACGAACCCAACACCGCGTACGGTGTTGGCACCCGACTATGATCGGACATTAGGTACGTCATACGTTCCCTAGGTTAAGCAGTTTAAATCAGTTTATATGAAATTGCACAAGAAATCCAGCAGAGTATTTTTACAGAAAATATGAAAATAATGACTGCAAGTTTGGCAAGGTGCACTTGCCTGAAGTTTGAATTCCACTAAGGTCCTGGTTTCGGAAATTTCCAGAGATATCTCCAAAAGCTGAAATAAACAGTACCATCACGCTCAGAAGGTGTCAAACAGCTAGGATCGCCTGTCCTTGGGTCCAATTTGGAGACAAGGACAGAAACGATAATTTTGGGCCAAAACGGGGTCCACCGGTGGGCCCGCTTTGCACCGAAAAATGCGTCAGGGTCAAAGGTCTCCAAATTCACCAAACTTAGTGTCAACAGGTCAGGAACGCTGATACGAACCCAACGGAACTTTCAGATTTGAATTCCGATGAGCCGATCACGAAATCGCCCGTCGAGCAGGGCCTGTGGGGCCCACGACACGCGATTTCGTCAACGTTCTCAGAATCGGACCAAACTTGACCCACAGGACCAGCGTATCGATACGAGTCCGATGGCGTGAGTTTCGTCTCGATCCGACGTGTGTGCACGAAGTTAGGGTGAATTGCAGAAAAGGCGGATACGGAGCGATGTCCGCGGATACGCGTTGATTCCGGTGTGCACGCACACCCGAATCAGCTTTCGCGAAATCCCACACGTCCGTATCGACGAGGCGCACGTATCTGTGAAGACCGCACGCGACTAAGTCGTCCCGTTTGGCGGGGCGTACTCAGTTCCGGGGTGAAACAGGGTCTGGTTTTTTCCTGTTTTTGGATCGCGGTGTGCGATCACCACAGGACGCGATGCCCCGAACAGTTTGTCCGGGCACCGAGAGGGTCATACAGGCTCCGCGTAGAAATTTACGGAATCAAAATCGGGGTTACGAGCAGGAAGTTATGAGTACCTGAAGGGACCCGAAAAACCGGGGTTTCCGTGTCCGAACCGTGTCCTGGACACGTGTCCTGGGCTGTGTCCGACTAGGGTTGGGGCTGTGTCCTCGCACTGCCGCCGTGTCCGAGGCTCTGGGGGACTGGCCGACGGTCGAGGTGACTCGGGGCGGTGCTGGCGACGGACGGCGAGGTCTCCGGCGGCGTCGAGGGGGTCGGCCGGCAGCTCGAGCAGCGGGAAGGAGTTGGGCTCGGGGTCGGGTCTGCCTGGGGAGGAGGAGGAAGAGGAGCTGGAGAGGGCGGCTCTCGGCGGGCGGGCGGCGCTGGGTCGGCGAGTTAGGGAGGAGGTCGGCCGGAGCTAGCTAGGGCAAGGTGGGTTCGGGGGAAAGGAGGCGGAGGAGGAGCTATTTATAGGGGGACTGGAGAGGGCTCGGCCGGGGCGACGTGGCGGAGAGGTCGGAGGGGGAGGCGACGTGGGGGTGACGTGGTCGTGGCGGCGGGAATTCTGGCGCCGGCGGAGAATTCGGGGGAGACGGGGTCGAACGTGGGAGCGGGTGGGGGTGACGCGGGTTCCGGGTCGGGCGCGGATCCGGACGGAGAGGACCCGCCCGACCCGTTAAGCCAAGGGCTGGGCTGGGCTGGGTGTAACGGGCTCGGCCCACTGGGCCGGGCCGGGCCCAAAACTAAATAATAATAACAGTAAAATAATAATTAATAATAACCAGTAATTAATTAATTAATTATAAAATAGTTTTTAGGCTTTTAAAAATAGGTCCGAGGCCCAATAAAATCCCAGAAAATTACCCTAAGTCCGGTTTTCTATTTTACACCATAAAATCATATTTTCATTACATTTTAATGTTGTTTATTGGCAATTAAAAATTACAAACTTACTACAGGGCCTATATAAATTCCTGAAAAATGTATTTTAAATCCCAAAATTGATTTTAAAAAAAATACCAGAAATTTAGGGTGTTTACAGTTGGCTTTCAAAATGAAACTGCATCTCCAACTTTACCAAGAGAAGATGTGCATCAAAGACCTTCTAGAAAAATGAGAAGTATATAAGAATTGTATGACTCAACTGAGCAAGTTGAATCAAATGATACTGTCTATTTTGCTTTCTTTGCAGGAGAAGATCCAATTTTATTTGAAGATGCAAATAAGGAAGAAACTTGGATGCAAGCAATGAAGGAGGAGATAAAGTCTATTGAGAAGAATGATACGTGGGAGCTCACAGATCTTCCACCAAACAAGATTCCCATTGGCGTAAAATGGGTGTACAAAATCAAGAAGAATCCTGATGGCTCAACCAACAAGTACAAAGCAAGGCTCGTAGCAAAAGAATACAAGCAGAAGGAAGGAGAAGACTACACAGAAGTTTTTGCACATGTTTCCAGAATTGAAACCGTTAGACTAATGGTATCTCTTGCAGCTCAAAACAGTTGAAAAATATTCCAAATGGATGTGAAGTCGGCATTCTTAAATGGCATCCTTGAAGAAGAGATTTATCTTGAGCAACCTCTTGGCTTTGTGAAGAAAGGAGAAGAAGACAAAGTCTACAAATTGAAGAAAGCTTTATATGGCCTTAAACAATCTCCAAGAGCTTGGTACAGTCGTATCAACTTATACTTTGAGAAGCATGAATTTCATAAATGTCCATATGATCATACTCTTTACACCAAAGAAAGATCAGATGGAAGCTTTATTATAGTAAGTCTTTATGTTGATGAGCTTATCTTCACAGGAAACAATATGGAAATGCTGAGGGACTTCAAGCTTTCCATGATGAAAGAATTTGAAATGACTGACTTGGGAGAACTACATCATTTCCTTGGTATTGAGGCTCATCAATCCAAGAAAGGTATCTTCATTTCACAAGAAAGCTATGCAAAAGAAATTTTGAAGAAGTTTAATATGGAGAATGCAAATCATGTCTCATCTCCATGCTTACCTGGAATGAAATTAAGTAAAGATGGTGAAGGCAAGCTTGTTAATTCCACTATGTTCCGAATCTTAGTAGAAAATTTGATGTATTTGACTGCCACAAGACCAGACATTGTGTATGCAGTAAGTCTGGTGAGCCGGTACATGGAGAAGCCTTATTCAAATCACTGGAAAACGGCCAAAAGAATATTACGATATGTCAAGGGAACTACTTACTATGGCCAAATCACTGTCAAACTTGCCTCCCAAATCACTTTCATCAAGGTTGAAGACATAACCAGAAAGTTAGAAAGTGCCAAATCATTGTCAAACTTGTCGGTTTTACTGACAGTGATTTGGGAGAAAGTATTGATGATTCTCGAAGCACTTCTGGTTATGTCTTCAACCTTGGCAGCGGAGCAATTTCATGGAGTTCAGAGAAGCAACCAATTGTGGCACTTTCTACCACAGAAGCAGAGTATATTGCTACATCTTCTACAACATGTCAAATATTTGGCTAAAAGGTGTTTTAGAAAGCATGAAGTTCAAGCAAAAAGGACCAACAACAATTTGTTGTGACAACAAATCAGCTATCTCTGTCTCAAAGGATCCAGTCCTACATGGAAGGACAAAACATATTCGCATGCGATTTCACTTCCTAAGGGAACTTGTTCATGAAGGTGAAATTAACATTGAATATTGCAGAACTGAAGATCAACTTGCAGATGTGTTTACAAAACCTCTAGGAGGACAAGTATTCAGAAGAAATATTGAAGCTTTAGGAGTCAAAAGCAAATTTGGTTTACGGGAGGCATTGTTGGAAATGTAAACCAAATTCTTTGTTGCATGTCTAGATGAATCAATGCATGAATGAATCTAGGAATAATCAAGTTCATTGTTGCATGCATGAATGTATTTAGGAAAACTAAAAGTCATGTTCATTTCTCTTGATGTATCTTGAGCCCTATATATATAGCTATGTAAGCAAATGGTAAAAGCAATATATAAAAGAAAAAAAATTCAAGCAAGCAAAGAAACAAGGTGATTCTATTCAGCCCCTAAAATCAAATATTTTTTGTGTGTTATCTTTATATTCTACAAAGTGGAATCATAGTCTCCGTATTCATCGGATGAGCTAAACTTTCAATCAAACTAGCCTCCTTGTTAAGAGGACAAGCTATCTCAATCCCAGTAAAATGGTATCTGTGAATACCCAACAAGAGAGAGAGAGAGAGAGCAGACCAGATGTGCTGTCCACTAATTTTATCCTGTATTATGTTTGGATTCTATTATATGTGAGTTTCATCCTGTATAAAATAAAAGAAAAATTCACATATAACAGATGAGAGAGAGAGAGAGAGAGAGAGAGAGAGAGAGAGGGGAATACAGAATAATGGTACACTGGAACCGACCAACACCAGCTTGATTTGGACAGGATCCACGTCTCTATGCATGAGAACAATGTATTCGATTTGATTGGCTAATAACGGAGGAATCCAACCTTCTTGTTTTAGTAGCATACAATAACAAGTTAAACTAGTTAGCAAGGGAGTAGTTTACCATATCATAAAAGAGGCTGATGATAAAGGCACTACAAAATATACTCTGGTCCAATTTATTTTTTCTAAAATTTTCTCTTAAAAGTTTTACTTGGAACTAATTCAAAATTTTATTTCCTTTCAATATGTTGGACAGTTAAAATTTTAACAATTTATTGAATTGCATATAATATTTAGAACTGCCAAAATTTTAACAGTCCAAACTATTGAAATGACTGTCAAAATTTTGACTGTCCTAAAATTATTTTTGGACTAGTCCTGAGTAAAATTTTAAGTAAAAAATTTAGAAAATAATTTGGGACAGTCCGAGTCATTTTTGTAATGCCTTTATCAAGAACCTAAAAGAATTGGTAATCCATACACTTACAATCTCCGCCACGTGTCCATGACACTTTGTACCTGTTTTAGAAATCGGACCGGCTGGTTCCACCGGCTGAGCGTGGATCCACTATTTTTTTAAATTGTTTATAAATGAATATTTTTGGTAAAATAAATGTCCATAAGAGATTGAATTTGGACCACTTAAGTTAATCCAGTGGTTGAACCACTGGTTGAATCAACTAGGTTGAACCAGTTTGATCCGACCCAGTGTCTTATCCGAATCAATTTTCGGTCCGATATTTAAAATTTTAATTGTTTATAAATGAATATTTTTGGTAAAAATAAATGTCCATAAGAGATTGAATTTGGACCACTTAAGTTAATCCAGTGGTTGAATCAACTAGTTGAACTGGTTTGATCCGACCCAATGTCTTATCGGAATCAATCTTCGGTCCAATTTTTAAAATACTACTTTGTAATATATATATATATATATATATATATATATATATATATATATATATATATATATATATATATATATATATATATATAGCAGTGGAGGGACATTGTTGCAAGCATTTATCTATCTGAGTATATGGGGCAAATCGAGGCACAGGGTTCTCTGAATGGGATCGTTCCATACATTATGCCCTCTCTATACGAAAGCAGCTCAAGGCAATCGAAACCAGATTTTCGAGTCTTGGGGATGAGGCACGCATATCGCTTCCTCGGACGATCCAGTACCTGCAAGCAAGTAAACTGTTGGTGGATCAGCACTTAAAAAGTACTGGTGAGTATAAACAACTGAACAGAAGCAACATTCACTAAAACCAACACTAAGTAATCATGTTATAAAATATTACATTACTAGTGATCTTTCTAGTTTTACCTATGTTCGTTACATGCAGCACAAGAACGGAGTCATATTACTTCTTTTGGAAACATCTTTGAAAATAGAGTTCATATTCATATAAGCAAGCAGGCAAGACAAGCCGATTGTTCTACTATAAGGGTGTGCGCTGTCACGCCCCGATCTCCCGCAGGCAAATCGGCCGTTCCCGCTAGGCGGAAATCACCCTCGCCAGCGCTCCCGCGGAACGATCGCTTGACCCATCCGGACGTGATGTCGTACGAGCGTGAGCCACGCCCGTGTAAGGCCGTGGTTCATTGACTGGCGGTAAGAGTTCTAAGCCACAGAGTCGCACAGATTGTCCGAGTGCAGCGGAGTCATGAACGCATAGGCTATCGGTAACAGGTTCACTGAGTCGACAATATAGCGGAAGCATTGAAATCCAAGTTGAAGTAAAGCAAGCTCTTTATTGATATAAACTAGTGTTACAGGCGGCGTATAGCCGAGATTACAAGTCGCTCAAGCCTCTCTCTCTGAAATAGTAAAAGCGTGCCAAGTGGCTACAATTATGGAATGATTGTACAGGCGATGATCAGGCGATGTTCAGGCGATGTTCACAACATTATATCTTGTATATGTGCTTATGTTCCGGACGCACCGTTGCTTTGGAGTGATCTTCACGCCTTAGCACGTACGAAGGAGGCATCCGCACCGAACGAGGTTCTCCCGCACCCTGCATACAAACTGGTGGATTATCAGTACATTGAATGCACTGGTGGGGAAGCTACTCGCCCGCTCGACAAATCCAAACATGTAATACAGGTTCCGTGCACAACTATTAAGTTGTCTTTCTAGTTGCCTTAGGATCAGTTTCATGTAAACATTGAATAGCCTAACTCGTGTGGCAGTGCGCCGTGCGACAAGAGAGGAAACACGGCGAGACTTACCAACTTACCATTTCTCCTTCCCTGTCCGAGGCAAATAATATATTCAAGCACGGGCAAGTATAACATTCAAGAGGCATAGCATATGTAAACACGAGGGTCGTTATAACATGATCGTTCAGGTGTTCAGTTGTTTCTTGATGCGATGCAATGACTCGCACGCGGATAGCCGCTAAGCGAGGATGACTTATCTATATGAACACGAGTCGCTGGCATAGCCATTTTGGACATAGTCGAGGACAATGATAGCATGCTACGAGAGTACACGATGCGCTGCAAGCTACCCAGTCCCGTACATGACGACTACACACGAGCTCCATCCGGACCGGATCGGCCCCAGTGCCCCGGTGATCGTCCGTGGAACTAGTCCGCGACATGCAATTGGGGTCTTCCAATTATCACGAGATACACGAGAACACGAGAACATGCGTGCACTAGAATACGAGAACATGAGTGCACGAGAACACGAGTACACAAGTACACGAGATACTTGAATCAGGATTCACTTAGCCATTGGATGTGCACAGTCTCCTGGGCTAATGTAAGCCCGCTCGAGGGAGGCTTGCAGAGATTCGAATACCTGAATGAGTCTTGCCTTGATGCAATTCCCCTGGTTCGGGGCTGCCTTTGGTGACCTAACGGTCTCGGATACTTTGCAGGTTCAATCATGCACGGAACGA
The DNA here is from genome assembly GCA_036927795.1 of Iris macrosiphon. Lineage (NCBI taxonomy): Eukaryota > Viridiplantae > Streptophyta > Magnoliopsida > Asparagales > Iridaceae > Iris > Iris macrosiphon. The sequence goes on along the minus strand of JAYESA010000018.1, from coordinate 16,272,592 downwards.
CTACTTAGTAGTCTCCTGGGGTTTGGATGAAAACAAGGCAACAAACAAGCAGACAAGCATGCGTTTCTAAGGAACATAAGCAGCACATTTGCTCGGGCCCGAAGGTAAACCGAGAGTTAGATCGTTTGGGGACTTGGCATGCGAGGGTCTGAATATAAGCAGTATTTCAATTTCCATGTTCTAGCATAAGCAATACAAGTTGGGATTATTCCCTTAGCTAGGTGCGTTGGATTCTTATTAGCATGCAGGGGGTGAATCACCTAGATACTAGCATGAATATTCCATATTTTATGTGTGTTGGCTAAGCAAAGACAAGTTCACCGTAGCCACCCACCTTAGCGATGATTCGCCTCGGTAGAGCGATACGTCAAGCGAGCCTCTGAAAGCCTAAGCCGGATTCCTGTAGGGACAAGTCTGGATATCCTTTGCTTCTCGTTTGAGGCAAAGCGGGTCGGGAAAGTTGCGCTTTTGCCGTTTGAGTCGGCAGTCCGCTAGAAAGGAACGGGGTATTACATGCGCAGCGTGTCTCATGAGCTATACCCAAAGACTCTAGGGATAATGCACTATCTAGGAACTATTCTCTATCAAGCCAACACAATGAACTAGCTATATGTTTTTCGGTCCCCGAGAAACTCTGGATCGGTAGTGGTAATCCAACTAACCAATGACTCCTTTATCTGATGTTATTAGCAGCTGTGACTCATGGTTGCTTTTCACTATCGATGTAGCAGCCGTGACCAAGGTTCAGCTCTTCACCAATAGCCATTGTTCGACCGATGCGAATACAAGAAACACTATCAGATAAACTCTAGGATGCAGACAAGATAAACCAGCAGACCATCTATCTCTGTGCGGACTAGCCGTCCTCTCTGAACAAGTTCAAGCACGATATGGTTCTATCGAAACACAAGCGATAGTGAAACATGTTCAAGAAAACTCTTACTCTTAGACAAGCGTTTCAAGTTCTCTTGTTAAGCAGACAGGTTTGTTTCAATGGCAAGCTATGTGAGTTCTCTTATTAAGCATGCAGAGTCAAGTTCTATCATTCTTCTTATGAAACTATCTTCTTAAGCAAATAAGCATTCAAAAACTCAGATTCATTATTAAGGCGTGCAAGAATAAGAGAATGCAGTTCTGTCCACTCACCTTGATCAGTCATCTCCTGCTTCAACAAGGAGCTCTTAAGAAAGATATCATTTTTGAGTCAGCAAATCGATATCTCTTGTACATAATGCCGACGCGGAGCGGGGCACTACAGTGTCTTATCCGAATCAATCTTCGGTCTGATGTTTAAAACACTACTTTGTAATATATATATATATATATATATATATATATATATATATATATATATATATATATATATGGCCGGCCCTGGCCCAGGGCAGCTAGGGCGACCGTCCAGGACCCGATGGGCCAGGAGGGCCCAAATTTTTTTTCCAGTTTAAATATATAAATAATTTCGTACCGAAAATAGAACTAGTATGTACCATGGGCCTCTTTTACTATAAAGATATTGTGGTGTAGTGGTTATTATGTTATACATGTACACAAGAGGTTTATAATTCAAATCTTGATAGAGACATTTTTTAATTTTTGTTTTTGTTTCATTCTTTTTAACATTATGTATGGAGGCCTCATTTTGAAAGTTCGCCAAAGGTCCCTATGAGCTCAAACCATATATATATATATATATATATATATATATATATATATGTGTGTGTGTGTGTGTGTGTGTGTGTGTGTGTGTGAAAGTATAAAAAAAAAATTCTAATCTGGACCATTAGATCAACAATCAATGGTTTAGATTTTGCTTGTATCGATACACAATTTTTATTTAAGAATTCTTCCCTCCCCCCCCCCCCCCCCCCCCCACACACCCACACACACACACACACACACATATATATGGCAAAGTGTATGAAATGTAGAGGTTATCATAAAATCATTAACGTTTGCTTTTGCATGTTAACTTAAATAATAAAAAATAGGATATTTTTTTGTTAAATTAAACTAAAAGTACTTTTGGACAAGTCTATAACTGTAATTATCAAAAAAAGTTCTTAGAATGTCCACGAATTTTTAAAATTAGATTACCAAAATTATTTTTAATTTATAAGAAAAGATATACATTTTCAATTATAATAAATTGATGGTATAGTTTTGATAATCTATTTTAAAATCTCAAAATATTGTAAGAGCCTAATTGGCAATTGCAATTTTCTTAAATTTCTCTTCTTCTTCTTCTTCTTCTTCTTCCTCTTCCTCTTCCTCTTCCTCTTCCACTGAGAAAGTGGGGGGAAAAGAAGGATGATGGGGGTGAACGAGGAGTCTGGTTCATTTTGAGTTTGTTTCTCAAAATTTATGTATTTAACTATCATTGTGTATTTGTAACTAGAAAGACATTCAATAGTAGAGAGAACTATATTTGACAATCTAAACTTCTTCTTTGAGTTCAGAGAGGAATTACTATGGCCAAGAAACAGAAGCACCGCTGAGGAACTATCATAGTTATAAAAACTTTCAATTATTTCTCGTATATAATCTAAGGTTTGTAAATACGTGCAAATATCTGTTGAAAACAAAATACGGAAACTGTTCCATTAAACCAGCAAGTCCCGCAAAAGAATCGAACAAAAACATACAAATAAAATATACTAAATATAAATTGCAGACACGAAAATTTTAACATAAAATTTTTTTGCGAAAAAAATTACGAGACGATCAGAGTCTAATTCTTAAAAACCTTCACTAATAGAAAATTATATCCTCTACAAACTTCTCATCGATCCAACATGAATTATCGTAACTTTTTGGAACAGAAAATAAATTATAACCATAAAAAAAAGAAAAAAAAAGAAAAAAAAAAATACCGACGACTTTGATAGCTTTAGTGTAGCAACATGTTGGTAGGAATAAGATGCATAACTCGATCTCCAAGAATCGTGTCCCACAATGAGAGGCTCTCATGTAATAACGAGGAATAAGTGGTAGACTCTTATTATATCAGCCAACTAGCTTCACAAGTTAGACTCTGAACTGGAGTTTGCTACTTCATCACTAAAATCATTCTCGTCACACTCGAGTTAGAAGAAAATCTAATTACTTGTTGCCCTCGAGTCACTGTAAGTTGATCATCTATAAATGAATAATCTCAAATAACCTTATCACTGCATAATTCATATAGGATAACGACTTTTTAAGTTTCACATGCCACCCTCGAAACTGTTGGAAAAAATTTTAATACATGCAAATTTGAAAGATGTAAAATTAAAGATAGAAATTAAGTAAAGGATTCGGAACACGTTACACGATGACCATAGAATACAATTTCACTCCCACGAACAGTGCATCAGATTCCTGACGATCTATCCCCGAGATACAACGGATCCCTTTGATCCACAATACCGTGCACCCGGTGGCGAATCCTACGAACGATCACAGCCTTTTGTCCGGAAGAGAGATTGAACGGATGGAGTGTCTGGAAAAATTTAGGCTCTGATGGTTTTTCTCTTCTTTTTCTTCTCTGTACGATTTCTCGTTCCAAAGAGTGAACGAGAGAGGAAAGATTAAAACAGATTACTGTTGTCAGATCTCAGGATCATGTCCTGGATATATCTCACGTAACCTCTTCCACTCATCTCGTAACGGGATTACGTGAGAACGGTTCCGCGGAAGACCAGCAACTCACCAGACCAAACCAACGAAAATAAAAAATAAAAATAAGTTGTGATCAAATTACCTTTGTATCAATGCTCGTTCCGCGACATGCAAGCGTGCTAAGTGCGCGACTAATAAATACGTCAAAAATGGCATTAAATCGCGTACCCGCTCGCAATTGGATTAGATTTAGTCCATCTCCCACAAAACCCACTTACCCACTAAGAGGGGTAAACTAATATATGCAAAGGAGAATGACTTCTCATTTTCCATGTGGGACTAGAAAAGATATGCCTTTATTGAATCACATGGGTTGCTTTACAAGCAATAAACCTAAACAAATCTAACAATCCCCCACATGATTCAATAAGGGGACAAAAAGGATATAGAACAATAGGACAAATAGGAAGGAAAACAAGATATGGGAAATCACACTGTGTATCAGAGGAATGTGTCTTCCGAACTTGAACCTCCCCTTAGTGTTATACATTTCATCTATACAGACCCAAAGTAACTCAACATACACACAAACACATTGTGAATATTTGATCGTATCACCAGTTGTGCACTTTTTGGCCATGTGCTATCTCGGTTTCTTAAGAGCTCTAGAGAATAGCCCGAGTTCCCATAGAAAGTGGCCCCACTTTCACTCTTAAATAGGTGAATCTTTTTGGGTATTCTGCAGTTCATATACCCTGCTTTACAAGCCACATATTCATTAAGATTCTACAATCACCCTTTTATTTATTGCAGATCAACACTATACAGTAGAGGAATTGTTCTTTATAATTACAATCATATAGTATTTTCAGCCACACATCAGTTTTGTTGTTACCCATTGAACCTTTTCTTGGTGCTTCCAATCGAAGGTCAGGTTGCCTTTGAGGTGACTCAATCTATGGGCTTCAACCCCATTCCTCTTGCCGTCTCCAACACTAGTCTCCTTGAAAGACCTTTAGTTAGAGGATCCGTTAGATTGTTCTTTGATATGATGAAGTAAATTACAATTACTCTACTGGACCGCAATTGCTTCACCCGATTGTACCTCAGACGTATATGTCTAGATTTTCTATTATAACTTATCCTTTGAGCCTTTGCTATTGCATCTTGGCTGTCATAGTGTAAAGGGATCGCAGGGACTGGTTTGCTCCACAGAGAAATATCTGTTACCAGATTTCTAAGCCAGTCTGCTTCCTCACTGGTGAGGTCAAGAGCTATGAACTCTGCCTCCATAGTAGATCTAGAAATACAGGTCTGCCTAGTAGAGTTTCAAGCGACAGTAGCTCCACCCAATGTGAATACATATCCACTTGTGGCTTTGGTCCATCTGTATCAGAGATCCAGTTTGCATCAGTATACCCTTCTAATACAGATGTGTATCCTCCATAGAATAATCCATGGGATATCGTGCCCTTTAGGTATCTCATTACCCTTTCTAAGGCAGTCCAATGTGAACTATTTGGATTGCTAGTGTACCGACTAAGTTTTTCTACTGCGTAAGAAATATCAGGTCTAGTATGATTAGCAATATAGTTCAAGCATCCGATTTGCTGAGAATACTTCAGCTGAGCCACACTGTCTCCTCTATTCTTCTTCAACCTGATACTTGCATCAGATGGAGTGCTTACAGGTTTAGAATCAAAATAGTTAAATCTTTTTAAAATATTTTCTATATAGTGAGATTAGGGGATACCAATTCCCTCATAAGTACGACTTAATTTAGGTCCTAAAATCACATCAGCAGATCCTAAATCTTTCATATCAAAATTTTGAGATATGAATGATTTGATATCATAAATAATATCCATGTCAGTACAAAAAATAAGAATGTCATCAACATACATGCATAATATTACACATGAGCTACCAACAGTTTTGCTATATACACATTTATCAGAATCATTAATAGCAAAACCATATGATAGAATTACCTTATTAAATTTATCATGCCATTGCTTTGATGCTTGTTTCAGCCCATAAAAAGATTTAATTAATTTGCATATATTGCGTTCTTGTCCTGGAATAATAAACCCTTCAGGTTGTTCCTGTCACCACCCCTTTTCCAGAGCCGAGTATTTTTTTTTTTTTTTAATTTAGTTAATTGTGCATTATTTTTAATTAATTGTATTTATAATTAATTATTGATTGTATTATATTTTTATTGTTTGTTTTAGGATTTTGGCTAGCCTGGACCCATGTCAGACCCTAGTGGACCCATGTCCGACCCAGCCCACACCCCTGTGAGACTTATTTTTGGGTTTAGAATATTTATTTTATTTTTAGAAGGTTAGTTGGAGAGATTTGGAGCTAATTTGAGTGCTTTTGGAACCCGGAACCGAAACCAAGTCAAATAGGGGCGTTTTGGAAATTTGGAAACTTGACAACCCCCTTTACTTTGCTTTGGCCGACCAAACCCACCCCATTTCCGTGAGAACACAGCAGCCCCCTTCCCCTTTGTTCCATTTTCTTCTTCTTCTTCATTTCTTCTTCCTCTCTTCTTCTTTCTTCTTCCTTTCTTCTTCCCAACTTCAAGTAAGCATCCTTTTCCTCTTCTTTCTTCTTCTATTCTCCATGATTGTGAACCCTAACCCTACATTCTTCCCTAACCTAGGTGGGTAGAGCTTAAATTTTGTGTTGGAGCTTGGATTGGGAGCTTGGAAGCTTGGTTTGGAGGATTTGGAGCATTTTGGAGATTTTGGCTTGGGATTCCAACTCCCAAGAGGTAAAACCTAACTTTCCCCTTGCTAATTATTTTTGTGTAGTATAATTAGTGTTGTAGAACCTTCCTAGACCCTAAGCCTACCCGTAGGAGGAAGTTGGAACTAGTTTGGTTGGGTTTAGAGACTTTAACATTAGGTTTTGTGTCAATTTCGGGTAGAATCCGAATTTGGTCCAATTTTGGGTGATGTCCTAGGTTAGATGGACCTAGGTAGACGTTGTCGGGTGTCTTGAGGGTGAGTGCGTGTCTCCGTTCGGACACGGGAAGCCGCGTCGCGGAGAAACGGGCATTTCGGGCGAATTTGGGGCTTTTCGTCGTCGCCGATTCTAAGTGCGTGTGCGTTTCCGCCACGGACCTAGAATCGACGAGGGAGTGCATTTTCTAGAATCTAGACATCGTTTAGAGCGCGTAGGTAAATTTTGGGCCGATTCCGAGTTCGTTTGGTGTGCGTTTCAGGAGGTTTTCCGAGCCGCGCACCACGTGTTCGTCGAAATGACCGAACGGCCATTTCGACTTGGTTTCCTCGTTTTGGGCTTGTGCGCGCGTTGGGTTAGTATCGGAGAGTGTGTGCTAGAGTTTTTGAGTTATATTATATATATTTTAGGGTGTTGGTGAGTGTCGGGGTCGTTGGGCGTGTGTGGGGCGTGTGGGTTGTGTGTTGTTGTGTGTTGTATTGTGTTAGTGTTTGTGTCTATATTTATATATTTATATATATGTTGGTGTGTGTTTCTATATATATATATATATTTCTATTTATATGTGTGTGTATTTATATCTATGTGCTAGTGTATGTGTGTAGGTGAGTGCTTGTGTGAGTGTGTGCTAGTGTGTAGGTGAGTGTGTGTGAGTGTGAGTGAGTGCCTATATATATATATATATATATATATATATATATATATATATATATATGGGTTTCAGTTTATGTATATATGTGTTTATATATATATGTATGAGTGTTTATGTGTGTGGTTGTGTGTTTGTGAGAGTGTGTGTGTGAGGGTGTGTGAGTGTGTGTGAGGGTTTATAATTATGTTTGAGTGTGTGAGTGTGTATATGTATATATATATAGATATATGAGTGTATATATATGTATGTATATATATAGATATATATATATAGTGATATATATATATGTGTGTGTGTACGTGTGTTTGAGAGAGGGGGGGGGACTGACAGCAACTGGAACAGCAGCTGCAGCAGCAGCAACTTGCTGCACCAGCAGGTGCAGCAGCAATGTGGGCAGCAGCAGCAGCAGTTTTAGGTAGCAGTAGCCGCAGTACAAGCAGCAGCAGCAGCTAGCAAGAGCAGTGTGCGAGGGAGAGAGGTATATATCTATATATATATATATATTGTCACGCCCCAAACTCCCGCAAGCCCGATAGTCCCCGCTGAACGTGAAATCACCACGTTGCAGCTCTCCCGCGGGACAATCGTTCCCTTCGGGACGTGATGCCGTACGAGCCTGGAGTTGCGCTCGTACAAGGCGATGTTGCTAAACACGAAAGTTATCATCGAAACAACCAAGTTACAGCGGAAGCCAAATGTGTACCAAGCACACATCAGAGTGTACGCAGCGAAGCTCACGATAGGGTCCAAATGAGATGCCCCGAAGGCCACGCCACAAAGGCGATACCACGGAGACGATGAAATAACTCTTGCTCTTTCTCTAGCCCACAAAGGTACTTACAGTTCATACATCTTGTCCCGTATATCCAAGCAGCGCCACTACGCCTGTGTACCTGAAATATTGCCCACAAACGTGGGTCAGTACACAACCGTACTGGTGAGCGGGGTAACCCACTCGTCTAAGCCGACACTAAGTAAAGTAGTGAATGCACACAGTTATATGGTGATCTTTCTAGTTGAATCCTAGATTCTTTTCATGGCATATGGATGACATGTTAAGGAAAGCAGTAAAGCAGTTTAAGCATGCAAGCATTCAATCTCAAACCAAGCGACAAGCAGTTTATATATAGCCGACCCGTCTAACTCAATGCCATCGTTTGCACGATAACATATCGAACCATCAGACTCGCCTCAATATCCATCCTCAACCGAAGTTATATATTCCCATCTCGAATGCACACTCTTGCCGAGGCAAGGTGGCCGCGCCTACACGATGCACAAACCAACGAAAGAAAAGCAAGCCAACTCTTAGTCTATATGAAGTCACTGGCCAAGCCATAAAGGACATATTTCTCCGCCTTAGCGGCGCGCCCTATCAGCCCGGGTAGCAAGCCCTGCTGGAGGTCCCGCTAAGCATCGTGACTAGCACGAATCGAATATTTCCCTCCGGATTGAAACGGCTCCAGTGCCCCGGATAAAAACCGTTTCAAGGAAATCAACGCCCTGTGCACCCAGGTTGTCCGTGACATGCAAAAAGGTAGGTGAGGCGAGAGGATCGAACATTCTCGCCCCACCAAGCGATCCTATACTCGTTCCATCGATAAACCCAACCGAAGCATCCATAACCATTCTTCCAACATATCCTCCCAAAGGAGTCCAAATCTCGGCCTCAGGATTTAATCCCAAGGCACCAAAATTCACAGTGTTTCACCTTGCCGCTTCCCAACACAGTGTTTCACATTGGGTGCAACACCCCACACTCCGAATAATCCCGTGGCACAATGCCCCAACAGTGGCACAATACCCTCGCCGATGCAGTTGTTCGGTTTCGAACCACAACTGCTCGCTTTGCAAGACAAAGCGACCCAGTGATACTCGTGCACGGGTGCACGCTCGCTCGTCCGGATACCCGATATTCTCGATATTCCCATTGCCTCAAGGGTCATTCCATCTCGTATATTTCCAACCGTTCCAGCTAAATCCCAAGTATCCAACCGACTGCCTCAAATGTATAATCCAACTATCCAACGCGTAAACCAGTTCAAGCCACAATCCTACCAAGCCAACGACGCACACTCTATGCACGCCTCAGTGTAGTGCTTCCCGATGTTTCAGCCCAAGTGTACAAGCCATTACGTGTTTTCCATATTATTAGGCATGAAGGAGTAGAGGAGAAGGGAAAGAGCCCACTCACATTGTTTGAATCCGTTAGGCATCCTGTCCTGCCGATACGGCCAATCCCTTGAACCCGTGGTCCGATGCAAGCGCGATCTACTCAACTGGTATGACCGTGCGAGCAGGCCGTGCTCTCCAAATCATCCGACCGATCGGACTAAGGAAGACGGCATTATCGTTTCCATCCAGCTATTCAGTACTGTTCTGAACGAACACCTGATTTCCATCGAACCCGCTAGCCATCTGCACATTGAAACCAACTCGATTAATCCTTCTTCCCGAAATCCGACATTTCAAATGTAACCAGCATTTGATTCATTTTATCCGACTCCGACTCAGCGTAATGCTCCGAGCAGTTGCGGGGCGTTACATATATAGATATAGATAGATTGCTATATAGATAGTTAGGTAGATAGATGATAGTTAGATAGTTAGATAGAATGATAGATAGATAGATAAATAGATAGATAGATAGATAGATAGATAGATAGATACATAGATACATAGGTAAGTAGATAGCTAGATATAAATAGATAGATAGATTTATGAATAGATAGATATCTAGATACTATATAAATATTAGATGGATAGGTAAATAGTTTGATACATAGATAGATAATAGATGGATAGTTAGATAGATAGATAGATAGATAAATAGTTGATATCTAGATATAAATAGATAGGTATCTAGTTAGATAGATATTAGATAGGTAGATACTAGATAATAGATAGTTATATATATAGATACTTAGATAGATAGCTAGATAACTACATAGTTATTTAGGTAGATAGACAGTTAGATATCTAGATAGATATATTTATATATTTGAGAGTAAGGTAAGGTAAGGTAAGGTAAGGTAAGGTAAGGTAAGGTAAGGTAAGGTATATAGATATAAGGTATGTGTATATGTGTATTGTGTGTATGTGTGAATATAGATACATATAGCTATGCAGATACTTATATGTGTTAGATATATGTATAATAGCCTATACATATAGTTATATAAAGGTATAGAGACTAGATATAGATATATATGTATTGAGAATGGGTATAAGGTAAGGTATATGTGTATTGTGAGATATATATATATAGATATATAGGTATATGCCTATATGTATTAGATATCTATATTTTAGCCTAGATTATAGCTAGATATATATGTTTATGCATAGTTAGTTAGCTAGAGGGGTAGTCGGGTTGAGTTTAGAGCGGTATCTCAATACCTTGAGATACCGAGGTATTTCAATACCTTAAGATAACCAAGGTATTGGGTTTCGAACGGGATTTTTGAGCAATAGCCTAGGAATAGTATTTGAGTGATTTTTATATGTATATGTGTATATATTTACGCGTGCTAGCATAGGTTTTAGAGGGTATAGGCGAGGTATATAGCCTAGGTTGAGGTATCGGATACCGAGGGTATCCCGGTATCTCAAGGAGGCGAGTTTGTGAGTTTTCTAGCTTAATGAGCTCGGTTTGACCTAAAAATTCAGGAGCACCCTAGTTTGACCCAGACTTGACCGTAGTTGACTCGGTTGATCGCCAAAGTCAACTTTTGACCTAGTTTTGACCTAGAGTTGACTTTTTGGACCCAGAGTTGACTTTTTGACCCAGATTTCACCGGTTTGACTCGTTTGACCTAGAACGACCCTAGAAGCCTATTTTTAGTTATTTTATATCTGTTTAACTCATTAGAACCATGTTTAACCTTGCTTTTCGCATTAGGTCCTTGCGATACCAGTTCGGATCGCCAGTTGCTCAGGACGTCAGGCGAGTACATTCTCTGATAGTTTTTATTATCTGATGATTATTATGATTCCGCTTCTAGTATAGTATCATATGATTATTCTGGCACAACACGGGACACTGACTGGTATTTCTGGATTCATTTACTTACGACACGTACATTTCATGTTTCTGGCCTCTATTCTGGAATCACTACAGGCATCACCTACAGGCATCGCTACAGGCATCATTCATGTTCAGGCTGGACTCATCTTGATTTGTGTGTCGGGCCTTGGATCCACTTGTATTAGTCGAGGCGGAGAAATACTCGAGTAGACATGTAAATATTCCTATTTGGCATCATCAGGAATCACTCCCTCTGGTCTAATCTGGAATGATAGCAGCCGCGCACCCAGTGTGCGGTGAGCAGTACTTACCCCTAGCTGTTTACATGTCGAAACAAGTATTTCAAAGACACCGAGTTCATTCTTTATAGTCTGGACTCTCATGCATTTCTTGACTTGTCTCACTTACATGTTTCTGGACTTGACTCACTACATGTTTTTTATGCTGGACTCACTACACGTTCATGTGCACAGACTTACTCTTAGTGTAGATTTCTTGTATCTTGCAGTTATTACTATCTTGCTCTGATATCCATGCATCTTTACCTTTATGCACCAGTTATACATATTTCCTTGTTTCATACTTGCTCCATTCTCTTGCTACTTGCTATAACTGTTTTATAGTTTTTATCATTTAAGTGGAACTGCTGTTAGAGATGTACTTGCTCCAGTCCTGACTGGACATATTTTTCAGAGTATCCGGAGGATTGGTGTCTGACGTTCTATGGACCTGAGCCTGTCGATGGTGCAGACAGGGACCCTCTAGTTTAGGAGTGATTTCCGGGTTGGTAGCCGGGATCACTGAGATCTTGTTGTTGTTTTTGTTAGCTTTTAGCACCGGATTTGTCTCCGGTTTTGGATTGAGACCTTGTTTGTATATTATTTTGGATATTATTGTATTATTATTTGATGTTGTGGTTGTTGTAGTAGTTGTAGTAGTTGTTGTTGGTTAGACTTTATAGTTGTTAGTCTTCTTTGTCATCTTATCATGCTTAGACTCGTGATTGAGTACTTGAGATTATCATTATGATATTTGCTCCTCCGTTTGGAGTTGAGATCTTGACAGGTTGATATATTGTTTGTGTGGTTGCCCTCCTTTTGGAGAGGTCATGCCCAATTTTTGTGTGAGATTATTATCTAGATAGTTGACCTAAACAGCGTTCTACCGCCGATGCTGCGGCATAGGCTGGACGTACCCACGACTCATGCCCGATTTTTCGGGTGCGGGTCGTGACAGTTCCATATAAATCTCTTTCTGTAAATTTCCAATCAGAAAATCAGTTTTTACATTCATTTGATGAATAAACAGTTTATGAACATATGCAATAGCTATTAACATTCTAATTGTAGCAATTATGATAACATGATAGTAAGTGTTAAAAAAGTCTACCCCTTCCCTTTGTTTGAACCATTTAGCAACTAATCTGGCTTTGAATTTCTCAATAGACCCATCGGGTCTTAAATTCTTCCTGAAGATCCATTTGCAAACTAAATGAAGGTTAACCAGATCCCATGTTCTATTTGATATAATAGAGTCCATTTCACTATTTATGGCCTCTTTCCAAAATAAGGAATCAATTGAGCACATAGCCCATTGATAAGATATAGGGTCCTCTTCAACAGGGTAGGTGTAAAAACCTTCACCTAGGTTAGGTTCTCGTCTGGTTCTTTTACTCCTCCTATGTTTTGCTGGGGTAATTTTCTCTGGTTGTGAACTAGAGGTTACAACAGGACCTTGTGTAGATATATACGATAGGAATTCTGTTTTTCAATGAAAAAATATTTTCAAAAAATGTAGCATCCTTATATTCCATAACTGTGTTAGCATCAATATAATTTACCTCACTCTTATTTACAAGAAATCTATAAACAATACTGTTTTTTGGCATATCCCAAAAAATACACAATCTAGGATCTTGGGTCTCAATTTTTTTCTTAGTAGGAGGGACAGAAAATTTAGCAAGGCACCCCCACACTTTGAAATATTTTAAAGATGATATTCTACCTTTCCAAAGTTCATAAGGGGTCTTATTAGTCTTTTTAAAAGGAAATTTATTTAGAATATGACATGTAGAAAGATGGTCTCCCCCCCCCCCCCACAGATTATCAGATAAACCAAAGCTACCTAACATAACATTAATCATATCAAGAAACGTTTTATTTTTCCTTTCTGATACACCATTCTGTTGAGGACCATATGGAGCAGTTACTTCATGTATAATGTCATACAATTCACAAAAAGAGTCAACCTTCGCAGAGGTGTATTCACCCCCACGATTAGACCTAAAAATTTTATTTTATTTTTCAAGCTGATTTTCAACTTCATCTTTAAAAGATACAAATTTACTAAAAGCTTCATATTTAGTTCTAAGCAAGTAAACATGGCAGTATTTTGAATAATCATCTATAAAAGTAATAAAATTACCGTTTACCACTACGAGTAAGAATATCGTTTAATTTACAAATATTGCTGTGAATAAGCTCCAATAGTTGAGAAGTCCTTTCAACAGAATGAAAGGATTTTCTGGACTATTTGGCTTGTGTATATATATCACATTTTTCATTCCTGCTCATGTCAATCTTAGGAATCAATTGCAAAGTAGACATTCTCTTTAAAGAATTAAAATTAACATGTCCCAAACGACCATGCCAAATAGCACAACTATCAATATTATAAGAGAGTGCATTTGAATCAGAAGTTGAAGCAGAGGCAATATTATTTAAACAGAAATTTAAAGTGCTACAAGGCATGTCCACAAAAAGTTTAAATAGACCCCCACAAACATAGCCTTTTCCAATATAGTTACCGTTCAGGGAGATTATAACTCGATCAGACTCAAATACAAGTTTGTAATCATGTTTATTTAACAAATAACCCGAAATTAAGTTTTTATTGACGTCCGGTACGTGCTGCACATTATGCAAAGCGAGAATCTTGCCCGAAGACAAATTGAGGTTCACTCTTCCCTTTTCATGCACTCTGGCAGCACTCGAGTTTTCCATAGTAACTGATTCGTCTTCCTCAACCTGTCGGTAGGAGAAAAAAGAATCAATATTAGGGCATACATGGATATTTGCTCCTGTATCAACCCACCAATCAGTAGGCTGATACGAGGACTCAAAAAAAGAATATACGGTTACAAACCTCTGATCATCGGTACCGACATATTCGGTCCCGAATATGATAACATAAGCTTGAGGAACAACATAAGAGTCTGCAGGAGTTCGACGATCAAGATTCTGAAATCTCTGACCCTTCTTCATGTGGCGGTATTGCCTAGCAAAGTGACCAGGCTTACCACAGTTGTAACATTTTTGCTTAGGTCTGTTGTCTTTTCCAATCACAGCTTTTGGCTTAAGGAACTATTTTTTGTAGGATTCCTGTTCCGGGGGTTGTTCCTCTGTTGATGGGGTTGGCCCTTAGACTTTTTCTTGGTTTCAACAATGTGTAACTTTTTCTCGAATTCAGTACTAAGTGATTTCTTATCTCTAGTTCTACCTTCTTCCTCAATGCGAAAGGATCCGGACAGGTCATCTAAGGACATGGGTTCCTTATTATGTTTTAGTTTTAAACCAAATTCTTTCCAGGATGGGAGAAGTTTATTAATGAATGCAGCAATAACAACTTTTCAGCAAATGACATATCTTTCTGAGACATCTCGTGTATGATAGTCTGAAGGGTATTAGTCTGTTCAACAACAGACAGACTTCTCATCTACCATTTTAAATTCTAAAACATGTCTACTATATATATATATATATATATATCAGAACCCGCTCCTTCATTGGAGTATTTTTATCGAGAGCTTCTCAAAGCTCTCTAGATGTGGAAGTAGTGCAATATATATCATAGAGCGTGTCAGAAAGGCAATTGAGAATTTTTTCGTGATAGATGAAATCAGTCTCGTTGTAGGATTCTAATTCATAGGTCCTGGCAGGTTCGTGTAAGTCAGGTAGGATTTTTGGTTCTTTGAGAACCTTAGATAGTTTCAAGCAAGTCAACCAATAGGTCATCCTACGCTGCCATCTCTTAAAGTTCAGGCCATCAAACTTCTCCAGTTTGGAGGAGTTATGAATGTTAGCCGACAGTCCTTCTACGGTAGTGTTCATCATGCAGATAGAAATTTCCACAAACAGTAAGTAGACAAAATCTACGAAATTATATTCTATGATTGTTGGAAAAAAAATCCTAATATATGCAAAGTTAAAAGATGTAAAATTAGAAACAAGAATTAAGTAGAGGATTCGAGACACGTTACACGCTATCCTTAGAATAGAATTTTGTCCCCACGAACAGTGTAGCGGGTTCCTGGCGATCTATCCCCGAGATACAACAAATTCATTTGATCCACAACACCGTGCACTCGGTGGCAAATCCTACGAACGATTACAGCCTTTTGCTTAGAAGAGAGATTGGATAGATGGAGTTTCTGGAGAAATTTAGGCTCTGGTGGTTTTTTCTTCTTTTTCGTCTCTATACGATTTTTTGTTCCCAACAGAGAGTGAGAGAGAAAAGATTAAAACAGATTATTGTTATCAGATCTTAGGATTGTGTCCTAGATATATCTCACGTAACCTCTCCCACTCATCCCGTAATAGGATTACGTAAGAACGGTTCCGCGAAAGACCATCAACTCACTAGACCAAACCAACAAAAAAAAAGTTTTGAAATTACCTTTGTATCCCAGTCCGTTTCGCGGCGTGCAAAGTTCAGGCTATTATAGGATTCTAATTCTAATTCATAGGTCCTGGCAGGTTCGTGTAAGTTAGGTAGGGTTTTTGGTTCTTTGAGAACCTTAGATAGTTTCAAGCAAGCCAACCAGTAGGTCATCCTACGCTGCCATCTCTTAAAGTTCAGGCCATCAAACTTCTCCAGTTTGGAGGAGTTATGAATGTTAGCCGACAGTCCTTCTACGGTAGTGTTCATCATGCAGATAGGAATTTCCATAAACAGTAAGTAGACAAAATCTACAAAATTCTAATCTATGATTGTTGGAAAAAGATCCTAATATATGCAAATTTAAAAAATATAAAATTAGAAATAAGAATTATGTAGAGGATTTGAGACACGTTACACGCTATCCTTAGAATAGAATTTTACCCCCACGAAAAGTATAGCGGATTCCTGGCGATCTATCCCCGAGATACAACAAATTTCTTTGATCCACAACACCGTGCACTCGGTGGCAAATTCCACAAACGATTACAACCTTTTGCTTAGAAGAGAGATTGGACGGATGGAGTTTCTGGAGGAATTTAGGCTCTGGTGGTTTTTTCTTCTTTTTCGTCTATATACGATTTTTTGTTCCCAACAGAGAGTGAGAGAGAAAAGATTAAAATAGATTATTATTATCAGATCTCAGGATTGTGTCCTAGATATATCTCACGTAACCTCTCCCGCTCATCCCATAATAGGATTACGTAAGAACGGTTCCGCGAAAGACCATCAACTCACTAGACCAAACCAATAAAAAAAAGTTTTGAAATTACCTTTGTATCCCAGTCCGTTTCGCGGCGTACGAAGTGGTAAATGTGCGACTAATAAACTCATCAAAAATATAGGACACTGATCTATGAGTCAATCATCTGGAAAAATATATCCAGTCAGGATTGGAGCAAAGTACACACCTCTAAAAGCAGTTTTAAATATATAATCGAGCATATAAAATAGATAATAGAAATGAATACAAGATAACTAAACATATGAATGAAATGAACAAAAGAAAACAGGTAATATACTGGAATAGAGAACAAACAATATAAATATCTGCAATATGAAGAGATAGTTAAAATCTAACTAATGTGTCTCAGAATACAAGTTCATTATGTGATCGGTTTGGGTTGAACATGATCAATAAGGTAACTCGATTACAACTATGGTATATAATCGATATGTACACGAATAACACTAGGGCTTTGATCACATAATCAACTCATACTCCCCCATCCCCAACTAATACCAATGGATCCAATCACGACACGTTACGTACACGAATATGGACACACTGAACATGAGCAGTATGTGTACACGAATAAGCACACTGAACACGAGCAGTGTGTGAACACGAAATATAAATAATCAATACCCAATACACACGATAAAATACATGTGAAGGAGTATCCGCTGAACATGATAGGGGATAACATCTCCTGACATGATCCATGTAGTACCAGTCTACGAAACTACTGTGTCGAAATCAAGTATACAGTTCTAGAACATAAGATATATACACTAGTATAAAATAAAAACTAACAGAGAAATATACTCGCCTGAGGTCCTGAGCAAGGTATGTCTCTCGATGTCCAAGCTGGTGTCACACAGACCTATATGTGGTATGTTACATCTATACAAGGTTCTAGAATAAAAATAAATTAAATTATTATAATTCTAGGCCATGGAGCTATTTCTAAGTCAAAACAGTCAAACTAGGTCGACTCTAGGTCAAAATAGTCAAACTCGGTAAAACTAGTTGTGTCTAGTTATATGCGTCCAACTCTAGGATATTAGGTCCATACACTATGAAACTAGGCCACAGTAGCTAAACTAAGATACTAGGAGACACACAAAAGTACCGTATCATAGGATACACATATTTTAGATATAAAATAGTAATTTATATATATATACAAGATAATACATATAGTATCTTAGCTAATTAATGCAACTTGGATACCTTGGCCTTGAACCAATGCGTATCTCACTACCTACGCCCATCTCGATACTCAAACCCAATACCTTGAGTATCGACAAATTACCTTGACATTACCTTGATATCCCAAGGTAATTCAAATCCTAATGCATATAGCTAATACCAAAACTAAACGTTAACTAACATATAGCTACAAATCTATTTCAATACTACTAACTATCTAACACTAATAATGCATATCAATATTACCTACTAACTTATCATCAATACCCATAAACTACATAGATATAGTTAATAGTCTACTAGTAGGTATGAATAACTAACTATTAGATAACAATGTATATAACTAACTATTATACTAACACTTAACTACTACACTATCAAGTGTGTATATATATATATATATATATATATATATATATATATATATATATATATATATATATATATATATATATATTACTAAACTACTAGCTATACTAACTACACTAACTAACCCACTAGCTAAACCATACCTTGCTGCTGAACCCTTGCCTTGCTACAACTGTGCTGAAACTGCACTTGCTGCAGTTGTTGTCTTCAGCTGGACTTCTCTGCACAGTTGTGTGCTCGAGTTGCTCATTGCTCTGCAGGTGCTCTCTCTCTCTCTCTCTTGTTGTGCCTTTGCTGTATTGTTGCAGGGCTTCAGTTGTGCACTGATGCTACTGCATTCACTGTACAGCCCGAGCGTGCTGCAGTGGCTCGAGTTGATGCTACTATACACTGAAGTTGCTGAATGCACTGAAAGTTGCTCTCCTTGCTGAGTTGTTCTGCTGCTAGTGCACTGTACATTGCTGTGAAGCTCCCTGCTAATTTGTGCCCGAAATACACACTGAATTGGTCTATGCTGCTCATGCTGGATGCAGTGGCCATTGTAGTTTCTGCTGCATGCCTGTGCAAGCAGAATGCTATGCCACTGCATCCCCTCTTGTTGCAACTGCTCTCTGCAGTTTGAAACCCCTTGTTGTCCATAAGCTGTTGTGCAGTTGGGCACTGCATCCCACTGTCTCGAGCCCTCTCAACACATCCATATACCAATGCACACACACTCACACATATGGATACCAATATATATATAGATATATATCAACCTATATATATACACACACACCTATACATATATAGACATATGTATACGAACACACATATACACATATAGATGTATCATCTCATACATATATACATATATATATTTAACACACACATATACATATAACATAACCATACATATATATATATATATATATATATATATATAAACATATGCATATAGATAAACATATACCTATAGCCACTTATACATATCTATACATACTCATATATATATATATATATATATATATATATATATATATATATATATATATATATCATACTAATAGCTATACACAAGTCATATGCATTGAGAAGCAATGAAGCAAACACGTGGAGTGCACCGCACTCATATCACACCCGTTCTATAATATGCTTGCGATACGGCTCCACCACACAACCAAACGCATCCCGAAGGACACGAGCAATTCTAGAATACTAATTATGCATGATATGAAGAATAATTTAATCAACTACGTATCTGTGTTAAAATATGACATGCACAAACCCCTGTGTCAGAGAAAAACTCCCAAATCAACCTGTATCACCAAATTGTCGGGATACGGCCTACACGTATCCAATTATGGATACGACACTAGTCACACGCAAGCAAACACATGTCAATATGATCTAATTGACCAATTGACAAACATAACATGTGACAATCTCGGAATTCTCCCAAAATTGACACAAAAACACACATAACTTCCGCTATAGGCCTCCTATGAACCTAATTCCAATTCCTATTTGTAGCCTATGCATGTGGGGTAGTTCTTTATGGTTAAATCTCAGATTTAGAACCTAATCAAAGAGAAAAAACTGAATGTACCTATTGGGAGATGGATTTTCAATGAAATCCCCAAATGAGTGAAAGTAGGCTCCTCCTTGTAGATCTTGGCTCTTCTTTGTAGATCCTTGCTTTCTTCTTATAGATCTTTGTTATAGTAGCCTCCAATGAAGAATAGGAAAAGAAATTGAGAAGAAATTGAGTAGGGAATGGTGAGGGAATAAAAAATTAGAAGGGAAAAAAATTCTAGATCTAAATGGAATAAAAAATGAGAAGGGAGAGACTCTCTCTCCTCCCTTAAGGTGGTCGGCCCTAACCCCTCTCCCAAGCAAGTATGAAATGACCAAAACATCCCTTGGGGCCTCTCATAAAAAAATAATTAAGGAGGGAAGGTTCTAGTCTAATGATTTCACTAATTAATTCATCCTCCTAATGAATGTGCCTAATTATTGGGGTCAAACTAAACTAAAATAAATGTTGGGCTCATGCATCTAAACTAACTAGTTAGGTCCACTACACAAGTCCAAAAATAAATACTACATCTAACAATCAATCAATAATACAACAAATATATCTACACATGCACAATATTTAATATAATAATCCTAAAATTAAAATACTCATGTCAAATTATCAAACTATCCTTAATTGAAAATGTGAGGGTGACAGCGTGGCGGACGACGAGGGGTTGGCCGCGGACGTGGTGGCGGACACGTGGCTGCTAGTGGACGTTGATGGGGTGCGAAGGTGCGTGCGGTGGTGGCAGGACTTGGCGCTACGGCTGCAGCACAGACACGTATGGCAGGTGATGGTGCAAGCGGTATTCCGAGAATAACTCCGGACCAGTAGTAAGAACTTATTTCTCTGATTGGTAACTCTTTGATCAAATCTCTGGGGAATCGTATGGTGGGTAAGTCTATTGCACCATGGATTATTGATACAGGCGCTTCGAATCATGTTGCTGGGAATTTGGATTTATTGTCAGGGGTGACAGAAATGGAGGAATATCGTATTGAGCTCCCGGATGGACGAACTGTGGTTGCCTCGTGTTGCGGGTGTATTGCTCTTGCACCGAATATTGTTCTCATGAATGTTCTATTCGTATCATAATTATGTTATAATTTAATTTCTGTAGCCCATCTTATTGATGATACAAATTATGTTGTACAATTCACTAAAAAATTGTGCATGATATAGGACCCCAGTTTGAGGACCCTGATTGATGTCGGTGACGACAGGACGAACTCTACTACTTTCGTATTGTAACGAAGACTCGGGCCTAGGCAGTGACTGGGATGACTTCTCTGGACATTTGGCATCAGCGACTTGGGCATCCTTCTGATAAAGTAGTAAAGTCTTTTCCTGTTGTTAGTATCTCTAGTAGTTCAGTGAATAAGGCATGTGAAGTTTGCAATCAGGAAAAGCAAACTCGAGGTATTTTTCTGTCAGTGACTCTCGGACTATTGTAAATTTTGATTTGATACATTGTGATCTTTGGGGGTCGTATCCTACGCCTTCTTCGTGTGGAGCTTGATATTTTTTTACGATTGTAGATAATTTTTCTCGTGTTGTTTGGGTATTTTTGTTGATTGATAAGACTGAAGTATACAAGATGTTCTCGTCATTTTTATATGATTGAGCGACAATTTAATTCTAAAATTCAAATTGTGCGAAGTGATAATGGTACTGAGTTTAATTGCCTGCATGACTACTTTGTACAGAATAATATTTTGTTTCAGACATCTTGTGTGGGTACACCTCAGCAGAATGAGAGGGTCGAACGAAAACATAGACATATTTTGAATGTGGCACGTGCTTTATATTTTCAGGAAAATTTGCTAATTTTTTTTTGGGAGAATGTATTTTGGCGGCCGGCTATTTGATCAATCGAACCCCTTCAAGTCTTCTTGGTTTTTAAACCCCTTAAAAAATTTTATTTGGTGCTTCTCCTTCTTATGATGAATTACGTATTTTTTGTTGTTTATGTTTTGCCCACAACCAAAAAGGTAAAATGGACAAATTTGCCAGTCGTAGTCGAAAGTGTGTTTTGTGGGATATCCCCATGGCAAAAAGGGTTAAAAATTGTATGATCTTTCTACTGGTAATTTTTTTGTCTCTCGAGATGTTAAATTTTATAAGACTGAGTTTTCCTATTCTGTTGAGGATGATCGTGGTGATATGATTTCATCTGAGCTTGCGCCTCCTGTCGTAGGTGATGATGATTTGGGTTTTAATCCTGTGATCGACAGTACTACAGGGCGTGATTTACCTTATACGGATGGGACGGTCGTATCCCCAGATGGGAATGACGCGGTGGGGGCAGCTGATGGTGAGGGAGGCACGGCTGAGGCCGCTATGGAGGATAAGCTGGCAGAGGATGAGGCGACGGTGGGGGCACCAGATGGTAAGGGTGTACTGGGGCGTGGAATGCAAGCCAAAATTTTATCCGTGACGCTCCATAATTTTGTTATAAATACAATAAGAAAGTTGGGTCCCAGTCCTTCCTCCCATTGTTCCACTACTTTCAATCACTCCTCAGGTACACCTTATCCTATAGCACATTTTTTAATTATGATTGATTTTATCTGGGACACGGGAATTTTCTTGCAGCTGTAACTGCAAGTACAAAACCAGCCTCCTTTAAAGAGGCAGTTAAAGATGCAGGGTGGCGTAAAACTATGCAGTAGGTGATACAGGCTTTGGAGGATAATGATACCTGGTGTAATCCCTCCTGAATTTAACTAAGGTTATTACAGTAAATTTGTATATTTTACTTCATTTAAAAAGTATTAGTATTTTATTAGTGCATTTACAAAACAGTTATTTGATTTTAGAAATCCCTTTCTCCGTTGCAATCAATTTAGATGGGCAACGTGACCTTAAATTCTGAAACTGATTTATATAACCCCTAGCCAAACACGACCTACTAAGCGCATGACTTTGGTGTTACATTTATTCGAGTCCCTACGGGCTCCAAAAATAATATTAAACACTACGCACATTTATTTAGTTGAAAGCCGATCTTTCTTGAATAATTAAACCAAACCGAGAACGAACCCCAACTTGAACCCTTAAACCAATTGGTCTAGCCCATGCACAACACCACACACCCATCCCCCACATTTTTACACACCAAACGCTATTTTTCTCACACCAAATCCCATATTTACTCTCTTTTAATTTAAATTCAGCATTTGCCTATTTTGGCATGTTCCAATGGACCATTTTAATTATATTGCACCTCATGTACACCCCATGGGAGAGGGGGGGACCAAACCGCATCCCAAGGAAGGCTTTATTATACAAGTTCTTTAAACCTCCATCTCCTATTAACCATTGAATTTTTAAGTAAACCCATCTATCCATCTATTCATCTACACCCTTCCTATATATATAACATATTCTAACCTAGGGATCCCACCCCCATGCAACTAGAAGTCGACCCCCTCCCTCCTCTTTACGTGTTCTTTTTCATCTTCTTTCCATTTTCTTCCCCACATCTCTATCTCTCCACCACACCCGACAACAACACACCAACCCCACCACCGACTACACCACCACCACCGACCTCCTCCCCTAGCCCGCGGCCCACAGCAGCAAAAACTGCCCCAACAGCCGTGCACCCCTATCCACCACCCCACGGTCGCTCTTCTTCGACTACGGGTCGACCTAAAGGCGGAGTAACTCCTTCGTGAAGTCGAAAAGCAGTCGAACTTCAACCTCGTAGGCATCAAGACTTGGTAAGTTGATCAAACTCTCATTCCTTCATGTATGTATGTATATGTTAGAGAACTAATAACCCATCTATGCATGATCAAGAAATCCCCTCCTTTCTTGTATTAACCCATGCAACTTACTAGTTGATCATGCAAGCACATTTATAGGTTGATTTAAGTTATAGCATGCAATATGAGTTATTATATTTTAAAGAATTTAAAATTCATATTTTAATATTAATTTAAGAAATTATGGGGTGTTATTTCAGATTTTCTACATATTAAAGCATGTATCTTAGGGTCTTAGACTATGAGCAATTGATCACTAAGTTGTAAGGAACTTGTACGTGTGTATTACATGCGTAAAATAACGAATATGTATATATAAAAATATGCATGCAATTATAATGTTAAATTATATATTATATACATGTATGCGTGTTCTCCATGTTATGGTTGAACGTAACATGGGGTGTATGATAGCGTACGACGTACCGCACTAGTCATGCATAGTGTCATTGGCACCAACAACGCGACGTAGTTGACGAGCGTGTGACGACTCTATAATTTGTATAAAAGTAGTAAATATTAGAATTAAGTATTTATTTATATATTACTGACTGGGCACATCGGAGATGTAGCACCATCAGACGTGGACTTGGGACTCGCTATGTCGCAGCAGCAGATAGAAGGCAAGTGTACCTTGCCTTGTTCCCAGTTAATTGTGCTCTAGTTATTTTATTTTTTTATTGTTTCTTTTATTGCTTGTAATTGTGATGACCTAGGACCGCCTCGATACTTAGCTTCCGGATTACATTCGGGTGCTGACTTTCGCTCGTGAAGTTCGGGTATCGTTAGTTGTATTGTCAGCGCTTACCTACTCGTGCTACTCTTGCAAGATTTACCATAGGACACTGTACTAGACTTTCATGTACAGGAGCCACTCTTGAGATATTCGAGGATTCCTGCTTCTGTTTTAGGACAGGGGTGGAGACTTGTACTAGTGCTATTATTTACACCTTGACTTGATAGATAGAGATTGTATTGTGTTTCGTGACATGAGGCGTGAGATACATGGGGTTGGGAAAAATTTATCGTACCACTGGGCTACCAAGATCTACTAGTATTATAGTACTGTATGTACCTTGACGGGGCTTGTACGTACCTACTACTATTATTACTACTATCACTAGTATCCCTAGTATATGTATAAAATCGGTGGTTTAGTGGACAAGTACGTTTTTACTTGCATACACATAGATGGATTATGTTAGATACCATGAGCACACCTCTTTTTATTATTTTTTATCATTTACTGTACTTGGCTTGAGTTATTCTTGTACCTTGCTATGTCCCCTGAGGACCTGGATCCGGATTATGTCCCCACGTATAGCTGAGGAGAGTTACCCCGAGGTTTACGTGACAGGAGCTGACGTTGGAGCAGTACTTGCATCAGAGGACGAGGTTGTGCTCGAGGACTTCTCTTGAGCACAATTACTATTTCATTTACTTTTTATGTTCTTTAGATATTGAGACTTGTTTCTGTGACCACTGGATAGATGTACTCAGTTTTATTTCTTTTCTTTAGTTTTGATGACGAGTTGTTCCCCGTGACATTACATAGTTTTGGACTTGTGATGGACAGTTTCCTTTATTTATTTTCTCGACAGTTCTATCTCCTTGTATTATGATTATTGTATGTGATGAGATTAGTTTAGATTATATAATGTGACAGAAGTAGTAGACTTATTTATCTATATTACAGCTTAAGTGCTCTCTAACGGGTCTATTAAATTGGGTTTGTCCATTGGAGTTGTGCTGCTGACAATTGCCACGTGGCTAGTCCCTCGGTATTTTGGGACTGGGGCATGACACCTGGACAATGGAGACGCTCCCAGCTAGAAAACGTGCTCTGGGGAGCCGGTAGGTGTATAAGATAAAGTATAATTTTGATGAGAGTATTGAGCGGCTTAAAGCCCGTTTGGTAGTTTTCGACAATCATAAGGTTGAAGGGATTGATTACACTGATACTTTTGTTCCGGTTGCGAAAATGGTTACTGCTCGTGATTTTCTAGCGTAGCAGCAGAAAAGAATTAGGAACTACATCAGATGGATGTTCACAATACTTTCCTGCATGGAGATCTTACCGAAGAAGTGTATATGAAACTACCACCTGGTTTTTGAACCACATGCCCTGATCAGGTATGTCGGCTTCGTAAATCTCTTTATGGGCTTAAACATGTGCCTCGTTGTTGGTTTACGAAGTTGGCGTCTTCTTTGCGGGAGTACGAATTTTGGCAATCGTACTCTGACTACTTATTTTTTACTTTTCATAAGAGTGGTGTTCAGATGAATGTTCTTGTGTATGTCGACGATTTAATTTTTTTTGGCAATAATTCTGCTGCTCTTACTGCCTTTAAGAATTATTTGAGTACATGCTTTCATATGAAAGACCTTGGGGTGTTGAAGTTTATTCTTAGAGTTGAGATAGCTCGAAGTGTGGAAAAAAAAATTGTGCCAACGGAAATATACACTTGACATTATTTCTAAGACATGGTTGTTGGGGGCAAAACCCGCAAGCTTTCCCATGGAACAATATTATAAACTAGCACGCTCTACAAGTCCACTGTTGTCGGATGGGGAAGCATATCGGCTACTCGTGGGACGACTGATCTATCTTTGATTTACTCGGCCGAATTTGGCTTACAATGTTCACATCTTGTCACAGTTTATGCATGAGCCCCGTCATGATCATTGGGATGCGGCTTTGAGGGTTGTTAAATATCTGAAGAGTTGTCCTGGTCAAGGCATTCTCCTTCGCTCTGATTATGATTTGCGGCTCCGGGGGTGGTGTGATTCCGATTGGACGAGTTATCCCATCACGAGACGCTCTTTGTCTGGTTGGTTGATTTTTTTTGGTGATTCGTCTATCTCTTGAAAGACGAAGAAACAGATGATGATGTCCCGCTCTTCGGTCGAAGCAGAATACCGTGCGATGGCGACGGTCACGTGTGAGCTTAAGTGGCTCAAAGGGTTGCTTGGCAGTTTGGGGGTGCAACATTATTGTGCTATGGATTTGTTTTGTGATAGCCAATCTGCTTTACATCTTGCGCAAAATCCTGTTTTTCATAGCGCACAAAACACATTGAGGTGTATTATCACTTTTTGAGGGATGCTGTTCTTGATGGACTTATTCGACCATCTCGTGTGCCGACGGATGGGCAATTGGCGGATGTTTCTTTTGCGCAAGTTGGACATTTGTGACTTACATGCTCCAACTTGGGGGGGGGGTATTGGGATTAAATTGTATGATTAAATTGTATATATGGTGATTGGCCCATGTGGTTTACGCCCAAGTTGATATGTGGATATATATATATAATATCTTGATGAATGGAAGACCTAGATTATTCTCTCTTACTACTTCTTCAAAGATATCTCCTGGTCTAAATAGAGACAATACCGAGGACCCATGTGAATGTCATTAGGGATGACATTTTTTTTTAACCCGATGGAAATTCGATTTATTTTTTTCGACGAAGACGGATTTGGGGATTTAAAACTGGGATTAGGCGGGATGGGGATTAAAAAAAAAATGGTTGGATAGACGAATTATATTTTGGATGATATTACTCCCCATCCCGGTAAATCTCCAACCACGATCAGTTAAACCCATATATTTTTGTTGTATGAAAATGTAGACCTTTATTTGAAATATGTTTTGTGGGATTAACATTCGATCTTTGTTATTTTGTATTGTATGCTTCTATTTAGTACTTGTATATTTTTTGTTTAATTAATTTTTTCTTTTGTTGTAATGTATCATTTTCTCTATCTAGTAGTATATCTGGCTTTAGACAATTATATTTTGGATGATAATATATGTTGTATCTAATATTTGCAAAAAATATTTTTGTTAATTTTAAATTGTCTTTAGAAAATCTATTGGTTAATATTTTTTTTTAAAAATGATACCGTAATTATATTTTATACCGTAATAAAAAAAATATTTGATACCGTATTTGCTGTTATAGTTATGGTATCAAATTTAAAAAAAATAACAAACAAATAATACCTTATTAACAAAAAATATAATATTGATAATAAATATTAACTAATAGATTTTGTTATCATCCATATTAGTATAGATAATAATAAATTATCATAGATAAAAATAAATTAACTAATAGATTAAACCATACTAAACAGAAATCAAATTAAAGATCAAACCAAACAAAAACAAAAACAAAAATCCGCCAACCATATAACATTTTCGCCAACAGGTTTGCCAACTCAGTTGGCGAAATGATTGGGTTGGCAGTTTTTTTGGTTGGTTTGATTTGATTTGATTTACTTTTAGTTTGGTTTGATATTTTTATTTGATTTTTTTAAAGTATAGTTTAACCTATTAGTTAATTAGTTATTATCTATATTAATTTGTTATTATCTATACTAATATAGATGATAACAAAATCTATTATTTAATATTTATTATCAATATTATATTTTTTTTTGTTAATAAGGTATTATCTATTTGTTATTTTTTTTAAATTTAATACCATAACTATAACAGACAATTATGATATCAAATATTTTTAATTACGGTATAAAATATAATTACGGTATAAATTTTTTTAAAAACAAATTAACCAATATATTTTCTTAAGACAATTTAAATTTAACTAAAATATTTTTTCAAATATTAGATACCACATATATTATCATTCAAAATATAATTTTCTAAAGACAGATTTAAAATTTATTATGGATAATAATATATTCAAATTTTAAATTATATTTAAACTAACTACATGATATTATCCAACTAAACACATATTCAAAATTTAAAACATATATTTATGATAAATCATAATTAAAATAGATATCAAAATTTAGATGATAACAAATTAATTATTTGTAATCTATAAAATTAATTATTTTAAATAAATTTTGTGTACAAATAATAATAAATTATATTTTAGTGATATGAAAGAAAAATATAATATTGATAAAAATATTAATGAATATATTTTGTTATCATTCATATTAGTATAGATAATAACAAATTAGTATAGATAATAAAAATTAACTAATAATAGATTAAATAAAAAAACCACAATCCAAACAAATAAATAAAAGAATAAGAACAAAACAAAAAAATAAACAAACTCTCACCCACCAAATCCCAACCACCATAATAAATCGAACAAAAAAAATGAAAGAATTTTGCCATCTGAGTTTTGACAAAATTTTCAAAATTTTGTCTTTGGTGAATTCTTTCTTCCCATCTAATTTTACAAAATTTTAATATATTTAGATACATTACCGATACAACATTTTTTTTGAAAAAAAAAAATCACTTTCCGTTGCAAATATTCGGATGTAGGGATGAAACTCTAGTTTTTGTTATGCACCTTGAAAATAATGTTCGAAGAGCTTAACTTTGAAAGTAGCCAACTGTTTTCATCTTTGTTGTTTGATAAAATATAGAGTAAGAGTATCATTAGTAGTTGTGACTCTCCCAATAAAATTTGAGGTAAAAAAAGAAAAAGTAAAAAAAGGTAAATGAAGAATGAGTTGGGTTTGTATGAGAATAGTAGGAAACGATAAAGTGATCTTCGATCCCAAAGATTGTGGGGTCGAAAATTGATGTGTAAAAAGATAATCTAAAATTTAGAATCAAGAAAATTCGGTTCCAAATTGGAACTTAGTATTCTACAAAATGAGTTCTACAATATAAAATCTAGAAATTAGGAAGTCCAACCTATAGCTCCCATGGGATCCAAAATGTAGAAATTTAAATTAGCAATGAGACTTACTATTCTACCATATGAGGTCATATATTTTAAATTTAGAATATAGAATGTGGAATGGACCTTACTAATGATACTCTAAGTGAAGTGTTTCTTTAACTTTTGTGAAGTATATTTAAGTAACTTTTAAGAAACTACCAAAAAATAATCCGAAGCCCTATTGTAACACCCATCAGGACAATTCGTTCATATTATTAATAAAAATATGGTTCTACTACGTAGAGCACCAGTGGTCTAGTGGTAGAATAGTACCCTGCCACGGTACAGACCCGGGTTCGATTCCCGGCTGGTGCAGCTTTTTTTTTATTTTTGACAATTAATTTCTTTCTTGTAGCTAATTTGCATTTAAATACTATCAAGTTTCTGGTTTTTGAACAAATTTGTTCTATTCCATTCTTTTAGCTAATTTGCCTTGTGAAAGTCTTTTGCTTGTTGCTACACACGTGCTAATTTTATTAGCAAAGTGCAAATGATGAACTCTTGAACATTTACAGTTAAGTAAACCCTCATGCATAAATTAAACTAAAAGTGTTTTGCATAAAAACAAAACCGCAATTCGATGGACTATCTGCCCATAAAAATTAATCATTTGCCCATTGAGTAACATTGCAATCCTTCATTGATATAAAAGATAAATAGCTACATCTAAATATCTAACATATAAGGTAAAGATTGCAATACATAAAAAAAATCATTTCCATATTTCTGTCTTTTCGTCTCTTAAGGCAAAAGAAATTCAAGATAACAAATATAGTAATAGAAAATAATTTAAAATAAAAGTAGGAAGAGATTGCAACTTGCAAATGGGTGAGGCTAATTAAGAAAACAAGAGAAAATTTGAGTTGCATGTTTAACCATATTCAATGTGCATCCCACTGCTTTACCATAATGTACAATACCATTCACTTCCGTGAAAAAATTAACGGTCAACTCCAATTTTTAACTGAAATATCTATAGTAAATTATCATTATTACCGATCCTCCCTCCTCAGCTTGAAAAAAGGAAAAATAATATTTCGGTCAAAAATTAACGGTCAACAGTTAACCGTTAGTTTTTGACGAAAATGACGAATATTGTACATTATGGTAAGGTGGGGTACATATTGAATATGGTTAAATAAGGTGGGGTGCAACTTAAATTTTCTCAAAAAATCAAGAAAATGTTTATTAGTAAAAGTTAGTAGGCTTCATTTGATTGCAAATATTATTATTTATCCTAACAAAAGAATTAAAAATAAAAGGCTAAATTGTAACTTAATACCCTCAATTATTCAAAATGTTCAATTTGATTTCTTCAACTTCGATATATGTCAATTTAATACCCTCCCTCAACTAATATTTTTAACTTAATTTTCTCCGTCAATGTAGCATTGATTTTTTGGTTATAATAATAATAATAATACAATTCTGAAATCTCTTTCATTCTCTCTCCCTATTCCAACACCACCACAAACCCCCCCTACGCCGCCCTGCGCCCCCCGCGACCCTATCCCTCGCGACCTCCGCACAATTGCTGTGCATCCCTCCTTTCGGCAGCCGTGCCAACCCTCTGTTGCTGTTGCTGGCAGCTGTTGTGCCTTCCTCCACCCTCGAGCTGCCGGCACCGGAGAGAGTGGGAGGGATGCTGGAGAGGGGGGGGGGGGGGAGAGAGAGAATTGGGGAGGGGACATTTTTGTCATTTTACTCTTTCGAATAACACCGTTATGACAAGGATGGAGGAAGGATATTAAGTTGACACCTATCAAAATTGAGGGTATCAAGTTCAACATTTTGAATATTTGAATGTATTGAGTTATAATTTAGTCAAAATAAAAATAAAATTAAGGTTCTAACATCTAATTCCAAAAAATAGGAGACTCGTTTTTGCATCAAACACCCTTCTTTTTCCTACCCCTTTTCCGCCAAACTTCCAACACACTCCCTCTACTAAAGCTGCCCACCAACAAACTCTGAACACCAACCTCGCCGGAAGAAAAAAAAACGATGCTCCCCCACCACCATCGGCGGCGGCGGTCCCCGAATTTCCCCCAGCTCTGCGCCGCCGCCTCCGCCGCCCTCCTCCTTCTCCTCCTCTCCCTTTCCCTCCTCCACTCCCGCCTCAACCTCCCCTTCCCCACAAACCCTAACCCTAACCCCAACCCCTTCCCTCTCTTTGACGACGCCGACAACGACGCATTCGACGGACCCCCCGTCGACGACCGCATCGACGAGCTCGACCTCCTCGACGACCACTCCGCCTCCTCCAACGACGACGACGAGCCGGACGATCTCGGATCCGGATCAGCTTCCGGCTCCGGCGGGGGCCTCTTCTGGGATCACGCCCTCTCCGTCGCCCGCCGCTCCTTCGCCCGCTCCGACTCCGACTTCCCGGACCCGGACCCCTACCCGGACCCGGACCCCGATCTCGGATTCGGATCCGACGACCAGCCCGTCGACGACCGCGTCCGGATCGGGCTCGCCTCCGTCCGCCGCGTCGAGCACGCCCTACTTCTCGACGGGCCGCTGCGCGAGGGCTGGGCCCCGTGGCTCGATGGGAAAGGCGACTTCCTGCGGCGTGACCGGATGCTCCGGTCGAACCTCGAGCTCCTGAACCCGAAGAACCATCCTTTGCTCCAGGATCCCGACCTCCCGGGGATCAACGGACTCACCCGGGGCGACCGGTTGGTACAGAGCGCGATCGCGAAGGAGATGGAGAAGGTCCCGTTCGGAGTGGTCAGGATCAGGTCTAGGCTCAGGAGGAACCTGCATTTGGATAAGGGGGAGGGGAGGAGGTGGGGGTATTTCCCGGGGATCGAGGCGGAGGCTTCGTTCTCGGAGTTTGTGGAGCATTTTTTCGGAGATGGGAGGTGCGGGGTTAAGGTTTTTATGGTGTGGAATAGCCCGCCGTGGACGTTTGGGGTGAGGCACCAGAGGGGGCTGGAGAGCCTTCTGAGGCACCATGGGGATGCATGCGTCATGGTGTTGTCGGAGACGATGGAGTTGGAGTTCTTCGAGGGCTTTGTCAAGGATGGGTATGATGCTAACCGTCATATCGTTGCTTTCTATATTCTTGGTTTACATTACGCATTAGAAATCATGTTCTTCTCATCATCCATGTACTCCTATTGTGGTTATTCCGTTATTCATATCCTTCAGAAAGTTTTGAGGGACTTCTCCATTTATGAGCTATATCAATTAGTAAACTACTTTTGAGGGTGTCGCTTGGTGCGATGGTAAGTCATCGGACTTGCATCATGGAGGATGTGAAGGCTGCATACATCATGCATTAGAGGGTGCCTTGTGGCACTGAGACTCCCATTGTAATTGGTAAACTCTAATGTGAGAACATATACTCATATGCTAATGCATATTTTAGAACACAAGCCATTCTTAGTGGAACTTTGTTTGGGAAATTTTGCAAACTATGGGTAGTTCTACAATTAGTTTTGAGCTTCCCGATATAATATCATAATCTTGTCCTTTTAAGTCCTTGTAAGTTCACTTTATATATCTAACTTTACACGGGTAAAGTGCAAAAAAAATTTCCTTCAATTTGCCTCTTTAGCAAAATATGACTCTTTAGACAAATATAGCAATTAAACCCGTTCGCGATATATGACTCGATCAAAATGCTCCTACTATTTACAAACCGTCAGATTTGACCGTTAGTGACTGTTTTAAAAATAAAAAAAATAAAAAAAAACCCAAAATATCCTCCCTCTCTTCTCCATTCACCCCCTCCCCTCCCTCACCCCCACCCGCCGAGGTTGTGGCAGCCCCCCCCCCCCCCCACCTCCTCCCCGCGGCCACTCTCCTCCTCCTCTCCTCCTCCCCGTGCGGCCACCCTCCTTCCCGTGCGGCCACCCTCCTCCTCCCCGCCTCCCTCCCTCCTCCCTGCTCGGGCACCCCTCCACTCCACCCACTGGAGAGAGAGGGGGGCGGGGGAGAATGGGGAGAGGGATAAAATCGTCTTTTCAGACGTATTTTAACGTCTGTTAACGGAAGATTTTAAAATGGGTGCAAACTGAGCCAAAATAAAAATGCGAGGGTTTTTTAAAACCAAAGATTTTTAAATGCAAAAATGCAAATATAAGGAGAGATTTTTTGCACTTTATCCAACTTTACACTATATATAATGTAGGGATATTAACGAACCGAGCTTTGAGCGAGCACCACCTGCTCTTGCTCGTCTCTTAAAGGAAAAATAGAGAGCTCGAGCTTAGCTAGAGCTTTAGGACAACCCTAAAATTGAGCTCTAGTTGGCTCTCTATAATATTCACGAGCTCGGACTCAACTCGTTAGCAACTCTTTAAAATAAGAAAGCTTAATGAGATTGAATTATAGAAAAACTTAAGCCTAAATTTGACTTGTTTATGAGCTCATGAACTTTGTCCAAATGAAAAATGTAGTTCAATAGGATTAATATCAAATTCAAAGTGTTTCAGCTCACACAACCCGGCCCAAAGAGCGAACAAACTCTCACTACTCAACTCGAAGGCACGATACTCCACACTCGGCCCATTGCTCTACGCATGGCCCGTTGCACCACGCCTGGACTGCCTGACACGCACATGATCCACCTGGTCCGCATCCGGTCCACCTGGCCACATGACCCGCTCCACCGGCTGAACGAATTAATTTCCACCATTAGGGAATTAATTGCTTCCCCCAAGACTTGAACCCAAGACCTATGGGGATGTCTCTCACTCCTACAACTTGGGCTAGGAGTGCTTGACTTTATATATATGTATATATAACAAGTCGGTTCGTGAACTCATGAGCGGAATACCTCTAAGCTCGTGTTTGGTCTCTTTTATGTAACGAGCCTATTCTTAGGCTCGAGCTCTTGCTCGTGAGCTCAAAATGCTCAGCTCATGAGCTTTTCTGCGAGCCAAGCTGGCTCAAGAATAACTTGGTTCGTTAACAAATAACAACCTATTGTAATGCACTAGAATTCATGTTGGTCTAATATATTTGTTCTATTCCTTCACTTCCTTCATTATTGCGGATGTTCATATGCTTTAAGGTTATCAGACTTTGTTGTCCTTGATGGGTGCTCTATCAGTAAACTCTAATGTGAGGTAGTTAAATGTAGACCAATGCAGAATTGTGGAAAGAAGTCATTTGTAGTGAGTTCTTTGCGAAAAATTTCCAATTCTCACCCAAAAGATTTTTGATCTCTACCATCAGAAAGCAAGTTTAATCAACAAATGTTCTTTTTAATCAGTTGTACAGATTATTTGAACACATTAGAAAATTTTAGAAAATTATACAATAGCCAGGCTGTACCTGATTCTGTTATTTGATACAATAAATACATTTGTCTGAGCATTCTAATTTATCTGCATTGTACTTTTGGTCTAAAATCACCGATTTGCATACACTTCTTTACAGATTCAAGGTTGCAGTTGCCATGCCCAATCTTGATGAACTTCTGAAGGATACTCCAACAAGTGTTTTTTCTTCAGTATGGTTTGAATGGAGAAAGACAAAACATTATCCCATTCATTACAGTGAACTTATACGTCTTGCTGCTCTCTACAAGTAAGCTTTTCCTTCCTGAGCGTAACATGTGTTTTCTACTTCCTGTTAAAAGAAAGAATGTTTCTTTCTTTGTTATCCTCACAATGCGAGAGGCTGCATACTTCCAATGTCAAATGAAAAGAATCAAGCTGCTATTGCCTTAACCACAGGAATCTTGCTCTTTAAAATATTGAAATGGCAATTTTATCCTTTTTAAAAGAAATGAATGAGTAATGCTTTACTTATAACCTTAACACTGATTGTTTATCTTGCATGAAAATGCACGTCTTACCATTTACTTCCAAAGTAACCGTTCAGTTTGATGGTTGGATGATCTTCACCAGGGGACGGTGAGAGGAAGCTACCAATGTAATATGTGGTGCAAAGGATGCTAGCTTCCATTTTACATTTCCTAGTAATGGGGAAGGTTAAATCCTTGAGAGACTTGAAAATTAGTACTATTAAAGTATGTTGACATGTGGTAAATAATCAAGCTGATATTGCCTTACCCACATAGGAATATTTGTCTGCAAGTCTAAATTCATTTATGAAAATATTTAAATAACATATTTTATCCTTTTAAAAGAAATGAACGAATAATCTTTATTTTGTAACCTTCATACTGATTGTTTATAATACATGAAAATGCATGTTTTTTACCATATACTTTCAAACTAACTGTTAAGATAGATGGTTGGCTCGAACTTTTGTTGGTTGAACTCATTCATCAAAGTCTCGACAGTTGTCCTAATGATCTTGGTGTTGGATTGTGACACAACCTTCTCATTGACGGAGAGAGTATTTTCTAGCAAAGTCGTCGTTTGTTTTTCAATGAAAATGATGCGAAGTAAAACTTGTGTATTGATTGTAGAAAACTTGTTACAACTCTTCAACAGGAGATTACAAAAGGAAATCTGTAACTTTTACAAAGCAATAAGAAAGTATAGCGACGGAAGTCTGATCAGTCCGTAATCACTTTGTTTCGTTGATGATTCGAATCCAAGATTGGGGCTTCTTCTCGACGATGATGAGTTAAAGCTTGTTGTCGAGCTATGAACAACGAATACTCTTTTATGGGGCTTTTGCGGGAAAGCTTATAACCAACGTTGCTTGAGAGAGATCGGGGTCTCTTAGGACTGATACCTTGTTACAGTCTAATACCTATTATCCAAGGAATGGCCTTGGGGGATCAGAATTTAGCCGTGTCAGGGGCTATTAATAGAGGAAATGTCTCTGTAACCTCTAAAGAGCAGTCTGGCAGCCTTACACGAAGCTACGTTATAGTCTTCACGAGGCTAAGCAGCCTTCACGAGGCTAAGCAGCGGAAAAACCGCTAGTAGTAAAGGGAGCTACCAACGTTCTCCACCTTATGGAAGTTTAGGCCATGTTGGCCTATTATCAGGGTGATAACAACCTATTACAGATGTGGGTGTTATACCTTGGACTCGCACTAAGAACGTGGGGTATCAACAACCGCTCAATCGGTTAGGCGCGCAACGGAGCGAAAGTAGCAACATTGCTCAGCGGCGTGGAACCACGAACGACGCTCAACTGCGCAGAACTAGCAACAATGCTCAGTGGCACAAAACCAACTTTACAACACTCAGCGGTGCGGAACCAACTACAACACTAAGGGTCTGCTTGAATTGAGGGGAAAAAAATAAGCAGGGTTAAGCGAGGTAGAGTTAAGTATGGGGGAGGGGAGTCAATACATATAACCTTGTTTGGATTGGAGGGAGAGTTAAGTGGGGTGTGTTTAATAACTCTTGTTTGGATTGGAGGTTTTGAGTGGAGGAAAGAGTTAAGTGGGGTGTGTTTATGACTTTTTAAAGAAAATCTCTCACTTTTCCCTCGTTAACCCTCCGATTTGAGGGGTTGAAAAAAATGGACAAAAGAGGGTTAAACAAACTCCCAGTTAACCCTATATTACTCTCCCTCCTAAACCTCCACCCTCAAACCAAGCATGGTTCTTTTTTTCCCTCATTTAACTTTCCCTCACTTAACTCTCTTAACTCTCAATCCAAGCAGATCCTAAGCGGTGCGCAAGCAGATGCATGCAACAACTACGACACGGAAGAAGTAGGACGCGCACATCGGCATGAAAGGAAGTTTTTGGGCTCTTTTGCTTTGCGGAGCTAGCGTTCAAGGATTTTTCTAGCCCGTGTTAGGCTTAGATGGTTGAAATAACCATACCCTTTCAAGTCTATCTAGGCTCAGACTGTCCACATATCAACCTTTTTTAAGCATCAATAGGGTTTACTTGCCATTTTTTGACAAGTTGTGCTCGACATGTGATGATGTTTGATGTATGGGGATGTGCCGTATCAAATGCTGAAGCAAATGAGCGGGACTCAATAATGAATCAAGGTTTTGAGGACTATGGGACTAAATAAGGCAAGGTTTAAGGATGAGGACTAGACAACAAGTCCACATTATACACTTAAGTCCATATTAAAGACATTAAACGATAGAGCAATTAGAGTGCTCAGCTGGATGCCTACTTTGCCTTCTATTTTATGGTATTTTCTCTCTAGACTGCTTTTGTGTGGTCTTTTTTTTTTTTTTTTTTGCCAATGATGGATACTTCAAGATGTTGGCTTGCATCCAGTCCAGTCCACGACTATGACAATTTCTAGTTGCAACAAGCTTGCAACTTGGCGGCGAATCTGTCCATTCTAGTCTTGTTAGTGTTCATTTTCTTGTTTTTATCTTTCATCTTGTTACTGGAGTGATCTCCTTTTGTAACTGATACTTGTTTCTTTAAATTTCTTTATTGAAACACAAGGGATTTCCCCCCCACCTTAATGAAAAATAAAAATTAACTCTCCCTCACTGTATCGACATGGGACATTCCACATTTTGTCAAAACTAAACAGCAAGATTATGTGCTTGACTTTTGTTGCCATAGTCTCTGGTTTGCTTAACCGTATTGTAGACAGCTATGTCTTTCCCAGGAGATTCAACAACCTTTCTTCATTGGCTGCCATCATTACCTTCAGTGGAAAATGGAAATATATATTGTTGCTAGCAAGATACGCCATGATGTGGTGAAGTAGGCTTTCCTACAGCTAACGAATCTGATTTTGTAGGTGTTAATTGGATGCACTATTTGTAAATTTTGGTTCTGGAACACCCAGTTTTTGTAGAACCGTGTCTTTATGTGTGAAACTAGAGCCTCTCTCTATTGATGTTAAAGTCTTAATTATTATTTAATAGAAGATTCTGATTTTTGGTTGAAACCATAGGATTTTATTTGTAAAAACTTCCTTCGAGTGAGGTGTACACACACACATGCACAATCCCTAGTACAGGTTGAAACTTGAAAGGGGGTTTTGATGCATAGAATTCTTGCACGTCTAACTTACGTCTGCTTGCACAATAGTAACCTTCCTACCGACGAATTTATGTTAACATGTTTCATTTTATAGTTTAGTAATTTGCCAATTTTATGTTATCCAGATAAATGGGGGCAAGATTGCGTACATTGTTGAGCCTTCCCAAAACCATCATTGCCGGGAGCCTGCTCGTTCCTTTTAATGAGCATGGTTATCTTAAATTGTCGCATAACTGTTTGTGCCATAGTGTAGATTTTGGAGTTCTAAATGCCGCCTTAGTGTTAACTGTTAACGACCTTAAGAATTGTTTCTCTTTCATGTTCCTTCGAGCTTTAATATATACTAATATCATTTATCCTAATATCAGTGCTCTTAACAAGCCTTGACTTGAATCCAGATACGGTGGACTCTATCTCGATTCGGATGTTGTAGTTTTGAAACCATTGCATTCACTAAAAAATTCTATTGGCATTGAGGATCAGCTGAACGGGAATTCCACATTCAATGGTGCAATCATGGCATTTGATAAGCAAAGGTAGTTTTACTTATTCCTGAAGTGTTGTTTTTGCGAGTGTATAATCGATCACTCAGTAGATATTTCAAATTTATTACGTATGTATATCCCTCTTATTTTTAGATAAAAGGTCTGGTTAGCTGCAACTGATCTTGCAATGCACTTTGAGTTGCATGTAGCACTGACTGCAGTAAGTCTAGTTACATCATTTTTATTTGGTTGCCTTTTCTAAACTGGTGCAAAATTTCTATGTATATTCTGAAAGATGCAACGGATACAGCTCAAATGTGTAATTTGTTTAACAAAACTTAGAAACTTGGCTTTACTCATAACTCAAGGTTTCAGCTTTGTAAAAAGCAACTTTGATGCTTCAAGACAAGGCTTTTAAGAGTAAGAAAGGTTGCTTAAAAGTTTGTAGTGTCGTATACACTTTGTTTCATATATTTTATGAGAAGGGGATACATGTTATAATGTAGTAGTGTATAGGTGAATTCAACTTCCAGTATGAGACTTGTTGGACAGTTTGACATCTCTGTAGCCAATTTGATTGGATCAAGATATCATGAAGGAAGCTTGCTAGCTCTTCCAAAATGTTCTCACTGCAAAAACTTACTGTCTGATATGATTAGTGTGCTACCAGTGTTTTAAATAGCCCGTGAGGCTCGCGCCTAGGAGGCTCGAGGCTCACCCCCGAGGTTCATTCACCTAGGTTCACATGAGGCACGCGCCTCGTGTGTCTCACCCCTCTTTTTGAGGCATGCTACTTTTGCGCCTCATCCGGCCTAGGTGTGGCTGAAGCGTACGAGGCTCATTAAACTGGTGAAATAAATATTTTAGTATTTTAATGTATATGATATTTCAACTAATTTTTTTTCCTACTCGAGACCCCCGGGATCGAACCCTGCCCACCCACCCCCATGTCCCAAGCCTTTTACCACTAGGCTACTATCTAAGGACATATTTCAGCTAATCTTTCTATTATAATTAATAATTTTTTTTTTTACCTTGACTTTAATGTTGTCAAGTCAATCAAGATAAAATTCTTGATTAAATATATTGTTCCTGACTAAAGCTGAATGATAGAAGTAGTACCAAATTACCTAGTGAACCAACCGATCTTTAGGGTTTTGTTTATTTCTATTATTATGAAATTTTGATAGTTTCTTTTGAGATTTTACAATGGTTAACTATTATTTGTTGATCTTATAATGGTGTTATGAATTGATTAGACTCCGTTTTTTAATATTTTAATGGTGTTATGAATTGGTTAGATATATAATGAGTTTGTTCATTTCAAACTATATTATTTAAAAAAATCTAATAATTTGTTGCCTTGCTTCCTTGAAGCCTAAGCCTCTCTATCAGCCTAGGCTCTAGAGGATCCTAGCGCCTCGAGTGTGTCTCACCTTTTAAAACATTGTGGTATTACGCTGAGTAGAACCACATTATGATTTTGTCTTGTAAGTTATTTCTTTGTATAAAAAAATAGAAATATTAAAAATACGCACGTGATGATTTGCTACTTGCTCCCAAGTTTTCCTACAATAAAGCAATTTATAATGTACAACTTATTTGAGCTATTTAGTTTTTTTCTCTAGCAGTTACATGCAATTTTTGGAGAACTGCTATTACTATCTTGTTGGTGAGAAATTACAAGCTAATTATCTTCATAGTTGTGAAATGTCATTTCAAATCTCTGAAATTCAAATAGCGAGATTGTTCACTTGAGAGAGAAACAGCAGCATCTTACTTAGCATCCTGATTTATCTATTGCTCAAGAATAATATCAGAAATACAGATTGCGCTAGAACTATGTACTTTGTTTGCCTCATTATTATCATTATTAAATGCTATGGTTTCTACTAGTTCTGACACGACAATATGGAATTGGCTTTCAGTCCCTTCTTGAAGGAGTGCCTTGTGGAGTATCATTCCACATATGACGACACTAGTTTAAGTTGGAATGGAGCTGATCTGCTGACAAGAGTGAGCAAGAGGCTTTACGACAAGGGGGATAAGTCTATTGGGCATCTTGACATAAAGATGGAACCCTCTTTCTCTTTCTTCCCAATAAGTCCAACAAACATTACAAGGTACACTCCTCTTTGATAATGATTCTTACGATGTTTAGTTCTATGTTGTTTCATCAAATTAGTTGAAGCGAGACATAATTAGGTCGTATAGGTATCATAAACCTCAATACATCACTTAAAACATTGTATGGTGCATGATAGAAGAGTTATCTGGATTTTCTTCAGGTACTTTGTGGCAGCATCAGATGAGACAGAGAGAGCCCAGGAAGAAGTTCTTTTCAGAAGTATTATGAAAAGCTCAATGACATTTCATTTCTGGAATGGCGTGACATCTGCACTAGTTCCTGAACCCAACAGCCTTGTGGAGAAGCTTCTAAACCTCTACTGTATCCGTTGCAATGACCTGATGTAACTTGTTAGATGACAAAGATGAGTTTTTGGTTTCTGTCGTGGCAGAATGTGTTCTTCATGTTCAAATGTGTTGCTAGTTTAAAAATTAAACGGCGCAGATGCTTGCAACACAAGTCATCTTCTAGTGGAAAAGTTAAAAAAAGTATACGAGACTAACATGCACACAAGAATCAGGCGTATTGGTCCATTATGTCAAGTGTGGAGTGCCTTGGGATGCCCACATTTTTGTTTGTGGGGTCTTGGTTTGATTCTTTTCCTGGTATATATTGTTGTCTACAAAAGATGGTTTCATGTAGAACCATCTGGAATTGTAAAATTTAGTTACGCTGAATCATATGAGTTATTTTTTTCATTTTTGTTTGAAATAGATATGCTTTGTATTAGCAGTCTGATGTAAATTTATTCGAAATAAATGTGCTTTGTTTTGATTCATTTCTTTTGTTTTTGTTTTGCACAAGTTTTAGATGTTAATCAAGGTTCCCAATAATTCCAATATCAAATTTAAATAGTTTTGAATAATTCAAGGTATAAAAGTAATAGTTTTGAGTAATAAAGTGAAAAAAAAACGTGATAGTCACGGTATTACTGGAGGATTGAAAAGCTAAATTATTAGATGACAGCTACCATTATGTTTTGATTACCAAAATGGCATCCCATATTTCTGTATAGTGCAAGTTCGTGTTGTTGGGTGGGAGTGACTTGGGTTGACCTGGTGTTAGGTCCCTGTCCTGACCGACCTAAGAATGCTGAATGCATATTCTAATTTATCTTGAAATTGCAAAAAAATTCAGTGGAAGAAGAAGAAGAATTGGAGATATTGAATTCTAGGGTTTTATTGAGATTGGGGAAGAACAAGAACAGTTACAAGCTAAAGAAAAGCTAAAGAAAGAAGCAAATGAACTAAGCTAAGTAATTTCATTTATTTTCCATGATGATCTTTCCTACCCCTGCTCCTCTATTTATACTGTTACTCTTGCTATGTCGGTTGCTTGGAAGTTGAGAGCAAGGCTGGCAATGAGCTGGATGGTGAGCTGGATAACCGAATGTTGAGCTGGCACGACCCTGGATTGATGACTTGGCAATGATGTGTGGCAATGACAACATGTGGAAATGATGAATTGGAAAGGGAAAGTAATGGATGTTGTTATTCCAGTATCAGATAGTATGCTAATACTGATACTCTGTGGTTCTGATACTCTATGAATATACGACTTGAGACTTGAGAAGCTTGAGTTGTGCAAATGTCTGTAACTGCTAT
Organism: Iris macrosiphon; assembly: GCA_036927795.1. Taxonomy (NCBI): domain Eukaryota; kingdom Viridiplantae; phylum Streptophyta; class Magnoliopsida; order Asparagales; family Iridaceae; genus Iris; species Iris macrosiphon. The sequence continues at coordinate 16,230,191 of JAYESA010000018.1, read as the reverse complement.
ACAGAAGCTGTCTTCCCTACTGAGCCACTTAGTCACTACCCCTCTACGCCACACTGAGCTAGTGTCAGCTAGAATGGGGTCGTATGAATACCCCACCCCTTAAAATTGACCTTGTCCCAAGGTCAATGAAAGGATAATTTCGATCCCTGGATCCCACACCTTCACTGGGTGCTGCAGGCCCTCTATTTGCATCTCAGAAAATTTGAACAACTTTTGGAGTTGTTCTTCAGAAACACAATTCTGCAAAAAACTTTCATGTTTCCTGGAATTTGTCAAGATTAGTCTTCAATCACTGCTGGACTGAGCCATGATTCCACTTCCCTCGAAGAATTCCAGTGGTTATATCTGGTACCTGAGCATAAGGAGCTGAAAGGGAAAAACTCATGTAGAGTTGACTACCAAAGATAGCAGCACTAACATCAAAACCCCTGTCAATCTCCCCTTGAGCTATGCAGTGAGCAATCTGAACTATAACATGTACTGAATCAAGTTTTGAGTAAGGTGATTTCTCTTCATTAGAGTTCCAGGGCAATCCAAGTGCTTCAATCTGGCCTGGATAAGAATAGGAATCATTGGAGCCCAAGATATCAATATCAAAACCTTTCAAAGGAAGTTTGTCCAAAGCATCCATTCTTGTCTTGTTATTGAACTCCCCTTTTGCTACATGGCTTATGGTACCACTGATACTGAGCTTCTTGCTGCCCCAATTGTTGTTACTCTCCACGGCTGCACATAATGTGATATACACACTGATTACTGGACTCCTGAGTTTTCAACTCTAATGGATATCTCCTTGCCTTCAGGTACCCCCATGTTGTACTGGTGGCATGGCAGGGCTATGACACTCCTTGGTTACCCCTTGGATCAACATATTTTTCTCGATCTTTGGATGAAACAACCATCTTGCTACCCCAAGGATCAGTGGACTTAAACTGAAACAACCTGATGCTTCCTGGATCCCATACTATGTAAACATCTTGAGAATGGGAAAAACTGAAACCAGATGTAACTAGAGAAGTCTCGAGCATTAGCATTGTCAAGTCTTTCATAGGCTTATGTTTCTTGTCAACATTTGCCTCCTCCCTCATCTTGTCCCTGATGAAGTTCTTAAGGTGGATCTACATAGCTTCCATGCTCGTTATTTCTCTCTTCATGTTCCCTTTAATGAGTTTAAAATTGTCATCCTGAAAATTTTGAGATATCTGTAGGGACATCTACACCAAGGATGGTTGCAAGGAAGATACTAGATGGGATAGCTGAACTTCATCATCTCCGCTCCGGAACTCAGTATCTATACGGTTCTTTTTATTACTTCGCTCCTTTGCATTGGTTCTTGAAGTGAAATCAGAACCATGCCTCTCTGGAAATGCTACTTTTGAACTCCCATCTTTTTGGATATCCCCATTTTTGCCTAAACCTCCAGCAATATCAAATGATTCTTCAAAGGTATTCTCTACTACACCATGATCATCGAGGCTTCCCACATTCTCAAAACTACACTCACAATGCCATGCTTGCTCATTAGGTAGAAGCTCTGGCTTAGTGTGTAAGGCAAATCAATTGGTTGTAGATACTGGAAAACTATTTTTGTCAACCTTATTGGCATATGGGGTTGCATCTTCTTCTATGTTTTCCTTGCCATTGGTAGCTGGGTGTATGGTGCTTATGGTCTCCTCTTCAGAAGAAATTGCTTCACCATTATCATTCTTCCTCTCCCATTCAACAGTGGCAGATCTGGAGTGCACCAAACTTGAATTGAATAATTCATGGTTTAGTGGGTTTCTTCCGGTTCCTATTGTCTCAGTTGTAGGGGTCCCATATGGAGAAGTTTGTGTTGGATTGTATCTCGTTTCCGGTTGAACGCTCAAAAGATGGATGGCAATGGAGTTGGTAATTTAGTCCCACATCTGGTAGGAGGTGGGATCATGAGGTGTAGATAATTGTGATTGGTTCAGACCTTACATGAAAATTCTCTTTTAAGGCATATGGGCCCAATCCATTATCGCACCTCATGGGCCAACTCCGGTTCGGATCACACTGCGTTTCCAATATCTGGTATCATAGCTACTGATTTTGGTTCTGGCAACTTTGTCTACGGAGCAGATGAACACTCGTATGATCACCCTCACAAGGGAAAATTGGACAATTTGGAAGCCAATAATGGAGGATCTACTATGGTTCAAGGACTTGCATGGTCCGTTGGAGGGCGACAACGCTAAGCCACCAGACAAAGCTGCTGAAGACTGGAAATGACTGGATCGGAAGGCCGTTAGATTCATCCGCCAATGGTTGGACGGCTAGGTGTTTCATCACGTGTTCATGGAGAGTTCGGCAAAAGTATTGTGGGAGAAGCTGCATTCGTTGTACGAAAGGAAGACGGCTGGCAACAAGGCATTTATGATTCGTCAACTCGTTAACTCGAAGTACACGGAGGGTGCCCCAGTGGCACAACATCTGGACGAAGTTCAGGGTATTATCAATCAGCTGTCTGCGATGAAGATGGTGATTGATGATGAGCTTCAGACCCTTTTGCTTTTGAGTTCTCTGCCGTAAAGCTGGAAGACGTTAGTGGTGTTGGTGAGCAACTCCGCGCCTGGTGGAGTTGTTACGAAGGAAGCAGTCAAAAGTAGCTTGTTGAACAAGGAAATCCGACGTAAGCAAGTGGAATCTTCACAGGAGTCCGCTCTGGTGGCTTCCTACGGGAAGGGAAGACCCAAGTCACAGGCGAGAACATGGGAGAGTTCTCGGGATCTTGCAACTGTGGACCACAAGGAGGACTGCTATCACTGTGGCGAAAGTGGTCATATCAAGAGGAACTGCATGAAGCTTAAAGCTGAGAAGGCCAAAGGCAAGGGTGATAAGGAGGATCTCACGGCTATGAGATATCTCATCATCGCAGCAACCGACACAGAGGAACCTTGTGGCATGTGTCATGATGGAGATTGGGTCATGGACATGGGAGCGTCGTATCACGCCACTCCATATAGGAGGATCTTCATGTCATACCACGACGACAGGTTTGGACGTGTGAAGATGGGCAACAAGGGTATGGCTGCAGTTGTAGGCATCGGTGATGTGCACTTGAGAACGGAGCTTGGTGAGAAGCTCGTTCTCAAGGATGTGCGACATGTACCGAGTTTGCGCTAAAACTTGGTTTCGGTAGGGAGGCTGGCGGATGATGGCTTTCGCAGTTTATTTGGGGACAAAGATTGGATGCTTACGAAGGGTTCCCAACAGCTGGCTCAAGGAGGTTTATGTCCGCTGAGTTGTACATGCAGGCCACATACATCGGATGGAGGCTCGAGGGGTATTCGACAAGAGTTGGATCGTCGAAAACTTGCTGATGAGGCTTCGAGATACTTTGAGGATTACGGAGGATTCGGTTCGTTGAGACAAAGCGACGAATAGTGATGAGCCAAAGATTGAGGGTCAGTATATCGGTCTCATGACAGCTGGTAGGTCTCCAGGTGGGGGTTGCTTCACGGATCCAGTTTTGGCGATGAGTGGTTTGCCAAAGCTTCACAGAGCGACATTGGTTTCAGCAGTTAGAGGCCAAGAAAGAGATCAAGGTTTGTAGTAAACTCAATCTGAGGCGGGAGAGTCACCATTCACACAATTCCGAGGGAGTTGTGGGTCATTGATAACATGCACAGTGCATGGTGTTCTGCTTGAATCTTGGGAGAATCGCACCGTCCGCTTGGTTGGTCCAGCCAAGGGTGAAGAAGCTCGTCAGAACGTTAACACATTTCGGTGGAAGATGAAAGTCGGGGATATGCATCCAAGACTCATGGTGAGACTGATGGTCAGGGACTTTAGTCTCAGCCGTGTCATTGATGTCGGCAGAATTCCAGTAGTACAGAAGGTGCTACGCATGGCAGCTAGCGTCGTCGTGACGGTCGAGGAGATGGAGATGAAGGAAGATGCAAAGCAACTCGGGGGATCGGTGGTTTGGGGGAGCAGAAACTCTGTCTTGGGGTGACAGGCATGGAGTCCAGTCGAGAAGCCATGAGATCAACACCTTCTTATCAGACTGGAGGGGGAGATTGTTGGAGTCCAGTCTGGATTTGGTAAATTTTGGAGCCCAAATATGGTCAAATATTTGATTTGATATAATTTAAAAATCTACATTAAATGTAAGATTTGATTAGATTTAAAATTTGTATCAAATATTTAGTTTGACCATATTTGGACGTCCATAATTGGTGTTGGACTATTTTAGGTAGAATATTATTCTTATTTTATGATTTTATATGTAGAAAATCCTATTATGACCTAAAATAGGATTTATCATCCTAGGAGGAGGGTGGAGGCACAAATGATAGCACAAGTTGGAGATTCGGGGTGCTCGTCCACAGAAAATCTAAGAGAAAGTCCATGATTTGCTCTTAGGACTTCGCCATCCAAGACAAAAGGAAGAAAAATATCTGATCGATGAGTCGTCGCCTTCACTCAAGGAGATTGCTACGGGTTGTTGAGTGATTTCATTTGTAATCTCTTTCTTTTTTCTTGAGTATGGTGATGGAGTTGAATCTATTAGGGCAAATGGTTCAACATTGATTTTGTCAATCTTGTAATTTTATCTGAGTTATAAAGGTTGGGATTTGTCCAGATGACGTAGTCACCGCCATATACTTGTCTTTATCTGTTCTTGGTGTTCATTAGACAGGGGTTGGTTATCTCAGGTGGGTTGGTCTAAAGTTTTCGATGTGGGCACTCTCAGACACGGTGTCGGAATGATTGTAGGACGTGTCCGATTTCGCTAACCAAACAACCTTAGCACACTCCGGCTACCTTTGTTCGTTTTCGCTAACCGAGCACCTAGGAGATCCAACATATTGTCATCTTGATTCGTTCGACCACAGAACCAAACCTGACATATTCATCCACACTACCATTGTGTGCCAACCACAACGTCTTGCTCCACCTTGGATTCGTCAGATCCACCTTTAAAGCTAATTCGTATAGTTGATGCTCCAAATCCACCTTGAGAAGAGCCCGTATAATCCATGAATATTTAGTACCATCTGTCTCGAACCAATTAGAGCCGCTTAAACCAGCCCATAACCTTGGGCTCTGATACTACGGTTTGAGCCCAAGGTTACGGGCTGGTTTGAGCGTCTCTAATTGGTTCGAGACAGATGGTGCTGAACGTTCTTGGATTGTACGGGCTCTTCTCAAGGTGGAGTAGGAGCATCAACTATACGAATTAGCTTTAAAGGCGAATCTGACTAGTCCAAGGTGGAGCAAGACGTTGTAGTTGCCACACAATAGTGGTGTAGATGAACATGTCAGGTTTGGTTCTGTGGTCGAACAGATCGAGATGATAATATTTTGGATCTCCTAGGTGCTCGGTTAGCGGGAATGAACAAAGGTAGACGAAGTGTGCTAAGGTTGTTCGGTTAGCGAAAACGAGCAAAGGTAGCCGGGGTGTGCTAAGGGTGCTAGACTAGTGGAAACGAGCAAAGGTAGCCGGGGTGTGCTAAGGTTGTTCGGCTAGCAAAAATGAGCTAAGGTGGAGATTTTTGGATTGTATCTCTTTTTCGGTTGAGCGCTCAAAAGGTGTGTGACAATGGAGTTGGTAATTTAGTCCCACATCGGGTAGGAGGTGGGATCATGAGGTGTTGATAATTATGATTGGTTCAGGCCTTACATATGAATTTACTTTTAAGAAATATTGACCCAATCCAATATCGTACCTCATGGGCCAACTCCGGTTCGGGTCACACCGCGTTCCCAAAAGTTTGGACATTGTAGCCACCCGATTAAAGGTATTGCCAAGTAGCATAACCACTCGATCCTTCTGAGCCATACACAAATGGCTGACCATAACAACCTTGCTGATGCTGGTTGTAATAGCCATAACCAGTGGTTTGGGAGCTTTGTGGGGTTGTTATAACTACTGAAGGATACCAAGAAGAAGTATACCCATTATGTACATTATGATTTCCTGGTTGTGGATGTACTGATGGTGTAGAAATTTGTGGGTGAAGATCTGGTGTAAATTGTGCAAGAATTGATCCAAGACCTGAATGCGTGCTAGGATGGTGGCAACTATATCTAATATTTCGAGGATTCTGGTCATGGTTTAGACTTAAATTAGGGTTTGGTGTATGTAAACCCCCTGATTTTTCAAAAAATTTTAATGTGGAATTTTTCACAATTTTCTGGATTTTTTGGAATTTTTCTCTATTTAAAACTAAGGTATTTTGAATTTAAATAATTTTTAAATGATATTAAATAATATTAAATAATATTAAAATATTATAAAAATAATATTTTCTGGTGTAAAATGAAAAATTAGACATAGGATAATTTTTCGAAAATTTATTGGACCCCGGAAGTATTTTTAAGGCCCTAAAAACCAAGTTATAATTAAACCGAATTAAACCTAGAAATAAATCCGATTTATTTAAAATAAACCAAATCAAACTAACCTAGACCGGTTTAGCTAAACCGAACCAAATCCTTAGCGGGTCGGATCCGGGTCTAACCCGCGACCCGAAACCCGACCCGACTCGTATTCAATTTTTATTGGATCGGGTCGGATCCGTCTGACCCGACCCGACCCGTCGACCCGTAACCCGGAACCCCTCTCCTTCCCTGTAACCGACCCCGACCGTTGGCCTCCCCTCCGCCGGCCGACCCTCCGGCTTCCCGAATGTCCGCCGCAGCTCCTTGTCTTCCCCGGCAACGGTGCCTCTTCTCCTCCCCTACCCGTAACCGTCGACCGCCGATCTCCTCCCGTCCGCCTATATAAACCCTAGCCGCCCCTCTTCCAGAGCTCCGCCACCCTCGATCTCCTCCGGCATCCCCTCCAGCCTACTTCGCCCTCAACCTCGCCATCCCCTCAGCCGAGTCTCCACCCTCCAGCGCCGGGCAGCCTTCCTCCGGCCGCCCCGAGTCCCAGCAGTAGCAGCCGAACCCTAGTCCAGCCTTCTCCACCCTAGTTCCGGCCGCCTGAGCCGCCACCGATGAACCCGAGCCTCGGCCGACTCCGACCAGCACCTCAGCTAGCCGCCCCGAGCCCGGCGAGTCTCTGGACGCAGAAACCGGACACATCCAGGACACGAAAACGATGTCGACTCGACACACAGATACGAGAATATCATTTCACGGAGCCCTGTTCAGGTAACCCGATCTCTCTCCTTGCTGCCCCAATTTATGTACCGTCAGTTGTGTCGCGTAGACATTGTAACCCTCTCGATGCCCGTGCAACCTGCTCGGTGCATCGCGTCCTGTGGCGATCGCGAACCGCGATCCAAAAACAGGAAAATCAACGCCCTGTTTTACCCCGGAACTGAGTACGCTCCGCCAAACGGGACAACTTGGTCGCGTGCGATCTTCACCGAAATGTGAGCACCGTCGATACGGACGTGTGGGATTTTGCAGAAGTTAATTTGGATGTACGTGCACACCGAAATCAACGCGTATCCACCGACAACGCCCCGTATCCGTCCTTTCTGGATCTCGCTGTAACTTAGTGTACACACGTTGGATCGAGACGAAACTTGCGCCATCGGACTCGTAGCAATACGCTGGTCATGTGACCCAAGTTTGGTTCGATTCTGAGAACGTTGACAAAATCGCGTATCGTGGGCCCCACAGGTTCCACTTGACGGGCAATTTTGGGATCGGCTCATCGGAATCCAATTTTGGAAGTTTCGTCGGGTTCGTATCATCGTTCCTGACCTGTTGACACTAAGTTGGACGAATTTGGAGACCATTTGTTCTGACATATTTTTTGGTGCAAAGCGGCCCATATATGGACCCCGCCTTGACCAGAAACTGTCATTTTTGTCCTGTGTCCAAATTGGACTCAAAGACATGTGTTTATAGCTATTTGATATTTTCTGGATCTGATGGTGATATTTATTTCAGCAACCGGAGAACTGCCTACAAATCCCGCTGAAGTCAGAGCTACAATTGGAGCCGGAACCCCAGGCAAGTGTACCTTGCCAAATCCTGCAGTTTTGCTACTTATTTCCTTGACATATATACTTGTTGTACATGCTTAAACCTAGGACCGTGTGACTTACTTAGCGTCCGATTAATAGTCGGGTGCCAACACTGTACGCAGAGTTGTGTAACGTCACCTAGAGATGGATATCGACACCCTTTATATTCTCGTACTTGTTTTATCAAGTACGTTATACCCAGGACACCTGACACGAATCATGAGATAGAATCTTCCTAAAATATTCAATGTGATTCTGTGTAGGTTGCAGGATTTATGACATAGACTTTATATTCTTAGACATAGTATGACTCACTGCATTAGATATGATCTTACGTGACATGGACATGAGGCATCGTGGACATGAGAAGTATAATTATATTGGGTGAGGAGAGACACACATGCTACAGGCTAATTTTATATATATGGTGCCACAACATAGTAAGATACATAGCATAGTATAACTGCTACCGGCTCCCCGACACAGAGCTTGTAGTGGTCTCAGCCTAAGTTCTAGTGTTTCTCTCAACTTGCATTTCACATAGGTGGTTATATAGTTTTTCCTATTGTTTCATTTATTGCTGCACTGCATTTATTTTGGCTTGTATTATCTGTACCTTGCTATGTCCCCTGAGGACCTGGATCCGGATTATGTTTCCAGGATTAGCAGACGAGATCTATCCTGAGGTGTACGGAACATGAGCACTTCTCAGAGCAGTACCAGAACCTGAGGACGAGGTGATCGCTGAGGATTTCTCCTGAACATCTGCTTCTTCTATGCTCAGTTTTAAATGGCAAATAAACTCTTTCGAATTCTTGTTTAAATGAACAATTGTAACAGACTTAATATCGGGTTGTTCTCCAATTTTATTTACTTGTGACTGGATGTTGTTTAATACTTTTTGTTGATATTGATGTATTTATTCTGTGGATGAGAATAGTAAACCCTGATCATTGTAATACAACTTAAGTATGCCCCGTTGGATCCATTAAATTGGATTTGTCCATCGGTGCGTGTTGCTGGCCATTGCCACGTGACTAGTCCCTTGATATTTTAAGACTGGGGCGTGACAGTGTATGATGTGGATTCAAGGAAGAGGAAGTCACTGATGGCATTAATTAATCCATGGGAGCTACGAGAATCTCAGTTCCCCTCCTAGATCTGTCACATTCTTCCAAGAATCGATCAACTACATGATTCATGTGTTCTAGCCTTTCAATCATGCGATCCAAAGAATCCTTGTGTTGAGAAAATTTACCATTAGTAGAACAAGAACTCTGATCATGAGGAGCTATTCCTGAGATTGATGGTTGGAATGGTGTTTCTTGTGGAAGTCCTTGCCAAGGATCATAGCCGGTCGAGCATCGATCTCCATATGCTCCTGGAGGTGGATCAGATCTCTGCCATGGTTGTAATTCTTGATGGAAACCTTGTGAAGCTCTCGATATGCCAAAGATGTCGTAGCCCTGCCAATCCTGAGCTCCAAGAACAGGATCATGTCTACTCTGATACCAATTGTTAGGACCCTGTTCTAACTGACCTAAGAATGCTGAATGCATACTCTAATTTTCCATGAAATTGCAGAAAAATTCAGTGGAAGAAGAAGAAGAATTGGAGATCTTTAATTCTAGGGTTTTATTAAGATTGGGGAAGAACAAGAACTGTTACAAGCTAAAGAAAGAAGCAAATGAACCAAGCTAAGTAATTTCATACATTTCCATGATGATCTTTCCTATCCCTGCTCCTCTATTTATACTGGTACTCTTGCTATGTCAGTTGCTTGGAAGTTGAGAGCAAGGCTGGTAATAAGCTGGATGGTGAGCTGGATAACCGAATGCTAAGCTGGCACGACCCTGGATTGATGACTTGGCAATGATGTGTGGCAATGACAACATGTGGAAATGATGAATTGGAAAGGGAAAGTAATGGATGTTGTTATAACATCGACACTTTAATCTCTTAAGTATTGAGTCTGTTTTTTTAGATGAACCCAATTTTGCATGCAAATGCTGACTTCCAAAAGTTCTTGTAGCATCTTTCTCCTCTTCTTGATGGTATTTTTAAAGTAGCATTTAATGCTACTATGGACATTGGGGCTTTTAGAATATTATGTACCAAAGAAGGAAGTATACGATAAGTCTTTTCATGTGTTATCCACCACTCTAAAATAGGAAACTATATTCCAGAACCGTCATTATCTTTGGAATAGTAGTTCAAATACAACGATAATTCTTGAGTTGGAAAAGAAAAACGTTTTTGTTTCTTCCTTTATAGTAATAGAATGAGATAACTTTAAACTAAAACTAAATGAGCTGCTACTCCTACTCCTTGAACGATTAACTGGGTCGATTCACCAAAATTTTTTCTTCATATAAACTAACTGAAATATGTAAATATTGTTTATGTTTTACTACTTACTTCATTGTTCATATTTTTATTAAAATAATTTAACAATATATTTAGACATATAATTTAATTTTGTTATTTAAAATCACAGCTAAACAATATAAAAGCGGAATAACTTACCAATATTTTAGAAATTTTACTTCAATTTTAGTAATGATGTAATCAAAACCAAGAACATATCTATATTTTGCAAATAAATGAGAAATATTAACTATCTTTGTTAAAACTAAATTAAAAGTTGGATAGTAATCTCCAGATTAAGTATATGTAATGTTGTAAAACAATTTTAAAAGTTCAAAACGTGAAGTAGCAATTATCCAACCAATCTTAGTTAATTGGTGATCACTACTTGTTTGTATTATTATAGTGTCTAATAACATATTTATATTTAGGGCTAATTAGCCTTTAGACCCTGGATTTTATACCAGTTTAGAGTTTATGCCATAACATGTCTAATTGGAAAGTTTAGACCCTGAATTTTTATTTTTTGTTTTCAATTTTCCAATTATGCCCTCCTTTTCAACATGGATTGGTCTTGCATTTATACTCATGTTGAGGGTAAAATGGGAAAAATGATACAAAAAATAAAAATTCAGGGTCTAAACTCTACGATTGGACATGTCAGGGCTTAAACTCTAAGTTGGTATAAAATCTAGGGCCTAAACGCTAATTTGTCCTTATATTTAATATGCAATTTTAACATCAAATAGATATATTTTCGTCTATGTGGTACATCATTAACAAATATCTTAAATTTACAACCATATTGTGCACAAAACTTTTTAGACTATTGATGTTTGCTTGGTGAAGTGTTCAAATTAATTAGACATGTATAATATTTTCTAAATTAAAGTGAAAATATTGAAGGCATTATTGTATAATTAAATTAAGCATTCTTGTACAAAACTAAAGGGGTCAACCCCTAATAGCAAGTACTACAAGAAAAAATGAGTGTATAATAAAGAAAACTTAATCAGTAATCAATATATAGTAATATGTGTTATAGCATGGACCTGTATTCTATCGTCGAGTTAGTAGTCTATCCCTACACCAAACAAGGACAAAGGGTGTAGTACTACATCCTTACTTTCCCAAGGCTCGAACCCCTATCGACCTTATATATATATATATATATATATATATATATATATATATAGAGAGAGAGAGAGAGAGAGAGAGAGAGAGAGAGAGAGAGAGAGAGAGAGAGAGAACACACACACACAAAGCAAGATATAGCACCTCAATGCACAAGTAAACATGAGTACCTCGATGCTATAATAGGGCAAGTACCTCAAAGGATATATTAGTAATAAGTAGCTCAAATTCAATGTAACTAGGTTAGGAACATGGATATTCAAACAGTTAATCAGTTATAGAATCAACATCAATAATTTCTCGATCCAGTGCGAATCGTGTATATATATATGTATATATATATATATATATATATATATATATCAAGTCTCGGATACAACCACTAGTTACTATACTATCCAACAATAGAATTTTAGGGCCTACTGGTTCACACAAAATCTATCAGTTAATTATGTGGGTTTAGCAATTAATAAATCCTTTACACTCTATAGAAGGATGGCGGGGGTTCGAGGGAGAAACGTCCCTCGTGGGGGTTCGGAGGTAAAGCCTTTGAAAGCTAAACAACTTTCTAATACTGGGACTAAGGGACAGTGGGAAGGCACTAGGGAATGTTCCATTCAAGGTTAAATGCATGCACTACAAAATGACATACTAAACTAGGAGCTATCTTGAGAAAATATAAAGCTAGTGATATACCGCCGGTATACTATTCTGTGCCACGTAACGGGTACTGGACTTACTGAAAAATGTTCTATTTTATCGATATACCGACGGTATACCGTCTGAACTGATACTGTGCACATACAACTCAATTTTTTTGATATCCAAATCACTTCTAAACTCTTTTAAATTGTCACCAGAAGCTATATGGAGCTAGGAATTTGTTCCTACAATATTATGGGGTCTAACAAAGAGACCACAACACAAGAATTCTTTTTATTTTAATATCTCCTGCCATAGTATCCTAAAATTTATCCCGATCCAACCTAACTCAATAACCAAGCAAAATTTCCATAAAAAATACTAAAACTCATCACGTATAATTGTCCGTCATTGCAAGTTTTGAACTTTGAAATAACAAACAAAGAAGTACAAAGAGATCCTAAGCAGAAAATCTAAGTACAATATTTTGATCTGGGTAGTGATGATGGAGCTTGAGCGTAGCAGCATCTCGTTTACTCCTTTGACGGTCTGATAAGGGAATGAGGATGCTATCTTCTCTTCTCTCTCCTAATCTTGTGTGTACGTACGTAGCTGACCGAGCTTGTAGGGTATGCTACCCTTATTATTTATATCCATCCTGCTGACGGGTATAGGTGCAGCATATGCCTCTGTTTGGTGGCTGCATAGGACTCCATAAAAAATATGGTTGTAACTGCAATCGCATGCCACGGACAGGCTGGCACTGGTCTTGGTTACGATATATTGTTAAAGATATCTTGGGGCTGTTGCGTGCGTGACTTGGTCAGTTGGACACGTAGTCAGCATCGATTGTGCAAGAAATTATCTTCGGTTGTTACAGAAAGATCCTGCAAGTCGAGAGCCGCATAACATCTTAGCCGCATATTATCGTGGCCGCATACGTGCTATCGTTTGGCCTTCGTCGTATGGACACTCTGGCCACACGATATTATGGCCGCATACGTGCTCTCGTCTGGCCTTGGTCAGATGGACACTCTGGCCACATGATGATGATGCCTCATGTGTATATAGCCGTATGCAAGCTCTCGTCTGGCCTTGGTCGGATGGACACTCTGGCCTCATGATGACGAGGTCGCGTAGGTATATAGCCGCATGCAATTTCTCATCTGGCCTTGGTCGGATGGACACTCTAGCTGCTTGATGACGAGGCCACATAGATATATAGCTGCATATGAATGGGCACGTGGCGTAGCCCGTCTGTCGAGGTCATCAATAAGTTAATGTGACTTTCTATCTTTTTCTGAGCCATCATCTTCACGAATCTCGAAGCATCTCAGTGTAACGAGTGATGTGTCAGAGTCTGACAGTCATCAAATGCTGTGTCAGGGGAGTTTTGTGCGGCCTCCCTGCTATGTGATTGTTCAAGACGCATAGAGTATACTATGCTGCTTATAGATCTTTGGATGATCAGGCCGCTTGTGGATTCTCTGCGACTTGGTTGTTCAGGCCGCATGTGGTTTCTCTGCGGTTTTGTTGTTCAGGAACATGTGGCTTCTCCGTGGCTTGGTTTGCTTTTTTGAGGGGGCATGACCATGCGGCCTGCATAATTTTTCATACTTCTACAAGACCCCCTTCAAAGTTTCCAAAATGATAAGTTTGAAATACTTTAAAAGAAGCATGGCCGAGCACTATTGGCCTCATATGCAGGGCATGCCGCATAGTCCCGTGGCTACATAGTTGTCTCTGACAGACTATCAGATCATTAACTAAGGAGATTTGCTTTGATCCTTGCACGGATCTCTTGGGATTCTGTGCCGTCAGGGGATAAAGTGGCTCAACTAACGAGGAGTCGCCGCCATCCGTTGTCGCTACGTGGATCGAGGCGGATCGAGATTCGAACAGCCGTCATCGTCATCCGTTGCAGCATTGTCTCCCCTATATATGGAGGAAAGATAGAGAGAGAGAGAGAGAGAGAGAGAAGTCTTTTTCTCTCTTCAAAATCTTCTCTCTCTCTCCCTCTCTCTCTCTCTTTCCTTTTTCTTGCTGTTGCCATGGCTACCAAGGTTTTCTTCTCCGTCGCTGCTGCCAAGAAGGCCCCTAAGGGCAAGGGCAAGGCTAAGAGAAAGGGTCGTGCTGCTGCGGCAGACCCTTCACCCCCAGCCGATGTTCAGCTACCGATCAAGGGTAGGTTTTTTTGGAAGACAGAGACACGCGTGCACGGTTGGATGCATGGATGCGTCTATGCTCCAACTATTCACTGCCGTATGGCTGACTCGGCCGCATGCGTGCCAACGCCGCATGGCTGACCCGGCCGCATGTTTGGCATGGCCGCATGAGCACATCGCTTTAGGACATTACTCTGATCTAACGCCTTTACAGTTTTTGTAGTGACTTTGCCCACCACTCCTTTCGGCGAACTGGTCCTCGGACACCGCCCACTTCCCTTGAACATGAATCTCGGGGACCTTTGTTGCATGCATCCATAAACAAGTTAACAAAGATCTGTCGTCCGAGCGATATCAAAAGATCGTCGAGCAGACTCCCTCTTTCTTGTTGAGTCAAATAAACTCGGAGGAGATCCCTGCTAAGGACAGAAAGCATTTATTCAAGAAGTCGTACTTCTTATTTGATGATGCGCTATAAACTTCCCAATCCGAGATGGGGACGACCAGGGAGAACTGGTCTTTTACTTTCTGCCGGATGAAGACGACTTTTCCTTCTTTCGAATGTCACCTGCCTCTGTCGGACCTGAAGGTGATGATGGGCCCATGACGGATGGACTGGAACTTAACCCCTGAGCCTCAGGGGGGCCTCCTTGGGAATGTCCGATGTGGGATGGAAAAGAACAAGGGGGGTTTTATAGCGCGAAGGAGTCACCTTCGTAATCCTTGCTAGGACTGAAGCCTGGTCTCGTCGGCAGTGACCTGGAGCCGAACCTCAGTATATATGCGGCGGGCACCTTCCTCCACCAAGTTGCTAAGAAGGGGACCTACACCATCGGACAGTTGTGGGCACTCAGCTGGGCGCATTAAAATGCCTCCTGGTGCCGCCTGACCTAGTGGATCTTGAAGAAATACGAGCGGGAACTCAGAGCCGCCGATTTCGTACGGGGACTTCTTCACGCCCGACGGCGAGATGGGACTGGATTTACATGAGATGCATGTCATCTCAAAACTCCCTTGGGGCGATGAACCCTATGAAGAGTGTACCCCGAGCAATAAAAAGCTCAAAAAATTGGAAGCAGAGGACACCGAGATCTTGATGGTGTACCAAGAGTTTCTATGCCATCACGACATATGTCAGAAGTCTTCGAAGAAGTTTACTGAGGGATCCTCTCCTCAAATTATGACCTGGACTCGCCATCTCTTTCCGGAGCCGAAGGAGTCTAATAGAGTTCATGTTTGGGCGCCGCGGTCTAAACAGGAAGTTACTGACTCTATCCATGCCTAAAGGACTTGGCCGTCGAGGGTAAGGAAGTCGAGGGCTCCTCGGGGGAAGAGGGCAAACCCCTTGACGAGCTGAGTGGCCTCGAAGAGGAGCTCAGCTATTTTTATATGGATATGCGCCAGTTATCCCCTTTGGCCGTGATGGCGGGGTACTTGATGCTCTGGCAGCACAACTGCGTAGTCCCGGGCGGGTCTAGGACAATAGAAAGGATCAGTCGCACCATGATCCTACTTGCCGTGAAGTTGGCATTCGGCCACAAGATGGCCCTTCTACCGGCCATAGTGTGTTGCATCCATTTTGGCCTCCGCAACTTTGTTGAGAAGGTGGACGAACATCTTGATAAGGGATATTTCAACAGGGTCGAGCTTTCTTACCACTACTTGATGGGTTTGCTTCTCCTGCATGACGGGGATATGGTGGTCGTTGATGCCCTGATCCACAGGTATCGGATGATAAAGTGGAGGTGTGATACTGTCCCTGCTAGAAGGAAGGAGCTCTACTTCATGACTGGCTGGACCTTTTTCACATCCGAGCCAGAGTTCACTGCCAATGAAAGGAACGTCATTCATTATGATGATGGGGTGGCAGCTCGAGGCTTGTCTGAGAGGCTCTTTCGCTGGATCCAAGCCATCCGTCCCTCCCACCTGGTATATCATAATAAGGCTACCGTCTTCTTGGAGCCTTATCTACCCAGTCGATTTGCTCGTCAGTTTGGTTACAATTGGCTTTTACTGGGTCATCCAAGTTCTTCTCTCGAGTATAGTGGCAGTTTGCTCGATGGGGCCCAAGCATGGAGTTACTATACTGCTGCCGGCACTTAGGTCAGGTTTCAATTGCCAATAGCCAGAGTTGTGCCCCGAATGGTGTACACTGCGGTGAGGTATTATTGCACGGCGAACGCTCTGCCGACTAACTTTTATCCGGAGATAAGTTATATCGAAGGCACCATGCTGATGCCTCCGAATGCCAAAGTGTGTTGGATGCCCAAGAAGGGCAAGGGAGTGGCCAGACCCCTGATCGTAGAGCTAGACCCGTTGACCGGGGAAGACACAACGTCTCCGTCTGATAATCCCCTTCCTACCAAGCACAAACCAAAGGTGGAGACGCATCACGCTCGCTATTCCAAGAGGGCAAGGACGGATGTGGACCCAGACCCAGAACCGACAGCGAAACTGAAGTCCCCTGCGAGAGGGACTGCGAGTAATAAGGTAGGACCCCTTGCATCGGTGGCTTCTGAAGCAGAGCCCACTTTAGATTCTACGGTGGTATTCATAAATCGTTTTAGTCTGATTCTGCCTGGTCCTTTATATAAATATCTCGACTCTGGACTATTTGAAAATGTGTAGACGTAGGAGAGAAGGGACTGTCCTCGACGAGCAGCCGCTTTGGTTTTTTTTTACGTCGAACCAGAAGAGAAAACTACCCCGTAGTCCGATGTGGGTGCCTTGGAACCGGTACATGAGACCTCGGGAGCTCAGGGCTTGGGTACGGCTTTCGTGGAGCAGCCTTATACCCCTTTAGAGAACATATATGTAGAAGATATGGAGGCCATGGGGAAGGCTATGACAATACTGGACGAGCCGCAACACGTGTTGTCTCCCTCCGGTAGGTCTTTCTCAACTTCACAAGATTAAATTTTTTTTGCTTCATCTTTCAATTCTCCTAGTGATGTTAATTACTTGTTGTTCTGGTTCTGTAGGCCCTGCCTTCCATTGAGGACCGTGGACGTGGCCGCTTAGGAGGATGTCCTGGAAGAGGGGGGAAGTGAACTTGTTAGGAAGGTACCCAGGTCTCTTCCTAGTTCTGGTGACGGCGTACTGCGGTGCCCTATACGGAGGCTGCAGTGGACGAGGTCCCTACTATTGTGGGTCCTTCTGGTGTGACAGCTGCTTTTCCAATTAATTCTTTCGGGGGCTCGACAACTGATGCATCTCTATATATTGGGGTGGCAAGCCTTCATGAGGAGGTTTTCCCCTTTGTTCCTGGCACAGCGGTTGCCGGGTCATCTTCCGAGGCTTCCGCAACATCGTCTGGGGTTGGCCTACAGGCTGGAGCCAATGCAGCAGGGTGCCCCGGTACTCCTATCCTGAGTCGTGATGCCACTCTATCATCTGTTATTCAGTTTTCGGGCATTCAGGCGTCCCACACATCTATGAAGGATTGGATTGCGAGCAAGACCGTCGGTCGCTCCTCGGTTGTTGCCTCACCCTCAGGATCTTCGAGCATCACCGTATGACCTGTTGAGCCAGTGGCTTCTTCCTTCTTCCAGTCCCCTTTGACTCCAGCTACACTGGAAGAGCTTGACGAGAATATGGGACTCTTGGTTCGGAGCTTCTATATGTTCCTGAAACAAAGGGTCAAGGGCGTATTGGAGTGCAACAAATACTTCGCCTGGGCCAAGCACTTTGCCGAGGGCCAGGTCCACTCTTTGAGGGGTCTCCCAGATTTCGAACAGATGGCTGACCTCCTGGGACAAAGGTTGGTGGAGGTAGAGCAATGCCTGATGGAGCTGCAATAGTACCAAGATGCGAATATGGGGATTTTAATATCCCATGAGTATAACGAGTTCTTGAAGAAGGTGGAGAAGGCCTCATTTGCTTCCCTTATAGAACCTTTACAGTGCGACCTCCTGGATTTGAAGGAGAAGCGTGATTGGCTGAGCGATCTCAGGGAAGGGTGTCAATCCCGACGGAGGGACCTGATTGAGACCATTAGGAAGCTGCAGGTCGAGCTTGCTGTACTAGATAATAGGCTGCGAAAGACCCAGCAGGAAAATAAGGCAATCTGGGCCGAAGCGAGCCAAGTGGCAAAGAATACGGCTAGTGTCGAGGTCATGGTGCAGAAACTCGAGGACAACTATGAGTCATTTGCTCGCTATGAAGATCCCGAAGTCATGGCCAAAGAGGTTGAGCGTTGGGCCCAGGTGCGCCTAGATGGCCGTATAGCCCGTCTCCATGATAGAATAGCGAATTTATGCTTCGACTCACAGCACCAGTAGCTATTCCTTTTCTTTCATTCCTTTATTTTGCCTTCGAGCTCAGAATCTTGATAATCCCTCAAATGTAATTCTGCTTTTAATTTCTCTTCATGGAAAGAAATAAAAGTTATTCCATTCGTTTATGATTATTTGCGTGAGCTTTAGATACTGTACTGGAGGTAATATGGACGTAGTACAATATCGCACTTTGTTTAAGGACGTCCCACTGGGGGGACTTTAGGTGGACCTATTACTTCTTGCGTACTTGAGTGCAAGTAGTAGGTTCGAGACAAGCCCTGCCAGAGGTGATATGGACGTGGCAGATTTTGTGGACCTAACACCGCTGACGTACTTAGAGTTAAGTATGGATAATAAGTTGAGATGACAACCGATACCAGAGGTAATATGGATATGATAATCGATAGCCAAATCCGGGAGGTTTTCTCAGAGATAATATCGACATAGCAAAAACAGTCGGGAATAAATATTATGACTGTAGTTCAGAGGTAGTATGAACGTGAACTAGCATCCGAGAAACTCACCAAGGAATGGTCTACCCGAAAATATAGATAGACCTGAGGGTTATGCCGATAGCTCATAGATAAGATGGATATGGCTAGTGTCTAACGAGATTGGGTTTTTTTAGTGGTCCCTGCGGGAGTGTCCAGATAGACCTTGGGACTGCTCCACTGGGGAGCCTTTGGAGGTTCCATTACCTGTTGTGTACTCAGGACTCCTGAATACAGACAATAGCTTTTACAATGATTTGTATAGAAAGAAAAATATCGTACATAGGCACTCGCTGGGGATGAAGAACCAAGAGTGTAAACACTATACATCTGGGTTGTCCTGCTGAGGATAAGGAGAGTATCGGTCTATCTTAGACATAGTACTTTTTTTGGAACTTGACATTGATGGGCATCATGATCAAGCCGTCGTTGGATTTTGCTAGCCGGTAGGCGCCATTGGAGAATACAGTCTCCACGATGAACGAGTCCTCCCATTTAGGCTGGAATTTATCGTCCGTCTTGTTGGTCATAACCATCGGTATTCTTTCCATCAAGACGAGGTCACCTGTCATTCTCAAGTCCCAAAATACGTAAGACTAGGAATACGTAACATACCAGCTACGCATTCGACCAGACTCTGGTCCGACTCGAATACGTATAAGCTATACTATAATGGTCACTACCTAGATAATAAAGTAAATATAACTATATCATAATCTATAATAAAAAAATATACAAGAATGAGCTACATGTGCTAAAGTCGGCCATCCAGTAACACACAAGCTCGAATAGACTCGAGAAAGAAATATGAGTCTATAAAACTAGGCCATAACAGTAAAAATAAGTAACGAGAAATGATAAACATAACGACGATAGAAATGACAACAATACCTAATTCTAATGCCCGCATGATAAAGCACACACATCAACAACTCCAAGCAGGCTCCAAAACGGTCTATGCTGCAAAACTGGCAAGGGACCAGGTTCTCAGAGGGATGTAACAAGATACATAGAAGCATACCAACCATAAACTGAATATAAACATATGTATTGGATAAACTAACCAAGCTACGTGAATGTAATTGAGGATAACCGTAGCATGAATGGGATATCTGGCTAAAATAATGGGATGAGCATAGTTCTCTTGGAGATCAATGTGCATATTGAATAAAATAATGACAACACAATCCGCCATTGCACCCAAGTCTATCTTCGACGCACAGTTTTATAGAAAATAACTAAATAAATAAGTAACATAAATGTAATATGCTATACAAAATGTAAATAAACAGTAATCATGGCAAGGTATACTTCCTTAGATTCAGGATGATGGTATGACAAAGTCTAGGTGGCGAGTTCGATACTCAACTGCTCCCAAAGAGGTAGAATCCGCACAAATATCTTCGGATGCTGAAACAAACATCACCAACATTTCCAGAATATAAAAAATATCTAGGATTGACTACCCATAAGTCCAATTTGGACACATGGGCTAAAATGACAGTTTCGGGTTAAAACGGGGTCCACGCGTGCCCCAATTCGCACCAAAAAATATCCCGGAGGCATAGTTCTCCAAAATTGGCAAACTTAGTGTCTAAGAGTCTAGAAAGATAATAAGAACCCAACGGAATGTCCATAATTAGATTCCGGTGAGCAGGTCACAAAATTATTCGTCAAGTGGAACTGTGGGGCCCACAAAATAGCGTTTCGTCAACTTTCTCAGAATCGAGCCAAACTTGGGTCACAGGACCAGCGTAATGCTACGAATCCGATGTCTTAAGTTTTGTTGTGAAACGACAAACACACACGAAGTAATTACACAAATTCGGAAAAAGGTCGATACAAGATTTTTTTGGCGGATACGCGTTGATTCTGGTGTGCACGCACGTCCAAATCAAGTTCCGTAAAATTTTACATGTCCGCATTTACGATATGCGCCTTTTGGTGCAATCCGCACACGACAAAGTTTTCTCGTTTAGCTGGACACACCCGTATCGGGAAATTTTGGGTTTTAGAAATAATTTTTCTTGATTTTGGAACTCGATTTTACATAAATTGAAGACAAATAAAAAATAAAAATAAAAGAAGAGTTTTAAAATTGTATATGTTTTCTAAAATACTATTCAAGTAGATTTTTAAAATATCAACTAGGTTGAAAGAAAATAGCACATCAACATGGGTACTTGGGACAGTTTTGGAACTGTCGAAAAATAGATTTTTCGACCAACTTTCGATTCGATTTTCTGTCAATATAAATAATTTAAAAATAAACTACTTGAAGGCGTTGAGAGGGATTCATGTTGTGATCGTAACATAAAAATCGAATAGGAAAAAAAGATGAAGGAGATATCATACCGCAAAAGTGGAGGGTTGGGGTGGCTGTTGTCACGCGCGCAGGTCGCACGATGCTGATACTGCGGATGCTGTGCTCGCGCGGGTTTGTGCGGCTTCAACGGGTGGCGGTGCAAGACGAAGACTTTTGGTCGACGTTGGTGGGCGTCGACGGGAGCCGCGCGACTACTGTTGCGCTACCAGCGCAGGGCGCGCGGCCACAAGGTTGTTGGACGCGGGACCGATTAGGCTGGGGCAGTCAGGGGTGGCCGGACGCGGTGCGCAGGGTGGCGGTGGTGTGGTGTGGTGTAGAGTCTTCGGCTAGGGTTAGGGTTTTATTATATATGTATAAATAGGGATAGAGTGAGCGAGTATGACCTAAGATCGGGTAGAGATAGGGTTTAGGTTTAGGTTTGGGTTATTAGTTAATGGATTTTATTTTCTGTGTTTATAAACATAATATTTATATAGCTATATATGTAGTTAGATATTTACTTAGATACATAATAAATTTTGAATAAATAGATTTGTACTCAAATATTTTTTTGGGAAATATATTATTCTCTATAATATTAAATTTTATAGCAAAAATAGTTTTTGTTAAATACTTTTAATTACTATTTATCACCAAATATTTATTTAGGTTGAATAGAACGAATAATTATATTTTCTAAGTAACCAAAATTCTTTTATTAAAAAAATAAATTAAAAGTAATAAAATTTTAAAAATTAAAATTTGAGGGGGTTTACAATCTATATAACTTATAAAAAATTTGTCCTCAAAATTTAAAATAAGCATGGTCGGAAAGAATAAGAGGATTCATTTCAGAAGAAAGTTAAATATGACTCGTTGTATCGAGTTTCTCGCTATTTAGAAATATAAGACACGATTTAAGATAAGGAGCGCAATACGGTAAAAAAATTTAAGTATGCAAGATCATACAGTGATTTTCGAAAAGATGGGGGGATATAGTTACCAATTGGATTCTAGTTTGCCGTCATATTCTAAGAATAATGGTATGCTTAATCCAAGGCTCTACCCAACTTATAAAAATTATGTTGGCCGTAAAAACTTTGGTCACACCCCTATTTAGAAAGTATAAATTCAAGAAAGGATACGAGATGATGGAGCTTTGTTGACCGTAGTCACAAACTAGCAAAGAAAATCTAAATACTACCATAGTGTTATTGACTTAATAAATCTTATAAAGAAATTTTACCAGTTTTTATTGCTCCTAATTAGGTCATTATAAGACAATAGGAAATGTCTTAGTCACATGCAACTAGGGTGAGATGGTACAGGGGAATACGTTCATCACATATCATGGATGTCGATGAACGGTTCAACAATATGTGTCAAAAGGTATTATAATTGGTCAAGGTGACTAACCGTGTGTAGAGAGTACAGGGGGGCTCAATTTAATGCAACACAAGTATCATGGACGTAGTTTGGCTTGAGTGGGATACGAGTATATCCGTGGGTAGGGTAATTAGGTTACTGATGTACGATTTAATTTAACTGCGACGGAACTGGATATTTAAGTATAGGCTTTTAGAAGGAGATATGTTGCGAATATTGTAGGGTCTATATAGAATATGTAAGTGTACATTTGGGAGTAACAACTGGGTTATGGGTGAGGTAGGTCCAGTTAGGCTCATGAATATCAAAGTTATCGAAAGAATTGAGTCGATATTGTGTGTTAAAATTTCCCGCAACAAAAAATGATATCTAGGTGTCATTTGTTTGCACAAATGCATCACGAATATTGTACGTCTAAGACGAAACATGGAAGGCCAGTTTGTGAGTAATAGTCATGTTATGGGTGTAGAGTGGCTAGTCTAGGTCATAATGGTGGAAGTTGTTGGAAAGAAAATGATAGTGTTGTGCTCTAAATACCCGGGCCACAACAAAGGGTATCGAGGTTATAAGATTAAAGAAGTAATTTAATCCGTTTGAGATTAAACCTAATTACTACCAAATAAATTCAAATTTATCCTGAAATTCCAAAATAACCCTATACTGAAACCAGGGGCTTACCCTCTATTCAACTTATAAGAATTAATTTCTCTAAGTTAAGATTGACAGAAGAAGATGGAATGCAGGAATTAGAAATGGCATGTGTATGAAACCTCAGTACGTAAGTTCATACCGTGGTCCTCAAGTGAGTAAGGGAAGCTCTATAATGGAGTCCTCAAAATTTAATTAAAGCACGATATAAGGGATATGAGCATCAATCTCGGAAGGAGGTTAAATACGACTAATCGTACGGGACTTCTAAGAGATAGAGCGTTGTTACTAATAGGATCCAAGTAGACGTCTCCTACTAAGAGCTATAGTTCACTTAGTTCAAGGCACTACCCAACTTAAGTAGATATCAAAACTAAAGTCATGGTCCTGCTAACAAGATTTCTGGAAGAGCCTATCTCCTAATAAGGATACAAGAACAATAGGGTTTACTGGCCTTAATTAAAGATTCTCTAAGGGAACCTAGATGCTATCAGGGTACTATTGGTCAACAACTCTATAGGAAAAATTGCTACCAAAATAATATTGCTTATATAGTTTATGTCTTGAACAAAAAAGAAGAAAGGACTTAGTCGGTTATAACTAGGGCAAGTGGTACAGAGGCTTCGATCATCGCATGGCATTGATGACGAAGGAAAGAATCGAGAAAATCACGAAGGAAGGAATCTACAGACCAAGACAAGAGAAATTTATGATAAGTCTAGGGAGTATGGTCACAGGGTTGAATAAGCTACGATTAGACAAGTATCTGGAGAATCAAGTCATAGTGACTAGATCAAAAAATTAAAAATAGAAAAAAAAATGGATACTTACGGTGAGATGGATATTAACACCATGAAGAGGGTACTAACCAAAAGATTGATTTGCTACTAGGGCACGACCATGAAGGGAAGGAGGATCTACTCAATTGTTATAATTAAAAGGATCGTTGTTGCAAAAGCACGAGGCTATATATGCAAAATAAGATAAGAATTTATTGATAGGAAAGATAGGAACGTAGTCGAGGGAGTAATACAACTAATATTTAAACTCAATACTATATTCATATAAGTTATATTCTATATAACCTCACTCATATTATTGGCAACCTACTTCCAACTATATATAAGCAGTATACGATCCTTACAACTTCGACTACCTCGCATATTCCTAACTTAGTAGGTAAGGGTCAAGGATAAACTAAGCAGGTACTTAGGTTTATCACTCATGACATACTATTCGCTAAAGACACTTTTCAAATCACGATTGGGATTGGTCGTTTCAATACTCGTTTAATCTTTAATTGGAATATCTACCCGTTCTCGTACAACTTACCCAATTCTATTACCTATCTCTCTGTACTGTTGTTCGTCTAGTCTTTGCTATATAATACCTATCTTCCTCACAAGAATCCTCCGGGTAGGTTACTATCCTATTACACAAGCATGATGCCATGGTTATCTTCTTGAGTGGAAATTTTCGAACTCAATGAGATGATAAAATTTTTGTACGAGCTTGGGTCTAATCTTGATACAAGGATTTATCTAACTATTCTATTTACAATGCGAATCTCTAATAATATCTCCTAGAGTCTTCCATAAGGTTGGTCCTATTTTTATTTAAGGAGCTACGACTAATTCTAAGGTTCAACTAGGTATTCTCTCAAATCATATCCATAGTTGTCTCAGTCATTATGGAAATTCCATATCTATCCTGACCAATATTTATGAATGGTAAAGCTTATAACCTAACTCTAACTATTTTAAGTCATGGTAGTTCTATTATCTATTGATAAGGGCAAATTCTCTGCTAAGGCTAGTCCTTATATATAACTTTAAACTATTCCCTCGTTTTAGTAGTCTGTCTAGTATAGGCATCTATCATACTCATAACATTTTCTATAAATTTTTCTACCAACCATGTTTCTATCCTAATAATAATTTATAAAAGGTCAAGCACGAGTGTTTGTTCTTTCGAAATAAGAAAGAACAAGAATCAATGATAGCGAGTTCAAGAAGGGTATCATCAAATACGATTTTTGAGGTTCAAAGACGATAATTAGAAATTAAAAAGATGGTTCAAAGTAATTATGGATTGAGATCCTAACAAACATATCCTAGTGCAGGCTCGTTCGGTACAGTAAAGTAACCGAGATAATTTAATCAGGACCTGCGTGGGCCACCACAAAAATATGTCTTGCCCCAGTCACAAAATATGTAGGACTATGAATACGTAACATGTCAGCTATGCATTTGACCAGACTCTGGTCCAACTCGAATACGTATAAGATGTACTATACTGGTCACTATCTAGATAATAAAGTAAATGTAACTATATCTCAATCAACAATAAAACAATATACAAGAATGAGCTTCATGTGCTAAAGCCGGTTGTCCAGTAACACACAAGCTCGAATAGACTTGAGAAAGAAATATGAGTCTATAAAACCACACCATAACAGCAGAAATAAGTAATGATAATGATAAACATAACGATGATAGAAATGATAACAATACCTGAGTCCAATGTCCGCAAGATAAAGCAACACACATCAGCAACTCTAAGCAGGCTCCAAAATGGTCTATGTTACAAAATTGGCAAGGGACCAGGTCCTCAGAGGGACATAACAAGATACATAGAAGCATGCCAATCATAAACTGAATATAAACATATGTACTGGATAAACTAACCAAGCTACATGAATGCAATTAAGGATAACCATAACACGAATGGGCTGTCTGGTTAAAATAATGGGATGGGCATAGTTCTCTTAGAGATCCAGGGACCACGTGCATAACGTCACGGACGTCAGAGGCCGCCAAGTAAATATAGGGTCGTCACGACTCGCGTCTCCAGCGAGCGTACGACCTGCATAGGAAAAGTGTAAAGTAGCCCAAATGACTCGTGTATATTCTCCACACCCAAACGACTATCTGGATCATATTCTTGATACAAAACGTCTAGTTCCTCACCACTAAGTCCAATGAATGCATCCTAAAATAATAAATATGACTAAGCCGACAAACGTCCCTTACGCATCGGGAGCGACCCGAATACGAGGATCCATGTCCTCTCACGCGTATCACACATCCGTATATGTACAAAATATGTGTCAAGGTCATGGAGATATGAGAATACCTCATAAATATATGGTGGTCACATAACTATAGGTCAATGTGCATAATGAATAAAAATAAAGACAACGCAATCCGCCGTTGCACCCAAGTCTATCTTGGACGCACAGTTTTATAGAAAATAATTAAATAAATAAGTAACATAAATATAATATGCTATACAAAATGTAAATAAATACTCATCATGGCAAGGTATACTTGCCTAGATTCAGGATGATTGTATGGCAAAGTCTAGGTGGCAAGCTCGATACATTAACTACTCCCAAAGAGGTAGAATCTGTACGAACGTCTCCGGATGCTGAAACAAACATCACCAATATTTCCAAAATATAAGAAATGTCTAGGATTGACTACCCATAAGTCCAATTTGGATACAAAGGCAAAAATGGCAGTTTCGGGTTAAAGTGGGGTGCACGTGTGGCCCACTTTGCACCAAAAAATGTGCCAAAGGCATAGTTCTTCAAATTTGGCAAACTTAGTGTCAACCAGTCCAGAAATATAATATGAACCCAACGAAATATCCAAAATTGGATTCCGGTGAGCCGGTCACAAAATTGTCCGTCAAGTGGAACTGTGGGGCCCACGAAATGACGTTTCGTCAACGTTCTCATAATTGAACCAAACTTGGGTCACAGGACCAGCCTAACGCTGCGAATCCGATGGCTCAAGTTTTTTTGCGAAACGACAAGCACACACGAAGTAATTACACAAATTCAAAAAATGTCGATACAAATTTTTTTGACAGATACGCGTTGATTCTGTCATGCACGCACGTCCAAATCAAGTTCCATAAAATCTCACATATCCGCATTAATGAAACGCACCTTTCAGTACAATCTGCACATGATAAAGTTATCTCGTTTAGCAGAACGCACCCATATTGGAAAATTTTGGGTTTTAGAAACAAGTTTTTTCTTGGTTTTGGAACTCGATTTTACAGAAATTGAATGCAAATAAAAAATAAAAATAAATTAAAAGAAGGGTTTTAAACTTATATATGTTGTCTAAAATATTATTTAAGTAGTTTTTAAAATATCAACTAGGTTGAAAGAAAACAACACATCAACATGGGTAGTTGGAACAGTTTTGGAACTGTCAAAAAATAGATTTTTTGACCAACTTTCGATTCGATTTCTCTCACTATAAATAGTTTAAAAATAAACTACTTGAAGGCGTTGAGAGGGATTCATGTTATGATCGTAACGCAAAAATCGAATCGGAAAGAGAGAGAGAGAGAGAGAGATGAAGGAGATATCATACCACAAAAGTGGAGGGTTGGGGTGGCTGTTGTCACGCGCGCGGGTCACACGCTGCTGATACCACGACTGTTGTGCTCGTGCGGGTCTGTGCGGCGGCCGTAGGTGGCGGTGCAGGCCGGCGACGGTTGGTCAGCGCAGTAGGCGTCGATGAGGCATCGGCGGGTGCCGCACAACTGTTGTTGCGCTACCAGCGCAAGGGCTCGCGGCCGCAGGGTCGCCGGACGCGGTACACAGGATGGCGATGGTGTGGTGTAGAGTCTTCGGCTAGGGTTAGGGTTTTATTATATATGTATAAAAAGGGATAGAGTGAGTAGGTCTGGCCTAAGGTCGGGTAGAGATAGGTTTTGGGTTTGGGTTATTAGTGAATCAGATTTATTTTCTTTTCTGTATAAACATAATATTTATATAGTTATATATGTAGTTAGATATTTACTTAGATACATGATAAATTTTGAATAAATAGATTTGTACTCAAATATTTTTTTGGGAAATTCATAATTCTCTATAACATTAAATTTTATACTAAAAATAGTTTTTGTCAAATACTTTTAATTACTAATTATCTCCAAATATTTATTTAGGTTGAATAGAACAAAAAATTATATTTTCTTAGTAACCAAAACTTCTTTATTAAAAAAATAAATTAAATGTAATAAAATTGTAAAAATTAAAATTTGAGGGGCTTTACATCACCCACTTGGAAAGTTCACTCCTTGACCCATTTATTGAAGGCTCCGGAGAGACGTGCCTGATATAGCTTAATGGGTTGTTGAGCTAAGAGACGTTTCTCGTTGAATGCTTCTAATTCTTACAGCCGTCAACGGTAATTATCGTCAATGGTTAACTGATTGGAGAAAGCCAATTTGGATCTCAAGGGGAAGGACTGCTTCGCTCTAGTAGACCAAGGAGAAAGGTGTACTGCCGGTTGGTGTTCGTACCATTGTGCGGTAGGCCCACATACATTTATCGAGCTTCTCATTCGAGTCACATTTATTGGAAGACACAAACTTCTTAAGGAGCTTGATGATGGTTTTGTTGAATGCCTGAGCAAAACCGTTCACTGCGGGGTTGTAGGAAGTTGACGCTACATTTTGAATCCAATTTTTGTCGCAAAATCGGTAGAAAGCATGGCTTACAAACTGTGGACCATTGTCGTGGATGATCCTCCGTGGCCAGCTGAAGCGATATATGACGTGATGTTTGACAAAGCTGATCACGTTTGACGTCTTTACTTTAGCGAGCAGAATAGATTTTGTCCACTTAGAGAAGTAGTTGGTAATGGCGAGGATAAACCGATGTCCCTTAGACGAAGACGGACTGATTGGCCCTATGATATCCATGTCCCAAGCTTCGAACGGCCACGACAAAACGGTCGGGTGTAGAAACTCCGAGGGCTGGTAGATAAAATCTGCGTAGATATGGCATGCTTGACACTTTCTTGCATAGTCAACGGCGTCTGCTACCATTGTTGGCCAATATTAACTCATTCTCCGAAGACGGTCCTGTAGCTTGGGTCCTGGCTGATGGACACCGTAAACCTTGTCGTGAGCCTCGCGGAGAGCCTGCTTCACTTTTGTATTCGATAGGCATCATAGCAGAAGACCATAATAGGAGCGACGATACAGTATTTTGGTAGCCGTATCGTAATAGATCCGGTGGAAACGTCTTCTGATGGAAGTGGCTTCCTTTGGGTTCTCGAAGAGAATTCCATAGACTGCATAGTCGATAAAGGGGAGCCTCTAAACTTGGATGCCGACGTCCACCTCCGCTGAGTAGCTCAGGCATATACGGAGGTTATTTTTTTGGCAGACTAGTTCTTGGCCCATCACTGTGACCAACTGATGAGTTTTGGCCAGGACTGCCAAAGAGGCAGCGAGACCGGCAAGGGGATTAGCCTCGATATTTTATAGTCGAAGGACGTGCTCTATGAAGAACCCCTCGAAGGTGGAGATTATGTCGAGCGTGGCCTGGTGTTAGGGGAGTAGGTCTTCATTCCAGACTTCTTACTCGCTCCGGAACTGATTGACTATCAGCTTAGAGTCACCGTAGGCTTCTAAGTAGTCCACTCCTACTGTTTGGCAAGCTGGAGCCTAATGACGAGGGCGTTATACTCTGCCATATTATTGGAGCAGGGTTCAGTGAGAGAGTAGGTGCGGTTGATGGCCAGATCGTATGGGGAGATCAACACTATCCCGACTCCAGGGATGAAGTCGCCTTTGGGCCCTGTTTTCAAAGCACTGTCGAAGAACATTTGCCAAACGGCTTCTACGTTCATTACGGTGTTGGAGTCTATGACTTCATCAGGGATCTCCTCGTAGAGTCTCGAAGTTTCTGGCACTGGGTGAGCGGCCAGGAAGTCAGCTAATGCTTGTCCCTTGACAGCTTTTTGTGGAACGAATACCATGTCGTATGGTGACAACAGTATTGCACACGTATCAGAATGGGAGTTGAGTGCCCCGGGTTTAGTCATGAGCGTCCTGAGAGGATTGACTCACAAAATTACATAGATCGTTTATCCTGCCACATAATGTCGGGTCTTCTGAATAGCAAAGACTAGAGCGAGACACTCATTCTCGACATGGTTGTACTTGTGCTCTACGCCGACATCATTCTGCTGAGGTAGTAGATAGCCTGCTTGTGACCTGTGTCACTCTTATGGTCTAACAGAGCGTCAAGAGAATGATCAATCACTCGTACATAGAGCAGAAATGGCTTTCCTACTATAGGGGCTACCAGCACCGGAGGGTTCATGAGGTATTCCTTGATGTCATCGAATGCCGACTGGCACTCTTTATCTCAGACAAAGAAGACTCCCTTCTTTATGAGCTGGATGAATAGTTGACAACGTCCAAAGAGGTTTGATATGAATCTCCTGATGTATGCCAGTCTTCCTTGAAGGCTGCAAAGCTCTCTGAGGTTCTTCGATAGGCGCATTTCAAGGATTACTTTGGTCTTGTCGGGGTCCATGTGGATACCCTTTGAAGTTATGACAAAATCTAGGAACTTGCCATTAGAGACTTCCAGGAAGGATTTGGTAGAATTTATCTTGAGCTGGTGTGCACGCATGAGGTCAAACACATTCTTCAAGTCCTAGAGGTGATCATCTTTGGAGCGACTCTTGACGGTGATGTCATCAAAGTAACACTCGACCTTCTTGCGTAGACGCTCACGAAAGATGGTGCTCATAGCTCGCTGGTATGTAGCACCGACGTTCTTCAGACCGAAAGATGTGACTGTGTAGCAGTACACCCCTATCGACATTCGGAACGATGTATGCTTCTCGTTGTCAGGAGACATCTTAATTTGGTTGTAGCCTGAGAATCCGTCCATGAAGAACATGTGCTCGAATTCACACGTGTTGTTGATCTTTATATATGTGATCGAAAGAGAGAATTCGTCCTTAAGGCAGGCCGCATTTAGATCACGGAAGTTAATGCAGATCAGGATCTTTCCGTTCTTTTTGACGACGAACACAATGTTGGCTACCCAATCTAGATGTTATTCTTCGCGAACGAAGCCTCTAGCTATTAGTTTATTGACTTCAGCTCGATGGCGTTGATGAAGTCCGTCCGGAGCCATTATTGTTCCAGCTTGACAGGATTGGCGTTCGACAAGATATTGAGTTTGTGGACCACAATTTGGGGTCCAGTCCCAGCATATTTTCGTAACTCCAAGAAAAGACATTGATGTATTCCCTGACGAGTGTAGCAGGGATTCCCGATCCTCATTAATCAGAATCTTGCTAATGAAGATAGGTTTAGGGAAGGATTCGTCACCCAGATTGACTTATACGACTTCGTCCTTAGTAGGAGGTTCTCATTGTTCGAACAACATATCCTATTGTGCGTCCAGGCGTTGGGCCCACGGTTCTACTTCAATGAGTTCAGGTGGATCCTCGTCGTCTTTCTCAGGGTCAGCTGATGCTATGTTGACAAACAACGTTCATCTAAAGAGGTCTCCGATACCGGTGTCGGAGTCCCACGTGGAGGATTCTGAAGAATGTGACTGTGACTTATCTTCTTCTTTCGAGGCTTCTGGGGTTGATGGAGGTGTTACTTACCCCAGGCCATACCGGGTCTTATGGTTGTAATCCTCGGGTTTGCCTGCCGGAGCGGGAAGACGCAAGGGCATTCGTCGACCTTTGTCATAATTCAAACCTTGGTCGCTTTTAAGATCATAACCAATCTTTTGGATGAGGTGCTTGGCTTGACAACTAAACCGATAAAGTTATATTTTGTCGGTATCAGGTTCTGGCTCTTGTTCCTCTGGGATAAAGGACTGGGGGCATACTACCCTGCCGAAGATGATGGATTTGTCTCCCCTCCTCCTCGCTGGGACCGTGAAGTAGAAACTTTGGCTAGGTAGTATCGAATTTACTGCATAGGTAGTAGTTACCTGTGTATGCAGTTGCATGCCTATACCGTGCTCTAGGGAGTATAATATACTCAAATGTGTGACATCGGAATAGTTCAAAGATAACCCTTTATTCATAAAATAGGAGATCTTCTCCAAGAGAATTACATCGTCTAGGGACGGGGTGTTAGCATGAGCCGCTACATACTCTTCTATCTAGTTCATCTTCCTCAGGATTTGTCTCCAATACGAACGAGGGCTTTGGAGACCTGCTACGAAGCTTGACCATTAAGGGTTCAGGGGCAGGAGCCGACACTGGGTCCTTCTTTCGACATGGCAGTTGTACCGTAAGAGGTTTTAGTACCTTCCTCTGTATCTTCACAACGAGGGAAGGGGTTGTGTTATGAGCACGACCCTTGAGGTGGACCGTCAAAGTTTTGCCTGATGTTACACCGATTTATGCTTCGTCATCGGCATCATTCCCTCCTTCGTCATGGTGGACTTGCTTGTACAAGAGTGAATCAGAGTAGTAAACCTCTACCCCTTTGAAGGGATTGACATCGGCGAACTCTGTCTTGACCATGCGATGGTCGTCAACGTGCTTTAGGCACTGGTGCAGGGTTGACGCAACGATAATGTATCTATGGACTCCCCAGAAAGACGTTGTAGGATACATCTACGTCTATGACGTAGCAAGTGATATTCCAAGTTTTTGGGGTCGGCCACATGAATCTTCATCTAACTTATCTTCCATTCAGCTCTGTTAAAATCGTCTCCTCGCTGACATTAGAAAGTCGATTTTCATTCAACTCTGTTACGTGCCATGTCATATTAGAAAAAGTAATTTATTTTTGCCGCCTCAATCCAAGTTCCCTTACATCTCCCCTGGACCCAGCGGCTCGTATAACTAACATCCAAGGACTTCTTACAAGTTCATTTATTGGTCTTAACTAGCCACCTCAAAAGATTTCTAATCCTCTGGACACCACCTCAATCTTTCCACTGATGGACTCATTTATTGTATATATCCCTTAATGTATTAATACTCATCTTTTGGATATGGCATTCTAAACACTCAGACATATAAAACATGACTAGTTTCAATTGCTGCTTATGGAATTCTATCTTCAATTTCAAGGGCATCCTACAATAACAAAACACTCTTAAGCAATGGTCCAACCGTTACGTTCAAATATTATGAACATCCTTCCCAATCCCAACGTCATAGCACAAATCCTATATAGCAAAAAAGAAACACTTACAAACTTTTTGACATAAATATATACTCATTTTCTTTGAAATATTTAGTACTTTTATATGTTTTACTAAAGCTTTTGGGATTATCATTCCAGCTTCCCACCTTATTTGAATTTATATCTGTTATCAATTATATTCTTTGTTTTCATCTATCTTACCATATGACACACATGACCCGAGCACGTGCATGTCGCTTGAGAGTGGTATCTCCTACTGTTAAGGAGGAAGTGGTACCTCATATTGTTGAGGGAGTGACTATTAAGGAGAAAGTGGCACCTCCTACTGTTAAATTGGAAGCGTTTGTTAAGGAGGAAGTGACAACTCCTACTGTTATGCAGAATTCTTTAAAGATAAATTTGTAAGGCACAAGAACATTGTTATCGTGGACATTTTGGAGAATAGTGTAAGTGCACTGGAGGCTAAAGCTTCCAATAAAGATGTGGTCCAAGAAGAAGTTTTCATTCCAGAGACAACGTTTGAACCAAAAATCGAAGAACCAATATCTAAGCGGGTGAGAAGACAGTAGGACTTCGAAGATGATTTCGTCACCTATCATGTGAAAGCAGATCCGCTTACCTATGATGAGACGATGAAGACCAGAGACGATATCTTCTAGAGGAAGTTATCAATGATGAGTATGACTCAATAACCTCCAACAATACTTGGGTGTTGGTCGATCTGCCTGAAGGAGCTAAACCAATCGGATGCAAATGGATCTTCAAGAAGAGGATGAAGGTTGATGGAACTGTTGACAAGTTCAAGGCAAGGTTGGTTGCCAAGGGATTTTTCAGAAGCAGGGATCGACTACTTTGACACATATGCCCTAGTAGCACGAATGACGACCATCAGGATGTTGATTGCTTTGAGTGTAATTCATAAGCTAGTTATTCATCAAATGGATGTTAAAACAACATTCCTGAATGGAGAGTTGACCGAAGATATTTATATGCAACAGCCAGAAGGATTTGTCGTCAAAGGACTTGAAGACAAAGTCTGCAAGTTAGTGAAATCATTATACAATCTGAAACAAACTCCCAAGATGTGGCATGAGAAGTTTGACAAAGTCATAAGATCAAACGGCTACAGAGTCAGTGAGATGGACAAGTGTGTTTACACAAAGTTCTCTGACGAAAGAGGAGTCATCGTTTGTCTGTACGTGGACGACATGTTGATCCTGGGTATTGTAATGCCCCGTTCCCCCTATTCGGGGAGCGCGGCCAAGGAATACTTACGACCGTCCGAACGGGACAGATTGAATTAAGATCCTTTCCTCGTTATGGATTGGTTTCTTCGGAATCAGGTCCCATATACGACGGACTGTGCCTCGAGGATGGACTCGGCGGCAGAGTCGAGAGGGGCCTTTCCGTTGCGTTGGTTTCTTGTCCGTTTTCGTGCCGCTTGGATGCTTTCTTGTTGGTTTTATGACTTGCGTTTTCTTGAACGGTTTCAATGGATTTCATTGCTTTCGTTCTTAGGATTTCGCATTTCGTATCGACCCTTGGAGACCGAAGCAGGAGGTATTGATCATCCGTTGGTGCGTGCAGGTGATCGTGTAGACGACGCGCGAGCGGAGTCTTAGGGACCTCTCCTTCTTCTTCCTATTCAACAAACTTGTGAGTGGCTCTATTTCGATAAGCACCTTCTTTCCAAGGGCTCCGTTCATAATAAAACTGACTCAGTTGGGCATTAAATCAAACGATACCAATTAAGTAACAAGTTGGATAACAAGATAAGATAAGAAGTAGGCTTGGAACACCCATTGCTTGTCATACAAACCTTGCATAAATTTATTGATGCATGCATGTTCGTTGGGTAATTAATGGGTTGGTATCTATTGATAGTTCAAAGTGTTCTTCTATAAACTGCTGCATGTTATTTCATATAACTGTTGGTTGATTATGATAGTACAGTAAAGCAGTTTCATACATGATATTCTTTAAATGGCTAGTAAGTAAATCTATGAGGTAGAGTCATAGAAATGGTCATGGGAATTCTTGTGCACAAGGGATCCAGGTTCCTGCGAGCGGTGCCGGGGCACCGGGCCGTCTCGACCCGGGCGGAATCTACTTTCTTAGTCCTGGGAGCGGGGAATTGTAGCGGGGCTAGCTACCCGCGCTGCAAGCGTCGCCGCCAGCCCAGACTAAACCCATGATGGCTCCTAAACAACATAGAAAGATGTTGTGTATATTTAAACTGTGCAGACTAACTATGTCTTCGTGGCAGGGAAGGCTATGGTAAGTTGTACAGGTGGTTCAGACGAGACAGGTAAAGTCACCGAACGGTGGCATGGGAAGTTATGTTATTTTGTTCTTGCATACCTGCTAAATGAAATCTGATCTAGGCAAGAATAGAAACCCACCTAAGCAAATAATTGTAGCATACTCATTAGATCATATCTCTTGAGCTTGGTAAAGTTGAGCAGCTAGCCTTCACCAGTACTTTCCGAAGTACTGACCCTCGTTGTAGCAGGTTCCCCGGCGCAAGGCGACGCGGCGAGGAACTGAAGCTCACTCCGAACATTTTGGGATCCTTGGCGGTTCGTGGCCAAGACTTTTGAAGGCTCAAGCTCGAAGCCTTTCACTCTCTCTCCGTTGCTGAATATCGCTAAGGCGATGGTGCTTACTCGCACCCAAGGTGGATTTTGTGTTTTTGAATCTATGTAAAGGGACATAATGTATGGATCGGCTATCTCATTTTGCGTCCAAGTCTGTAAGCCCGTGGGCATTTTATACTTTTGAGTCAAGCAATGTAAAAACATGTTCATTATGAATAAAAGAGAAACTTTTCTATGCCTCAACCTTGTGTTATCTTATATTTCTACTCTGTTGCATTGTTCTAAAAATATCCTTATGCCTAAGGCCTTGTGCACGCGCGCCCTACGCGTGCACGGCATCACGCCCGGGGGACGATTATCGAATAGCCGAAATCGGGGCGTGACATATTGGTATCAGAGCATGCTTCAGATCCTTTGATCTCACAAGAAAGTTTCTAAAGAGGACCTTGTTCCTTTCGAGTAGACCCTTGAAATCGCTTGGCCAAAATGAGATACGTTCCATACAGTGAGTCCATAATATACCTTGAGACTAATACAAGTTACTTTCCTTTCAAGGAACGACTTCCGAGCCGGGTGCACAAGCGCAGATGGTGGCGCAAGTGCAAGCGAGTAGTTCAGGCACCTCGGGCAGCTCTGGGAGTCCAGCTGCCGCACCCTCTGCCGATCCGTTCGAACGAATGATGCGTTTGATGGAGACGCAACAGAAACAAGCTGAACTACGGCAGAGTCAGTTTGAGTCACGGATTGAAGCTCAATTCGTGGCGCAGCGACTTCAGGCGGATACACAGCAGAAGCAGATGAATAGTCTGCAAACAATGGTGACGAATATGGTCGCCAACAATCATTCTGCATCCGCCCCCGCAACCGTGCCTATAGTTGCTGAAGCCACCGGACCGCAGAATTCTCAGGGTACCTTACCCTCAGGCGAGAACGGGTCAATCGTCTCAATATCAGAATTCAAGAAGATGTGCCGTGCTACGTTTAAAGGCACCGAGGACCCTTCCTTAGCGATGGATTGGCTGGTCGAGTTGGAGGACCACTTCGAAGCGCTGTGCCTAGACGAGACCAAGAAGGTAGCGTGTGCTCAGCTTCAGCTCCGACAAAATGCACATGATTGGTGGGATGTGCACAAGCAAGCTATTCTGAGTGAAGGTGGCACAACGGCTATCTCCTGGTCCGTGTTTCGCAAGGCCTTCGTGGAGGAATACCTTCCACCCGCCGTCCGTCGCGAAAAGGAAGATGAGTTTGCCCTACTGAAGCAGGGGGACATGACGGTACGTCAATACGCTTCAGAATTCAACCGACTTGCAAAATTTGCCAAGTCTCAGCTCGCCGATGCCGAAAGTCGTGCAAGAAAGTTCGAGCTCGGACTGCGACCTTCTATCCGTGCTCACGTCGTAGTGACTCAATATCGTACCATGCGGGAGTCCCTGAATCATGCACTGTCCCTAGAGTCGCAGTATCCTCCAGTTAGCACCGGCGCTGTGCAAAATCACAATCACAAGCGTCCTGCCAACACAGGAGGAAACAACGCGCATAAGCGCCACAATAATAACGGCGGCTCCCAAGACTCGAATCAGGGAAAGAAGCAAGGACAAAAGTGTGCTTATTGCCGCAAGCCAGGACACCACATCAGCGAATGTCGCGCGAGCAAGGGAGGATGCTTCAGTTGTGGCAAGATGGGCCACATTGCTCGTAATTGTCCAACCCGTTCCAACGATCCATCTTCACACCGTCCGCAGCAGAATAATGACTCAGCTCAGGGTCAGGGGCAAACTCAACGAGCAAACCAGGCACCGCAAAACGCTCAGGGCCGAGTCTATGCCTTGACTCGGGACGAGGCACTCGCGTCAAACACGACGGTGTCAGGTATATTACTTTTTAATAATGTACCTGCTCGAGTATTGTTTGATTCTGGTGCAACACATAGCTTCATTTCGGCAGATTTTGCCGCCGAACACACATTCCCTATGACACCGCTAGGCTTAAACCTAAGTGTTAGCACTCCTTCGGGAGTAGATCTATCGGCTCGCTTAGTCTGTCGTGAAGGTAACATTTGCATCGGGGGACGGAGATTGTCATTAGATGCGATAGTTCTAGACATAAGGGACTACGATCTTATTCTGGGGATGGATTGGCTTGGCGCTTGTTCAGCTACAATCGACTGTGCGAAAAAGGAAGTAGTGTTTCGTTTGCCCGGCGAGACCGAGTTTTGCTTCACGTGCAGTCCTGAGTCGAAAGCGTCGAATGCCTGTATGGTGATCTCAGCAATGTCTGCTCGACGGATGATTCACTCCGGCTGCGAAGGGTACTTAGCGTCCGTTCGAGACACTCGGCAAGATTGCGCAAACGTTGAGTCTATCCCCGTTGTGGCGGATTTTCCTGATGTGTTCCCCGACGAGTTGCCAGGCATGCCGCCCGATCGAGAGACAGAGTTTACTATAGACACGTTCCCAGAAACTCGACCAATTTCCAAGACACCGTATCGAATGGCCCCGGCAGAATTGAAAGAGCTTAAAGTACAGTTGCAAGACTTGCTAGATCGAGGATACATTCGGCCTAGTGTATCTCCGTGGGGTGCCCCAGTACTATTCGTGAAGAAAAAGGATGGCTCGTTGCGGCTCTGCATCGACTATCGAGAATTGAATAAAGCAACCATTCGTAACCAGTATCCTCTTCCAAGAATAGACGACCTTTTCGATCAGTTGCAGGCTGCCACGGTATTCTCTAAAATTGATCTCCGTTCGGGCTATCACCAACTAAAGATCAAGCAAGACGATGTGCCAAAGTCAGCTTTTCGAACTCGCTATGGCCATTATGAGTTCCTGGTGATGCCGTTCGGACTAACCAATGCCCCCGCTGCCTTTATGAGTTTGATGAACCTTGTGTTCCGGCCCTACCTCGATAAGTTTGTAGTAGTATTCATCGATGATATCTTGGTGTATTCGAAGAGTGAGGAAGAACATGCAGAGCACTTGCGGACCGTGCTACAAACTCTTCGGGACAACCAGCTATATGCTAAGCTGAGTAAGTGTGAATTCTGGCTAAGTAGTGTATCTTTCCTCGGGCACATCATTTCTGCGGGAGGCATCTCAGTCGATCCGAAGAAGGTGGAGGCCATTGTCGAGTGGAAGCGACCTGCATCCGTTAGCGAGATTCGAAGCTTCCTCGGGCTAGCGGGCTACTACAGACGGTTCGTGAAGGATTTTTCCAAACTTGCATTACCTCTGACTCGCCTCACACAAAAGGGAGTCGCGTTTGAGTGGTCCGCCGACTGCGAAGCTTCGTTTAAAGAGTTAAAGCATCGCCTCACCTCTGCCCCGTTACTTGCATTACCAGACGAGATCTCGGGATTCCAAATATTTAGCGACGCGTCGGGACAAGGTTTGGGGTGTGTACTTATGCAGCGAGATCGAGTGATAGCCTATGCCTCCAGGCAACTGAAGAAGCACGAGAAAAATTATCCTACACACGACCTGGAGTTAGCGGCAATTGTCTTTGCCCTGAAATTGTGGCGACACTACCTTTATGGAGTGCCTTGCCGAATTTATACTGATCACAAGAGCTTGAAGTACTTATTCACCCAGACGGACCTCAACCTTCGTCAGCGCCGTTGGC
Organism: Iris macrosiphon; assembly: GCA_036927795.1. Lineage (NCBI taxonomy): Eukaryota > Viridiplantae > Streptophyta > Magnoliopsida > Asparagales > Iridaceae > Iris > Iris macrosiphon. The sequence goes on along the minus strand of JAYESA010000018.1, from coordinate 16,190,649 downwards.
TAGAATTGATAAAAGATTACGACTTAACGATAGACTACACACCTGGGAAAGGGAACGTTGTAGCGGATGCTCTGAGTCGGATCTTCGTTGGGTCTCTGTCAGTCGATCGCAGGTTACGAAGGGACTTAGAAGAGATGGGCATCGAACTCCGAATTCGATATCGTGGCGCGCGGGTCGCTCAAATGCGATTCGTACCCAACCTAATAGAGCGGGTCACATCTACTCAGAAAGACGACCCTTTCCTAAAGAAAATGCACGAGCAGATTCTAGCGGGGAAGGCGAAGGACTTTGCAGTTGATGAAAATGGGGCATTGCGGGTGAGAGGAAGGCTATGCGTCTCCGATGATTCAGAACTTAGAAAGGAGATCCTTGCGGAAGCTCATTACGCAGCCTATATGATCCATCCCGGGAGCACGAAGATGTATAAAAACCTCCGAACGACCTTCTGGTGGCAAGGCATGAAGAAAGATGTTGCACTCTTTGTGTCCCAATGCATAACCTGTCAAAGGGTGAAAGCAGAGCATCAGAGGCCGGGCGGAGAGATGCAAAATCTTGCTATCCCGGAATGGAAGTGGGAGCACATCTGCATGGATTTCATTGTTGGCTTGCCAAGGACGCAACGGAGGAACGACGCGATCTGGGTTATCGTCGACCGGTTAACCAAGTCTGCACACTTCCTTGCCATCAAAAGTACTTGGAGCGCCGATCGCCTCGCCCAGACCTACCTTGACGAGATAGTCCGGCTGCATGGAGTGCCAGTTTCTATAGTATCAGATCGGGACGGGCGATTCATCTCGCGTTTCTGGGAGAGCCTTCAGCTGGCGATGGGGACCAAGTTGAAGTTTAGCTCAGCCTATCATCCACAAACAGATGGTCAGACGGAACGAGTGAATCAGATACTAGAAGACATGTTGCGCCTCTGCGTGATCGATTCGAAGTCAAGTTGGGACGTCTACCTGCCGCTGGCGGAATTTGCTTATAACAATAGTTATCAGTCCAGCATCGAGATGGCTCCGTACGAGGCTTTGTATGGGCGGAAGTGTAGGTCACCAATCTGCTGGGACGAAGTCGGAGAACGGCAAATCCTAGGGCCGGAGCTGGTTGAACAAACCGTACAAAAAGTTCGGTTGATTCGTGAACGGTTGAAGACAGCACAAAGCCGACAAAAGAGTTATGCCGATGCTCGACGTCGCCCCCTTGAATTCTTTGAAGGGGATCATGTGTTCTTGAAAGTCTCGCCTATGCGCGGAGTTATGCGATTCGGAGTAAAAGGAAAGTTAAGTCCAAGATTTGTTGGACCGTTTGAAATTCTCAAACGGGTTACTCCGGTCGCCTACCAAGTTGCTTTGCCGCCTGCCCTATCAGAAGTACACAATATTTTTCACATTTCACAGCTGAGAAAGTTTGTACATGACCCGAACCACATAGTCGACTTGGGTCAGTTGAATCTGCAAGCGGACTTGTCGTACGCAGCAGAGCCTGTCCAAGTTTTGGATCGTAAAGAGAAGCAGTTGCGGAACCGAACCGTCTCGCTAGTGCGCGTCCTGTGGCGGAACCATTCGGTCGAGGAGTCGACCTGGGAACTTGAAGCTGATATGAGGGAAAGGTTCCCCTCATTTTTCCTTAGGGGTAGGTTCTATTCCTAAGTTTCGGGACGAAACTTTCTTTTGGATGGTTATGATGTAATGCCCCGTTCCCCCTATTCGGGGAGCGCGGCCAAGGAATACTTACGACCGTCCGAACGGGACAGATTGAATTAAGATCCTTTCCTCGTTATGGATTGGTTTCTTCGGAATCAGGTCCCATATACGACGGACTGTGCCTCGAGGATGGACTCGGCGGCAGAGTCGAGAGGGGCCTTTCCGTTGCGTTGGTTTCTTGTCCGTTTTCGTGCCGCTTGGATGCTTTCTTGTTGGTTTTATGACTTGCGTTTTCTTGAACGGTTTCAATGGATTTCATTGCTTTCGTTCTTAGGATTTCGCATTTCGTATCGACCCTTGGAGACCGAAGCAGGAGGTATTGATCATCCGTTGGTGCGTGCAGGTGATCGTGTAGACGACGCGCGAGCGGAGTCTTAGGGACCTCTCCTTCTTCTTCCTATTCAACAAACTTGTGAGTGGCTCTATTTCGATAAGCACCTTCTTTCCAAGGGCTCCGTTCATAATAAAACTGACTCAGTTGGGCATTAAATCAAACGATACCAATTAAGTAACAAGTTGGATAACAAGATAAGATAAGAAGTAGGCTTGGAACACCCATTGCTTGTCATACAAACCTTGCATAAATTTATTGATGCATGCATGTTCGTTGGGTAATTAATGGGTTGGTATCTATTGATAGTTCAAAGTGTTCTTCTATAAACTGCTGCATGTTATTTCATATAACTGTTGGTTGATTATGATAGTACAGTAAAGCAGTTTCATACATGATATTCTTTAAATGGCTAGTAAGTAAATCTATGAGGTAGAGTCATAGAAATGGTCATGGGAATTCTTGTGCACAAGGGATCCAGGTTCCTGCGAGCGGTGCCGGGGCACCGGGCCGTCTCGACCCGGGCGGAATCTACTTTCTTAGTCCTGGGAGCGGGGAATTGTAGCGGGGCTAGCTACCCGCGCTGCAAGCGTCGCCGCCAGCCCAGACTAAACCCATGATGGCTCCTAAACAACATAGAAAGATGTTGTGTATATTTAAACTGTGCAGACTAACTATGTCTTCGTGGCAGGGAAGGCTATGGTAAGTTGTACAGGTGGTTCAGACGAGACAGGTAAAGTCACCGAACGGTGGCATGGGAAGTTATGTTATTTTGTTCTTGCATACCTGCTAAATGAAATCTGATCTAGGCAAGAATAGAAACCCACCTAAGCAAATAATTGTAGCATACTCATTAGATCATATCTCTTGAGCTTGGTAAAGTTGAGCAGCTAGCCTTCACCAGTACTTTCCGAAGTACTGACCCTCGTTGTAGCAGGTTCCCCGGCGCAAGGCGACGCGGCGAGGAACTGAAGCTCACTCCGAACATTTTGGGATCCTTGGCGGTTCGTGGCCAAGACTTTTGAAGGCTCAAGCTCGAAGCCTTTCACTCTCTCTCCGTTGCTGAATATCGCTAAGGCGATGGTGCTTACTCGCACCCAAGGTGGATTTTGTGTTTTTGAATCTATGTAAAGGGACATAATGTATGGATCGGCTATCTCATTTTGCGTCCAAGTCTGTAAGCCCGTGGGCATTTTATACTTTTGAGTCAAGCAATGTAAAAACATGTTCATTATGAATAAAAGAGAAACTTTTCTATGCCTCAACCTTGTGTTATCTTATATTTCTACTCTGTTGCATTGTTCTAAAAATATCCTTATGCCTAAGGCCTTGTGCACGCGCGCCCTACGCGTGCACGGCATCACGCCCGGGGGACGATTATCGAATAGCCGAAATCGGGGCGTGACAGGTATGGATCTAGCAAGTGTCACTGAGACAAAGAAATTTTTTTCATCCAGGTTTAGTATGAAGGACTTGGGGGAAGCTGATGTTATCCTGGGGATAAAGATCATCCGAATGGACACTGGAGTGACGTTGTCACAGTCTTATTATATTGAGAAGATGCTCACACGCTATGGATATCAGGATACTCTAGAGATCAATAATCTATAATGGTGTGACAAAAAACTAAAGCCAAATCCTAGGGAAAGTGTCAGGCAGCTGGAGTACTCAAGCGTCATCGAGAGTTTGATATATGCAACAATTGCCACAAGGCCTGACATAGCTTCTATCATGGGGATGCTGAGTCGATTCACGTGCAACCCAGGCTTGGAGCACTAAAAAGTTGTGAAGAGAGTAATGAGATATCTGAAGAGGACACAGAAGTATGCACTACACTATAGCGGGTATCCGACAGTGATGAAGGCTTCAGTGATGTAAGATGGTATTCAGAAGTAGAGAGTGAAAAGTCCACAGGAGGATACGTCTTCTCCATGGATGGAGCTGCTATATCGTGGAAGTCGAAGAAGCATACAATGCTCTCTCATTCCTTTATGGAATCTGAGTTCTATGCAATGGTGGCTACAACGGATGAAACAGAATGGCTTCGGAAGCTCATGTATGATCTTCCAATGGTTGGTGAGCAGATTTCAGCGGTACTGATATACTGCAACAACCAGGCGACTGCAGCAGTGGCATCAAATAACCTTTTCAATGGTAAGAAGAGGACTATGTGGTTGAGGCACATGTCAATGAATGATCTGATCAAGACTGGAGTCATTGCCGTGATTGATATTCGGAGTCAGGAGAATCTGGCAGATCTATTCACCAAGGGTCTCAAGCGCCAGCTGGTCGAGGACACATCAATCAAAATAGGCTTGAAGATATTCTGATATCGTGTCTTTGTAATTCTATCGTAAAATGTTATGATATTAGTTCAAAGAGAAATATACTAGACATCTAGCTTTTGGCTCAAAGAAAAATCATTGACTGGAATAATATCAAGAACAGTGGATAGTTCTTTAAGACATTGACTGGTTACGGAACCAGAACTACTATTGTCTACTTTGTTCTTTGTGTAGAACTAGTCCTGTGGGAGGATGACTTAGACGCCTTAATGAGTTCTCAGGTATTTTGAATGTCTGGTATGCTTTACAGAAAGCACGGTAGCGCAACACTACAAAGGAGCGTAAGGACTCCATGCAACAGCGGATGATACTACGATGAGGTTTCTTGATAGGATAATGCCTCGGCTTCGTGATCCATATCACAGCGGTATAGCACCGCACATAGGCAGGTAGCCTAATGCTGTAGAATGAAGAGTAGTAGGCAGCACTACAAAAAAGCCGGTAACCTCATGTTATAGTAGTGTGATACCACCAAGAGGTAAAAGATGTAAATCCTCGGCTACGAGAGCCATGTCACAGCGGCGTAACACTGCAAGGAAGTGCAAGGCTTCATGCTAGGTAGTTTGGCACTACAAAGAGGCTGGGACCTCATGCTACAGTGGATGACACCACGATAAGGTAGAGCCTCGTCTTTAGGCCATGTCATAGCGGCGTAGCACCGTAAGGAAGCAGAAGACTTTATGCCATGACTCTTTAAAAGAACTTACCTAGAATGTATAGAAAGCGATATAGCCCGTCTCTTGAGGGTAAGCTTATAGACGCCCAATATACATACACCGAAATTAGGCGTGCACATGACCTTTAATGTGCAACCGGAAGCACAGATGATGTCATTGTGTGAGTGGGAAGAATTGCAACTATGGTGTAGAATTCAAGGCTTAGTCCATTCGTGTATCATACTGTTATTTGATCCATGCGAAAAGATTCAAGTCGAAGCGACATCTATCCTAATGCATTATAGACAGTCACTGTGGTGAACGCTCAACCCATATATTGAGATAATTTTTGGTGTTTTTGCCTTTGGAATAGTAAAGATAGTCTCACATTGGCTACACCACCAATTAGGTATCTCAATATAATGCTTTGCTTGTATTGAGGTATGCATATGGGATATAGTGGGGCACATAGGTGTCATGTGGGGGTATTTTTCTAGAAGGAAAAACGATTAACTCGTCAAAGAAATTATTTATGTTTTTTGTCACTCTCTTGAAAAAAATTTCTTAGAAACTAAGTCCCAAAGGGGCTTAGCGACTCGGACTTGAACTTGGACTCGGACTCGGACTCAAGGGCACAAAGTGGCACTTTGTTGGCGTACTTTGCACTTGACACGTCAGCATCGACGCATGGCGCTTGTGCGCATTAATTGCGCTCATTTTATGCGCGAGTTGCATGCCCGGGTGCATGCATGCGGGCATGAGTAGGGTGCTGAGTGGGCGTTCTGCGGGCGTATGCGCAGGTGATGCGCTTTCATGCACGGCCATGCGTTGCTGGGCCACTGCGCTGATGCGCTGCGATTCGTATGGGCTGTAAAGGAAAGATTTGGATGATTAATTCAGATATATTTTTTTGTGAAATTTGAACTTAATACATTCATATACTTTCGTAACTGATGGGCAGCCAGGTTCCTCTATAAATACTCTCTTCATAGCCTCTTTGAGAACTTCTTCGAAAAAGAGAGAGATGAAGAGAGGTTTGGCTACTGCGCCATTGGAGTCCAGGAGTTAGTACGAGTCCAGGAAGGAGGTGACGCTAGCGTTCCAGAATTTTTTCGAGAACTTGCTGGTTCCTGGGAGCAGATCGTGTGGGAGAAATCTTGCTTTGAGCAGCGGTGATCTTTATCACCCCAACAAGCAAAGATCATCTTCTCTCTTTGTAACTCGTTCTATCTTAATTACTGCAAGGAAGAACGGGGATTATTTTTTTATTGTTATTTTCTTGTAAGCAAGTTGTAATCAGAAATATTGTTATTTAAGTGCTTCGTTGGAATCGAGTTCTTCAGAGGGCAAACTTGTTTGCTGAAGCCTCTGTGTCTCAATTACAACTTCTAGATCAAACAGAGGGAAGACTGTAAAGTTTGCCTGAAGCTCTGTTTGTGGTCTGTTCTTTCATATTTTGATTAAGCCCCGAGACTAACAAATTCATCTTTAGGTTAATTGAACAAGTCAAACAGTTGTAAGATCTATCACAATACATGCCATGGAGTTGAGACTTGTCTAAGAATTTTTTTATACTTAAGTAAATATACAAAAACGAACAAAAATCTTATATGCTGAGCATGATATGTAACGTAAAATGAGTTTCAAGATAACCCATTTATTTAGCCTAGTTATCTTTCAAACTTATTTTCCGAGACACATTTCCATTGAAGCAGTTGTGCGACTAATGTCCCTCATAGAAATATAATACATCTCATATCATCATGTATTAATATTTTACATCCCATATAAACTTTGACACCTAAACCACAATGTAATCCATTCTGTTATCTTACAATTAATCCCCGCCGGAAAGAAACTCATGTTGGATTTACTACTTGACTTGTACAACATATTTGTCACCTACAAATCTACTAGTATACACATGTTCTGGTTTGGGAGAAAAAGACTCAAGGTGCTATCATGGAGGCCAAGCTAAAGATGTTGAACCCCTAAATGTATATTTTGGCTTTCATTGTTTCTCCACCTTGCACTTGTTGCCTATTGACTTGAGCTCAATAAGTAAACTGTTCATAAGCCGTTGAACTTCTTCAAGCTCATTCCGAAGCTTTTGTTCCTGCACAACCAGGTAAATACATAGCACATGATCAGATAACAAGTTCTTCATGAATAAAAGTAGCTGACCATTCAAAAACTTTGGCATGGTTTCTTCATGGGGCAAAGTAACTAAGAGTTTGGTAATGTTTATGAGTTCTTCATAAATAGATTCATTTCCTTGTGCTTATAAAATAGACTGCTTGACTATGGAAGAAACTACCTTTAGCTTAAGCTCTTTTTCCATCTCTTCTTTCTGCAAGCACCTGATGAAAGAAACAAGCCAAAAATTAATATAGTTAGACAAAAGCTGCATAGGAAAAAAAAAAAGAATTTAGATTTACGTATCAAATCAAATGAAAAAGAAGAAAAAAAAATGTGTGTGGATTTGTGTGATGGAATATATCTCTATATGTTACAAAGAATTGGCTACTATCCTCTTTTTTCTACCCAAATAACCTCGAGTTCATATGTAACCATCCTACGGTTTTGCAGACAACCCCCAAAACAAGTTACTCACAGTCTATTTTCATCAATTGTAGAAAAAACTCCAATACAATATGTTCCAATAAAAATTCCTACAGTAGAAAAAAAAATCGAAAATATTATGAAAAACTCTCTTTGTATATCCAGTGAAGAGTGTCTCTAATAATAAGAGTATAATTATTTTAACTACACATCATGCTTCCTAATTCTTTTCGTGTGTCAGTTTGTGTGCAACTGCATGTATGAAGGGAGCAAATTACTTCTCTTGCACTTACTCTGCACGTAGCTTCCTATTAATCTCGCTAATGAAAGCACTCTGTAGTTGTCTCTGTCCAACATCATGACCAAGCTGTCAGAGAAATTGACTAAATCAGTACGAAGATCATCATCCGAAAGGAATTCTAGAAGTAAACCTGAAGGGAAGATGCCCAATTTATTAGATATTTTCACAGTCGAAATAGAAGGCCTTGTCATGACAAACCTCACTCCTGGGGTTGTTTCTGAATCCACTTGCAGCTGCAACACCAGTCAGCACCCGCCTTTTTGATGGTTGCATCATAGCAATTTGATTCTCTAGTCTTCTTTTACCTAGAATGCATAAAAATTCGGAATAAACATACTTAAGCTTATTAAACTTAACCAAGTTTCCTATTGTGGAAGTTGATCTCAAAATACCTGCTTGAGAATTGGCATCGTAGCCCGATGAGCAAGAGGGACTAGACATTGGACCTTGCATTTCAATCAGAGGAGGAGCAGATGAAATTGGAGGAAGGGATGAAGGAACTGGCTTCTTATGATTGTAGTAACCTATCAAATCGCAGTGAGTGTCCCTAGCATTGCAGAAAACAAAACCATGTAAGAAATATCAGCCTTAATCATGATGAACAGAATATAGAAGTTGGAAACATAAACAAGCCATGTAGGAAACATCAGCAAATGACCAAGTATTATTCTATGATGTTTATCCTAGGGGACCATGATGCATACACTTCTGCAAGGGAGGGCGGCTCATGGCTCTCGAGCAGCATGATAGAAGAACACTAGTTATGAAGGGACCGGGTTCGTTTTTTTTCTTGTACTTGGCTCATGGTAAGGGCTACTGTTAATGTATGAATTCTTGTATTTACTTGTTTCAGATGTTGTTCTAACACATTCAGTTCTGTTGATGGAAAGGGTTGACATGCGTGTTGTTAGGCACACAAAATTGTAGTTAGCTCCATGAGTTCACACAGGTCACAACCAGTCGAATCATATATATACAGTTGAACATAATTGTGAGATTTTCTTTTATTAATTGAAACTTATTAATACTCTTGTAAGATCTGTATGGGTGTGACACGTTCTGATACCGAGCAAAAGCAAGTTCTTGAACCTTGATATTAATGCCAAGTATATCCCATGTACCATATATTAATACAGAGGAAGAAGCAGAAAGAAGTATATCAATTAGTGTGGATGAGTAGACGAAACACTTAACTAGAAAACCATATGGATTGGAATAAACAATTATTCAAAGAATGCTTGATGTTTTTATGGAGTCATTAATGTCTTTTCTAGCAGTAACGATCAAGATCAATGGAAATGCGCATATGAAAGAATAAAGTCTACACCACCAAGGGGGTGGTCTAGTGGTGACACTAGTGTAAGGGAGGGGAGGAGTCGGCATGGATTCGAATGCCAGCCCAGGTAATAATTTAATAGGAGGGTCCTGGTGCTAGCCCACGACAGGGACATTCATTAATGAATAGCCTCATCTCAAAAAAAGAAAAAAAATGAAGTCTAAATGAAATTTACACACCGAAAATCTTCCCAATCCCAAGCATTATCATCATTGTTATAATCTAAGCTACTATTCACTGCTCCTCCATAGACTATCTAGTAGGACTAATCAGGAAGTATGATGTACATCAGAAAACTACTAGCACACGTTAGCATGCGATACAAAAAAACATTGAGGGTTTGCTTTGATAGAGGGTGAAGAGAGTTAAGGGAGGGGATGTTAAGTGTGTGTGTGTGTGTGTGTGTGTGTGTGTGGGGGGGGGGGGGGGGGGGTGCGTGGGTGGGTGGGTGGGTGGGAATCCTGCTTGGTTTGAGGGGGGGGGGGGGGTTAGGAGGGGGATTCATTAGAGGGTTAAGGTGAGAGTTTGTTTAGCATTCTTTTGTCCACTTTTTCAACCCTCTAAATCAGGGACTGACGAGGGGAAGTGAGGGATTTCATTTAAAAAGTCATAAATATTCATTATTTGTCCTATAAAATATCTTGATATTCTTCTCCAATTTTCTTGCTTTCAACGTGCTGCACTTTCTTTATGGCTTTCAACCTGTTGTCGTCCAGTACATCGTCTCTTCTCGCTTTCTCTTATTACTCATCGTCTTTATTGTGTTTGATTTTAGATGGTTGTGATAATATGAACTTGGCTTACTTCTAAAGATATTTTATTGTATAATGGATTCTAATTATTATTTTTTTATATGTATAAGATTTGTGAAGATATTTTGACAAGTTTTAATTAAAAACTTAATTAAGTCTAATTTTATGCCATATGTAATAAGAGTATTTTGGTAATTATTATATTTTGTTAATCCCCCTCCCACTCAAAATCTCCAATCCAAGCAATAGTTATTTAACACACCCCACTTAACTCTCCCTTAAATCCAAGCAAGTTATATGTACAAGTTTTAATTAAAAACTCAATCAAAGTCTAATTTTATTCCATATGTAATATGTATTGACCCCCCATCAAATCCAAACAAGTTATATGTAATGACCCCCCCCCCCCCCCCCCCCCCCCCCCTCCCCCTCACTTAACCCCACTTAACTCTGTTTTTTTTTCCTCAATCCAAGCAGACCCTGACTACAAGAAAATTTTAATAGCATCCTTAGACTAACTAGTAGCACTAATAGGAGATTAAGCTTACCAATACTCATTTGTCATTTCTTTCAAGCGCGTTTCAAGTTTCTGATAAAGTGTTGAGCTCTCGAAACCTTGCTTATCATGTGTAGGTTTGATGAAATTTACCTCAAGTACACCTATCAAATCATTTGGAAAAAGTTACTAAAGAGTATGAAGAAAGATGCTAAAAATCATTATTGTAAAAATACTTGATGTTAATAGAGCTTTTTACCAGAGACACCTCTTCCTTTGCTGCTTGCTGAACTAACAACTGAGGTGAAGGGCTGAAATGAAAAAAGTTAACATGGTTATCCATAGAAAAAGGGTGAAAATAACTAGTGGTTATTCTAAGATGAAAAAAAATAATCTACAAATATATACCAGTATCAGACGATTCTTGTGGTAGATGTTAAATCCATGAATACTAACTTTAGGGGCCTCCTTTAGATATCCAATGGTAGTGATGACCTCAGCCTAGATCGAGAACATCAAAACTTGCACATTACAAATGTTTCAACTTTGAACCATTGCACTAAATCAAACATATTACAGTAGCATGTTTTCTACAATACAGATGACCGATAGAAAGGCATCTGTACTCAATCTTATAAATGTATCCCAACAAGTTATAATATATTCGCCACATATTCTCATAGAACAGATTTCAAATTGCAGATTCAAAGCAAAGTTCACATCAATACTTAGACTGCTCAATACCCTGTTCTACATCTTATTCGTCTAAAATATTCTTGGATGCTATAGCTTATTCAAAGAAAAGGCTTTGTACCATCAATGAACTAATGTGATTTTAAAGTTGGCAAATGTAGCTAGATTAGACTTGTTCAAAGAAGATCACCATTTCAGAAACAGAAACTAATATGCAGTGCACAGACAATGAATCTAACGGCCAGAGTATTGGAATTATATGAATGACAGAGGTTTAATTAGCATAATAAGATTGTCACAGGTACAAAACTTCTCATCTAACCTTTGATATCTCTCTAGTTTGTACACTTTTCGAAATATAGCTAATATTTGGTTTAGGAAATAGCATAAAAGGACAAATAAAATGTCGAAAGAAAATCTAGAAGAAATAGAGAACTGATGCAGCATGAAAAGATATAAAATCTTGATGGCAAACCTGTTTCCGTCCTCCAACTTGTGGCTTATAAAGGATGCATTCACAATACTTGAGCTCTTTAACTAAGTAGTGTCGTTCCACTTCCTGTCCACGTAGAATTATTTTGAAACTCTCCGGTCTATGTAGATAGAGTATAGATGAGTAAACCTGAAAATTCCACAAAGATTACCTTTAAATTCGTATGGATGTTTAAATGCAGACAAATGAGGTGGGGATCACAACACTTACTCTGAGGGAATAACGAAGTCGATTTGCAGTATGGTTTTGGTGTAACAACTTCACGTTGCTATTTGTTTGCTGCATTGATTTAGTTCCTCCACTAATCAAGATATCCTTCAACAAGAATATAACAAGCACCCGTCATGAATAGATCTCACATAACATTTACTTAGGGTGCGTTTGATTGAAAGGTGGAAATATGTATTAAAAAAAAAAATTTAATTCCACGGAATTATTTTACTAGGAAAAAATTACATGGAATTATTAAATTTTCCATAATGGTGTTGTTTGATTGCAATTATTTTCTTGTGGAAAATCAAATAAATTTCCATGAAAAACTTAATTTTAATGATTACCATAGTCTTAGTGATTACCATAGTCATCTAATGCCCATTATACCAACTACAAACAGAAGGTTAGTTTTGGCGTGTGGGAAGGTAGGTGTGGGGTTGGGGATGGGTTGGGTTAGGCAATAGGGTGATAAGGAACAACCAGGAGGATAATTTTTTTGATTTGGTAATTGAGCAAACATGCTCGGATACCATATTGAGAAGAGAACTCAACTTATTGTGATATCTTTATTAGGGTCGAACGGGTACATAGATATAGGATAAGGAGATCGGAACTTCATGGTATGGTATATTATCCGATGTGGGACTAAAAAAGAATAAAACGAAAGGTAACATATAAGAGACTTTTTTTACATAACATTTAATTCCCATAATAATGGGAACTTGAATGATATAAGAAGGAAAATACATCTTTGTGTTACTAAAAGTCACGATGATTATGTATAGCATTAGACTGGCGCTAACAATGATCATGTAGAAGAGATTGCATCACCATTGGCAAAGCGAAAAAAATGGTGCTAACCTTTGGGTCAGATTCAAAATCAAGCTCCATATGGCCGTCATCATTGTACCACAGGTTGTATACAACCAACTTTGTGCCATGATTGCCTATGCAATTAAACTGTCATTTGATCATTGTACAAATGTGAGTTTATGTTTCAAAATCTTGCAATTAACTGAAGGATATTGCAAGAGGAAAATTGATATATGCAACTTACAAAATTTATCAGTTCACTTTCAGTAGCAAAAGGGGACCATTTCAAAATTGCCGTCAAGTTAGCTGAGAATTCCTTTTGACCATGCCGAAGCAATCTCTCAATTGCACCTGTGAGTGGATTAAACGTGTAGTCCACCTTCAACAAGCAGATACATTTATTGTAGTTTTGAATTTTACGCAAACAAAATTAAAAATACTCGAAAAATTTCACATCAAATTAGGAACTTTGCAGTGTAAGCTTACCATAGGTACTACAATATCATCATGGCCTGTCTGAGTTAGAAATGTATATGAAAGGAGTCCAACACTTTGGGTTAATGTACTCCCACAGCGGCTAAAGACGATGACATCTGCTCCAAGTCGCATAGTACTAGTCTTGAAACCGTTTCCATCTGGGCTTTAACTCAACCAATTAGTAAATCTGAATCAAAACAAACAATAAACCATGCATTTTTTTTTTGACAATAAACCATGCAATATGTTCTACAAGAAATCCATACATTGTCCAATGGAAGAATGGTGCTTATCAGAAAAGCCAAAGCTCATGCAACGCCGCAACATTTCTGGATCCATTCCGCCCCCATCATCTTAAAATGGAACAAAAAAATCTTGGTACTCAGGATGAACTTGATCTCAAATCAGATTAGATAAGAACATCTCCAACCCTATTTTGAAGAAAAAAAAAGTTGTTGCAACATAGGAATGACAAAGTTTTATTTAAAAATCCTTTTTCCAATGCAATTGTCAAGTAAATTCTAAAGCTTACGTGACAAAAGTTATAGAAGACATATTGTAAAGTTGGTTATCTAGTTTTAGACAATGCACTTGACAATGTCTTCACCTCTATTTCATCTATTATGAACAAAAAATATTTAGAAAAAAGGAAGAAGAGTAGAAGTTGCCATAGAAGTTGGAAAAAAAAAATCTCAATACTTTTGCATTGGTTTTATTGTCCTTTGTCTAAGAAAAGAAGAAATTATTCAGTAAGCTGGGCTCACCATGCATCTTGATTCTCCTCCACTTGATGGCATGAGAATGAGGAAGACTGTTCCAGGCTACCACTGCATGCACTCATTTTCATATCATCAAGTTTAGAAAAATCAAGGTTGCGGCTCACTGAATAATTTCTCCTAGAAAAGACATTGTATTGTGCCTCATGCCACATATAGGAATCACAGCACATTACGAGACAATAGTGTTGGAGATGCTCTAAAACCGGAAGAAACTACATTAAGATTTTGTTGGTTATACCTTGAATCAACAAAGCATGACTTCCATCTCGAGGATTCGTAATCTTGTCAATTAAGACAAATGTAGCTCCATGCTGTATCTATTATACCAGGAGATCAGCATCATATAAGATTATAGAGTGGATTATATATACAACATGATTAAAGAGTGGAAGATATTTTACCTCGTCAACTGCATTATCAAGAAGTTCCGCTATAGCTGAAAGAAGAAAACCAAGTGGTTACTTCCAACTTAATATCACTTAAACATAGAAGATATGATTATGAAGTTTTCACAACGACAACAACAACAAAAAGATCACATTGAACTTACCACCAAAAGCCCATTTATGCGAAGTAGCATTTGAATGCAAAAACTTCGGATGTACTCGTAAACGATTTCGACCACCTGGGGAAAGAAAACATGAAATGATAAGCTAACCGAGCTAACCGATGAGAGTATCATCCAAATAAGGGATATTTTAGCAAATGTCTCCATTCAAAATATGAAAACTAGCAGACACCTCCACTATTTTTAAAACTAAGAGATACCCTCGTTTTTTTTTTTGTATGGAAAAGTCAAATTCTCGGTTAAGTGAGTTCACGTGCTCACTTAACTCACACGTGATGGTGTAAAATGACACAAATGTGTGGGTCGCGCCAGGTCGGTTAAGTGAGTTCAACTGCATTATCAAGAAGTTTCGCACCTCACTAGGCAAGACGCTTTCTCCAGGCACACCCAAGGCACGCTTAGGTGCGTCTTTCTGCAACGGACAACCAAGAAAATGCATGCCTTATGATTTTTTTTTTATTTATACAAAAAACTTTTAAGCGTGGAGATAATCCTTACCTCATACAAGTAGTTGGTTACATTTGAACCGAAAAAACTAAATTTTACTAAAAGCATGGTAGGAATAATACAAATTCTTTCTAGTCATGTTGACTGTTCGTGCTGCTCTGTTCTTTCAATTTGTTATTTGGTTTATTTCTTAAATTACCAATTTATTTATTTATTTACGTATATTTTTATATTTTCGTCTCGTTTTGCTCGGACAGTGTCTTAAATGCGCCTTGCACCTCGGACGATGTAGACCTTTTGCATCTCGAGTGCGCCTTTGACTACCCTGCTCTAAATAAAGAAGTATTTCAAGATAAAATACCTTGAGGTACTGATTGGCGTTCTTGTTCAGTACTTCCATAATCCCCGGAACTCCAGAATTGCTGGCAGAGTGGCTTGTTGAAGGATGTAGGAAGTGCAGATATAGGACTGGACTCGTCGTCCGTCGAACTCTCTGCGCTTGTCACCTCGGATTCTTCTCTCTCTGTTTGTTCAGGCGATATCGCATAGTTTTCCCATTTAATCAATGCCATGTCATCGGGTTTAACATCTCTCACATATGCTGCTGCTCCTGCTGCTGCTGCTTCGTTTGCTTCGTCATTGGACAAGCAAGAGAGACTCATTTTGAAGACTGAAAAAATATATTATGAAACAAATATTGCAGGTTACTAAAATTAGAGAAGTTAACAGAACCAAGATTTAACAAAATTAGGCTGTGTTTGGATTGAGAAGGAAAAAAAGAAGAAGAAGCAGCAGCAGCAGCAGCAGCAGTGGGGTTAAGTGAAGTGAGGGAAAGTCAAGTTAGGGTTAGGAGAGTCAATACATATAATCTTAATCTTACTTGGATTGGAAGTCGAGTGCGATGTGTTTAATTGTTTGGATTGGAAGTTTTGAGTGACAGAAGCATTAATAAAAATACAATATTTACCGAAATATTCTTATTACGTATGTCATAAAACTAGATTTGATTGGATTTTTGATTAAAACTTGTTAAAATATCTTCAGAAAAATAACTAATATGATACTAGAAGAGACGAATAGCAGCAACAGGTTGAAAGCCAAAAAGACGGAACACCAAGCGAGAAAAATATCGTGTTACAGGGCAAATAAGGGGTAAACAAAATCACTCACTTTCCCTTGTTACCCTCCCTCCTCCCGATTCGAGAGTTAAAAATGGACAAAATAAGGCTAAACAAATCATCACTTAATCCTATTAACGTTGCTCATTTATCCATGTCAGGTTTTTTCAAACTTTTGCGGTGAGTTTAGGACTAGGTCTTGGGCTAGGTCTCCGCTATATCAAAATTAAAATGAGACAGTAGAGATGTTTGACAAAAAGAAGTTGAGAAACATATGCAACGCCAGATTTTTGGAAACGGTGCTTTACAATAACTTCTTGTGGTATATATGAGAGCCCTTCAATTTGATTTGAAAGAACTATTCGAGCATGGTGACCCTCACAGGGAGCAATGGATGATCTGGAAGTCAATGATGGAGGATCGCCTCTACTACATATTTGTATTGTCTTTTGGAGGGCAACAATGTAAAGCCAAAGAAAGTGATTATGGAAGACTAGAAGAAGTTGGATTGGAAGATCATTGGATTCATCCATCAATGGTTGGACGATTTAGTGTTTCACCATGTTTCTACAAAGAGCTCGTCAAAGAAGTTATTGAAGAAGCTGGCATCCCTGTACGAGCAGAATACGACTGGCAAGAAAGATTTTTTTTATACACCAATCAATATGAAATACAAGAAGGGAACCTCGGTGGTGCAACATATAAACAAGATTCAAAGTATCATCGATCGGTTGTCGGCTATGAAGATGACTCTTAACGATGAGCTTCAGGACCTTACGATGTTGAGTTCTTTGTTGGATATTTGAGAGTCGGTGCTTCTGTTGTAGAGAATAAGAGGGGACGATATAATGGACTTGACCAAAAGCAGAACCTCCCCCTTAAGCAACATGTATCATTATAATTAATAACAGTATACTCTAACTGCTTATGAAACGAAAGGATAGTCTAAGTCACAGACGGGAACAAAAGAGAGTTCTTGGTACAACACAAGAGTGGATCGCAAGGAAGATTTTCTTTATTGTGACGAGAAGGGGCACTATAAAAGGGACGCACAAAATTCAAGGATGAGAAGTGGAAGGTAAGGAAGAAAATCCGAATGATGTGATAGATTTGGTCGATGGGGATAGGCGTTGGACTCATGTAGCATGTGACATGACTTCGATTGTCTTAGACATGGAAGCATCTTATCACGCTAGTCCGAACGGACGACAAGGGTTCAATAACAGTTGTGGACTCGGAGATGGGCACTTTATGACCAAGATTGGGCAGAAGCTTGGGGACTATGAGAAATGAGGAAAAAAATGAGGACAAATTAGTACTTCCAATCATTTGGTTGATGGATATGAAGGAAGACCCATAATTCCAAATGTTTGAGATTTGAGAGAACTTCACAATTACCAAGATTTGGGACCTAATTTTTAATGACAAATATTAAGGACACTACAAATAATTCAAACACAAATACACTATGGGTTATAATTTATATAATTCGAAAAAACGGAACACCATAACTACAAAAAGATGAGAACCACAACTACAAAAGATGAGATTATACAGAATGGAGAAAGAGTTACCAATGAAAGAAGATTAATCCTGCTTATGGTTTTGATTGCCCAAGCAACCCTTCAAGAAGAACTTCAACTCAAAAGAACTCTTGAATCCCCTCAGGCTATTCTCTCTCTCAACTCCTCAGGCTCTTTCTCTCAATTGATTGCCTCTTTTTTATATATAAAAATTGAAACTCTAATAATTAGGATTTGGATTGCTTAATATATAAGTCTGGTCCAAAAACCTACTACTAAATGGATTAGGATTGAGACTTTGTTAATTAGAAAAATAGATGATACCCCTACAAGAAATTTTAAATAGAAATAACTCACCTCCTAAGCCAAATTTCCTTCTTGAAACTGTCTTCCTAAACCAACTCAAATTCTGTTTACAGGGTCCTCTTTGTAATTTCTGAATAAGATTCTATCCCTCATTCTACTTATATAGCCTACAACAGAATACTAAACCGATTCAAATCTTATCTACATAAATTCAAATTTGAATAACATTATCCAATTTATATTTAGAAAAATATACTAGAATAGGTATAGTGCTTATGTAACACCAAATAAAATCCTACACTGATTCAAATTTGATCTAAAATATCTTACTTGTATTTAGGATAATCCATATAATAAAACATAGTTGTTTTTGCAACAACAATAAGAGGATAAGGAAGGATATTAAAAGATAAGGATAAATCAAAGTAGAGAGATGACTCGTGTATATGTATCTCTATCTCTATTTCTGTTCTTATAATGAGGCTTTGAAACAGTTCAAAATTGAGCCGTCTAAGCCGTATATAAATACTCCACTAACTATTTTTTTAATAACTAATTATTTATCTAGCTAATATTATTTATTTATAACTAAACAATTGTAACTTAAGTGATTCAGATGGAAGGTATTTTTTTTGGTTGCTTGAGTTCAATTACTAAAAACGACAGTATTTATAATAATTTCATATTAAAAAAAGTTTAACAATTTTTTTTACACACGTGCACATTACTAGTTACTATAAGGCTTGAAAACGGCTCAAAATGAGTCGTCTAAGCCGTATGTATATCATCATGCCCTTCTAACTATCGCGTATGTATATTCTAAAAGATTTATCAAAGGAAAGATTATATATATATATATATATATATATATATATATATATATATATATATATAATGAGGCTTCAAAACGGATCAAAAGTCAGCCATCTAAGTCGTTAGTAAATACTCAAGCATTAAATTAAAAAATTAATATTACGTAAAAAAAATTGTTGGAAAAATTAAATTTGCTATAAATAACATCATCGGGGAATCGAACTTGACCAACGAAATATCTTAACCACATGAGCTAGAAGAGATATTTAATTATAGTTATATAATATTACCTACTTAAACAATTAGTTAAAATTTATTTAATTTTTAATTACGTGAAGTACAGCTACGGCTAGTCTTTACAAAGACTTTTTTTATAAATAGTAAAAATATATCTATAATTTTTTTAATTAAAATATATTAAAATGTTTAAACTATATACTAGTATATTATATACAAAGCGGCTTCTGGACGTCTCACTTTGAGCCGTCTAAGCCGTAAGTAAATACTCAACCAATTAAATTTAAAAAAAAATTACAGGAAATAAATAAGACCTTAAACCAACTTCTATCTTATCCATCAAAATCGTTAATAAATACTCAACAAACTAACATGTGATTAAAAAAAAATCTAAAACCAACTTCCTTCTCATCATCTGTAACTCACTCATTTCTTCCATAATAAATTATAACTAAAATATTTTTAAACATTTAAACAATTTTACAATAATACAAAAAATACAAATTTTACGTGCAACACACGTGCATTTAATAGTCTATATAAGAAAATCCTGATTAAAATATATTCAATATATATATATATATATATATATATATATATATATATATATATATATATATATATATATATATATAAAGCGCCTTCTAGATGGTTCAGGAGCCGTTTAAATACTCAACCAATTAAATTTAAAAAATAATTACAGGAGATAAATAAGACCTTAAACCAACTTCCATCTTATCCATCAAAATCGTTAATAAATACTCAACCAATTTAATTAACAAAAAAAAAACTAACGGTTGATTAAAAAAAATCTAAAACTAACTTCCTTCTCATCATCCGTAACTCAATCCATTTCATCATCCGTAACTCAATCCATTTCTTCCATAATAAATTATAATTAAAATATTTTTAAATATTTAAACTATTTTACAATAATACAAGAAAAAACTTTTACGTGCAACGCATGTGCATTTACTAGTCTATATAAGAAAATCATAATTAAAATATATTCAATATTCAAATTATATTTAAACCACTTGTATTCAAAATTTTAAAAATATGTCTATAATAAATCCTAATTAAGATATATTTAATTTATATTCAAACTATTTTAATATAAAATAATATTATAGGAATTATCTTCTTTTTCTTTGGTACTTACGCAAGTCGACGTGACTAGGACTATTATAAAGAACTCTGAAAAATTAAAAATTAAGGAAAATATATCTTAACTAATAGTTTAACTACCTGATATTATCTAATATCATTTAAATATATATAACAAATCATAGTTAAAATATAAATATAATTATAACAAATCTCTACTCTTATAATGAGGCTTCAAAACGGTCAAAAGTGAGCTGTCTAAACCATTTGTAAATCCTCGACCATTTATTTTTAAAAATTAATATTATGTAAAAACAATTGTTAAAAAAGAAATTTTTCTATAAATAACAACATGAGGAACCGAACTTGACCAACCAAAGAGGATACCTCTAACCTTAACCACATTAACTAGAAAAGGTATTTGTTTATAGTTATATAATATTATGTAGTTAAACAATTAGTTAAATTTTATTTATTTATTAATTTTTATAATTGGTGGGAGTTGGGGGACAGTGGACCCAAAGGCATGCAATGCAGTGTGTACAAAGTCCCGAGCGTTATGCCTGGAATTCAAAAAAAAAAAAAGCGAGGATATAAGTACAGCTTAGACGGCTAACATTTTCAATATTTTTTTTTATAAAAAGTAGAGATATATCCATAATAAATTATAATTAAAATATTTTTAAATATTTAAACTATTTTACAATAATATATATAAAAAAATTACATGCGTTACATTTACTAGTTTTAATTAAAATATACTCAAATTATATCTATAATAAATACTAATTCTAACTATTTTTCAACAATATCAAAGAATTTTTTTTATCTACGTGGAACGCGCATGCACGTGACTAGTATATAAAGAAGAGTGTTGTTTTTTGTCTAAACATAAAAAGATTAAAAAAGGGCCAGAAAATAAGAATATATCATGAAGACCATTTTCATTTAATTAAAATAATTATCTCGATTTACATTATATTGGATTTTAAACTATAGATTAGATTAATTTAAATTTAAATTCTTGATTTTACTCTATTAGATAATGATAGGATGGAATTAAAATTTTAAACTATAGATAATTGTACGTTTCTTAATGATAACTTCTCTTTCTTTTTTTTTGTGTGCTTATAATGAGAACTTCTATCAAATTCATAATTACAACAATTACATAATAGTAGGATGGAATTATAATTTGAAAGTATTATTTTCAACACAATACTTAATTGAGATTTTAAAATATATATATATATATATATATATATATATATATATATATATATATATATATATATATATATATTGTGCTTAGAATTTTTAGAATTCTTGTTCTTCCAAAAATAGTTGTATTTTCTGCTAAATTATATAAATTAAGGATGGTCGGGAGTAAAACAACTAAGCATCCAATGATCAAGATTAAAACTTGGTGAACTATCCATTAAGCCAAAGGATTGTCATGATTAATATTCATTTAAAATCTATTTAATTTTGACATTTTATTTATTAGATATAAAATAAAGTATTAGAGATAGTGTCGAGAAGCATGGGTCAGTGGTTTGCAAAAGTGCGGAAGTAGGAAGGAAGTAAAAATGTATATACTCAAAGTTTGGAAGTTATGAACATTTGAATTTTATGTTAGTTATTGTCTAAATATTCGACTTTTTACATTTGCATAAATGATATATTGTATGCAAATTTACATGAAAAAAGGTGAGAAAGAAAAAAAAAAAATGGTAAAGTAAAGAAAACAAAACGGTTTAATTTAGACTAACTAAATTGATAATTATTACTAATATTATTTAATTATTTACTAACACTAATTATTTACTAAGACTAATTAATTAATTATTTATTAATAATAAAAATTATTATTTACTATTAATATTAGCAGCATTATCAACACACACTCTCTCCTCACCTCACAACTCCCTCTTCCTCCCGACACCCTCTCCTTCGTCGACGCCAAATCTTTTAAAAGTGTTCCAAATTCGATCAAATCTTTATTATATGTCGTCCATATTATTAATTTTTTGGAATAAAATCTTATAATTTACTCGTCCAAATATAGAAAATAATTTAAGGAAGATGGGTCTACAAAATCTTATTTAACCCATCCTTAATTCCTAAATGAATCAAAACCTGAAGAAATCCTAACAGAATTATTTCAATATTATCCGTCGTTGACTCAAATTCAAACGGCTTCAAATGATCCAAGCGGAACTGTTAAACAATTGGTCGGATTTTCGGCAACCATTTTGTACAAATCTCCACTTCCAAACAATAATATTTCTGGAAAAAAAATAGCATAATACAATAGAATATTTTATGGATTTTTATATCATACTTCGATTGGGGGAGTCTAAAAATTTTATCGGTAGTTACGAATGGTTGTTACATGTCCATAATTTATAATTATGTTATTTTTTTGTTTTTTAATATTACTGGAACACATGGCATTCATACATACCAATCGTTGGAGGTTTCAAACTCCACCAGTAATGTATGAAATACAAATGCATTTATGTGTCATCCATCTACCAGTTCTTTGTCATCTCCAGCAATTTGGGTACTCTATAACCGCTTCTAGCTACTCCTATAAGAACATGATCTAGGGTTTGAGAAGAGAAGGCGGCTTGAGATGTTTTGGAGTAGAGGCTTGAGATGTTTTGGGCCGTTAATCGATCCGAACTTTTACGTTTTAAAAATATTAAAATTTTCTATTCGATTCCGGTTTTAGTTTTGGACTTCGATTTCGGGTTCAAAATCAAAAATCAAATAAGACTTATAAATTATTAAATACCCTCAATTTTATGATTTAAGATGTGTGTATTTTTAAAATAATAATTCTATATATATTTTTAAAGCAAAACTTTGATAATTTAACAACGAGTCAATTTTGGTCCAACATTCAAATACAACAAAAATATGTTCAAAAATTATAATTTTTAAAATAATTTAACCATAATTTCAACTTTGGGTCCGGTCCATTAAACAATAAAAATGTCTAACAACGAAAATTGAATAAACTGAATCGTTTATTGGTTTGATTCGATTTTGATTATGGCTAATACCGGTTTTGAATTTTTAGAATTTCGGATTATTTGATTTTGACTATTTCGGTTCGTTTGAAACCGAGTAAACCGAACGCTCACCCCTATTTTGGAGAGACCACGAGCCGAGCTCAATTCGGGTCAGCTTAAGCCAAGCCATAGCGAGCTAACTCGTGCCGAACTAAGTCAGCTCAAGACAAGCCAAGCCTGAGTGTGTTATTCAAAAAAAGTCCTAGTTTAAAAAAAAAACACAAAAAGAAAATAAGAAGAAGAAAAAGAAGAGAGAGAGTTTGCTTTTGAGTTTGGATATGCTAGTCGTGTTCAACTTGACGAGCTATACCTATCTTTTCGGCATCACTCGATGCCACTATCTCAATTGATACTAGCCTACCAACGACTCTAAGTCGAATATCCTCGTGACTCTCTTGTCGAGCACGTTAGCATTGCTGACATTCTCTCAGTCGAGCATACTACTACTACTACTACTACTATTTAGAGATTTGTATTTTTTTTTTTTTTTGAGAATGGGGGGTGGAAATCAGACCCCATAGCTAGAAGTCTGATACCTGTAACAACCTATTTTTTTTAATCTTTAAAAATAAATTTTCTGAATTTTTCGGTAATTTTTAATTAATTATTAAAAATATCCTTCATGGATTAATATTTTTATGGATTAAATTAAGTATTAAAATATTATAACAATTATATTTTTGGGTGTATAATTAATTATTGGATCTTGTGTAATTTTTCTGGAATTTATTGGGCTCAAAAACTATTTTTAAATAGTTAAAAACCATTGTTTTATTTAAACCAGACTGAACCAACTCGAACCGAACCGAACTGAACCCAAACTAACCCAAACCGGACCCAACCGCCCTAGCGGGTCGGATCCGGACCCGACCCGCCGACCCGCTAGCCCGACTACCCGCTAACCCGCCCCACTCACAGCACACCCCACGCACAGCGACCCCACGACCCGCGCGAACCGCGACTTCTCCCTCCCTCTTCTCCTTCACATAAACCTCCCCTCCCTCACTCTTTCACAATAGACGACCACACCCCCTCACTCTCCTATCTCCCGCGAGCAACTCCGGCCGCCGCACGCCGTCGCACACCGCCGAAAAACGACCGCCAACATCGTCACGTAATTGTCCAGTTTCAAACAGCATCAAGGTACCCTTCTTCTAGCTCTCGTATGTCCTTGTGTATTGATCCAAATTTAGTTCTGTCAAATCCTATGCGAAGACCACTTGGCCCTCTCGAAATCCCGTATAACTAGTTTGGGGTATCGTGCCCTGTGTCTGTCGCAAAACATGACGCAAAACAGAAAAAAACACAAAATTCTGTACTTCAGAAACTGTCCCGGAGTCCCATGTTCACGGCCATTTTTCTCCCAATCTGTTTAATAATCTTAGATTCTGTTTGAACAGTTAATTAAACAATATAACCAAGTTTTAAACCATGTAATTAGTTTAATTTATGGTGTTGTAGATCGTGATTTATTCGCGGGTCGACCAAAAACTTGGTTATTTAAAACCCAATTTTTTCGGAACTGGATGCGCCCTGCTAAACGAGACGACTTGGTCGCGTGCAAATTTTATCAAAAGGTCCATACCATTAATACGGACATGTGGAATTTTGCAGAAGTTGATTTGGATGTGCGTGCACACCGGAATCAACGCGTATCCGTCGATAATACCCCGTATCGGCCATGTTCTGAAACTCGTTGTAACTTTGTGTGTGCTCGTCATTTCACAACAAAACTCGCGCCATCAGGTTCGTAGCATTATGTCGGTCCTGTGATCCAAGTTTGGTTCTATTCTGAGAACGTTGACAAAATCCCGTATCGTAGGCCCCACGGCTCCACTTGACGGGCGATTTTGTGATCGGCTCATCGGAATCCAGTTCTGGACATTCCGTTGAGTTTGTATCATCGTTCTGGACTTGTAGACACTAAGTTTGATGAATTTGGAGAACTTTGTCTCTGGCATATTTTTCGGTGCGAAGTGGGCCACATGTGGACTCTGCTTTGACCAGAAACTGTCAATCTTGCCCCTGTGTCCAAATTAGACTTATGGACAGACAATTCTAGCTATTTTATATCTTCTGAGCATGATGGTAATATTTGTTTCAGCATTCAGAGACGTTCCTGAAGATTCCACATACACCAAAGCAACTAAAGGAGTTCAAACCATAGGCAAGTATACCTTGCCATACTTGCAGCATTTGTATTATATTATTCCCTTGAATTATTTATATTATGTATTTGTTCAACCTAGGACCGTGTGACATTGCTTAGCGTCCGAATAATATTTGGGTGTCAACGTCGTACGCGGAGTTGTGTAACGTCACCTAGAGATTGATATCGCGACCCTATACATATTCGTGCTTGCATTATCGAATACGTCATACCATAGGACACTTGACACTGTTCATGAGACATAATCTTTCTGAGATATTCATGGTGATTCTGTATAGGCTACAGAATTCGTGACATAGATATTGCATGTGCTTAGCTATCATTATGACTCGTTGCATCAGTTAGAGGATATGATCTTGCGTGACATGGACATGAGACGTCGTGGACATGAGACGTGTGATTACATTGGGTGGGGAGAGACACACAGGCTACAGGTTGATTATATTATTACGATGCCGTAGCCACGCCGAGCTAGGCTCCTATATTATATCACTGCTACCGGCTCCCCGACACAGAGCTTGTAGTAGTCTCAGCCTGAGTACTAGTGATGCTCTCACTTGCATATCACATAGCTGGTTATATAGTTTACCCTGTTATTATTATTTTATTTATTATTGTACTGTATTTATTTTGGCTTGAGTTATTCTTGTACCTTGCTATGTCCCCTGAGGACCTGGAATCCGGATTATATTCCCAGGTTTAGCAGAGGGGATCTACCCCGAGGTGTACGGGACAGGAGTAGACATTGGAGCAGTACCAGAACCAGAGGACGAGGTGATCGCCGAGGATTTCTTCTGAGTATCTGCTTTATCTATACTCAGTTATTTATGTTGTTTCCTGTTTATTAAATTAATGTATCAAACTCATTATCGGATTGTTCCCCGAGATATGTTTCATTGAGACTTGATGTTGCTTTATATTTCATATTGATTGAATTTATTTCTATGGATGAGATTAGTATCATAGACCTTTATAGTTGTTTTACATCTTAAGTATACCCTGATGGGTCCATTAAATTGGGTTTGCCCATTGGAGTGTGCTGCTGGCCATTGCCACGTGTCTAGTCCCTCGGTATTTTGGGACTGGGGCGTGACATGGTTTTTTTGGTGGCCCATGCAGGTCTACGACTAATTTGTTTCGGTTTCAACTAAGGGACCGAGCAAGCCTGCGACAAGGATATGAGAAGTTATAGGATCTCATCCACCTGATTGAATCGTTCTTGAATTCTATATCGGATTTGAATTAGTTTCTTGACTTGCATCATGCCTTGATTCCTCTGTGCGCCTCTTATAGTTTATTTTGGATGCAGAGTAATAGATCCACCAGCAAGCGACGAGACTCTTGTAGGAACACCACCAGGTGTTGTGGTTCCCCACGAAGATGAAGTGACACCAGTTGGTGGAGGTCAATCAGCACAACAAAGCAATCAAGATACTTCAATATTTCGGCGAGATGACATTCCACCTCCGCCACAGTTTACTCCACCACTGCCCGTATTCCCACCAGGACAGCCTTTGGACGGACAACAAATGTTTCAAATATTCTAAGCGATGATGCAAGCCCAATAGAAGGTTCATCAAGAAGCCCAACAAAGTCAAGTGGAGAAGTTCTTTGACGGACTTAGCTCTGAGCTACAGAAGTTAATCAACTCCGTTGCGACTACTTTAGACACGGACGTTCTTGCTGCAGCACGACCCATGGAATGCGTCACCATGAGAGAGTCCAGCCAAAAGCGGCCGCATGCATTAGCACCAGATCGAGCACAATAGGAAAGAGCTGCAAAGCGACCACATATGAGTCCACCACAGAGAGTAATTACTCCACTAGCACTAGTCCTTCCTACTTGTCACTATTGTGGCAAGGTAGGCCATCTCGCTAAAGAATGTCGACTCAGATTGGGATTATGTTTAGCTTGCAGATCCAAACAGCATTCAGTAAGGGATTGCCCTGAACGTCGAGAGAAAGCATTGATGATTCATCAACCAGCTACATCAGCACCAGCCAGAGCACCACAGGGAGAAATTATAAAGAGATCTCACATGCACCAACCACCCAGAGCATCTCCGCAAGTACTGCCTACCTATCAATATTGTGGCAAGCGAGGACATCATGAGAGTGAGTGCAGACGTAAATTGGGATTATGCTTGATTTGCGAGTCCAACCAACATTTAGCCAAGGATTGTCCTGAGCATCGAGATGGAGCACTAATGGTAAACCGACAAGCTTTACCAGTACCGAGGCCACCTTTGGCAACCCAGGCAGCACTTTTTCAGCAAGCCCAGCAACAACAGAGGACGCCGCCACAAGGACGCGGACAAGCTTTTTCGATGACCATAGAGGACGCACAGACTCGTGGAGTAGCAAATACGCGTAAGATTTAAGTTTTATCATAGATATCTATTCCTAGTGATGCTTTAGCACGTGCCTGTTAATTCATTTTTTTAGCCTCAAACCTAGTATTTTGAACTTATTAATAATTGATAACCTAGTTTTCCTAAGCTGTAGTTTTTTTTGCTCTAACCAGATTTCTTTACCCTTGAATTACCTCACTTTTATTGTCTAGGAAAATACTTTATTCCTTTCCTATGCGTTTTGCTTAACCCTTTCTCTCATTTTTTTTCTTGTGCATGATTTCTTATTCTCTGTGTCGTGCTTCAACAAACATGTCTTGCAACCGCGTCATCTCTTCAGACCGATTTTGTTTTGTTTATTAATTGCGAGGACACAATTCTTTTAAGGTGGGTAGATTGTAACAACCTGTTTTTTTAAATCTTTAAAAATAAATTTTCTGGATTTTTCGGTAATTTTTAATTAATTATTAAAAATGTCCTTCATGGATTAATATTTTTATGGATTAAATTAAGTATTAAAATATTATAAAAATTATATTTTTGGGTGTATAATTAATTATTGGATGTTGTGTAATTTTTCTGAAATTTATTGGGCCCAAAAACTATTTTTAAATAGTTAAAAACAATTATTTTATTTAAACCGGACTGAACCAACTCGAACCGAACCGAACTCAAACCAGACCCAACCGCCCTAGCGGGTTGAATTCGGACCCGACCTGCCGATCCGCTAGCCTGACTACCCGCTAACCCGCCCCACTCACAGCACACCCCCACGCGCAGCGACCCCACGACCCGCGCGAACCGCGGCTTCCCCCTCCCTCTTCTCCTTCACATAAACCTCCCCTCCCTCACTCTTTCACAACAGACGACCACACCCCCTCACTCTCCTATCTCGCGCGAGCAACTCCGGCCGCCGCACGCCGCCGCGCACCGCCGAAAAACGACCGCCAACATCGTCGCGTAATTGTCCAGTTTCAAACAACATCAAGGTACCCTTCTTCTAGCTCTCGTATCTCCTTGTGTATTGATCCAAATTTAGTTCTGTCAAATCCTATGCGAAGACCACTTGACCCTCTCGAAATCCCGTGTAAATAGTTCGGGGTATCTTGCCCTGTGTCAGTCGCAAAATGTGACGCAAAACAGAAAAAAAACACACAGAATTTTGTACTTCAGAAACTGTCCCGGAGCCCCATGTTCACGGCCATTTTTCTCCCAACCTGTTTAATAATCTTAGATTCTGTTTGAACAGTTAATTAAACAACATAACCAAATTTTAAACCCTATAATTAGTTTAATTTATGGTATTGTAGATTATGATTTATTCGCGGGTGAAATTGACCAAGAACTTGGTTATTTAAAACCCAATTTTTTCGGAACTGGGTGCGCCCCGCTAAACGAGGCGACTTGGTCGTGTGCAAATTTTACTAAAAGGTGCACACCGTTAATACGGATGTGTAAAATTTTACAGAAGTTGATTTGGATGTGCGTGCACACCGGAATCAACGCGTATCCGTCGACAATACCCCGTATCGACCATGTTCTAAAATTTGTTGTAACTTTGTGTGTGCTCATCATTTCGCAACAAAACTTACTCCATCAGGTTTGTAGCATTATGCCGGTCCTGTGACCCAAGTTTGGTTTGATTCTGAGAACGTTGACAAAATCCCGTATCGTGGGCTCCACGGCTCCACTTGACGGATGATTTTGTGATCGGCTCATCGGAATCCAGTTCTGGATATTCTGTTGGATTTGTATCGTCGTTCTGGACTTGTAGACACTAAGTTTGACGAATTTGGATAACTTTGTCTCTGACATATTTTTCGGTGCGAAATGAGCCACATGTGGACCCCGCTTTGACCAGAAACTGTCAATCTTGCCCCTGTGTCCAAATTAGACCTATGGAAAGGCAATTCTAGCTATTTTATATCTTCTAAGCATGATGGTAATGTTTGTTTCAGCATTCGGAGATGTTCCTGAAGATTCCACATACACCAAAGCAACTGAAGGAGTTCAAACCATAGGCAAGTGTACCTTGCCATACTTGCAGCATTTGTATCATATTATTCCCTTGAATTATTTATATTATGTATTTGTTCAACCTAGGACCGTGTGACATTGCTTAGCATCCGAATAATATTCGGGTGTCAACGCCGTACGCGGAGTTGTGTAACGTCACCTAGAGATTGATATCGCGACCCTATACATATTCGTGCTTGCATTATCGTGTACATCATACCATAGGACACTTGACACTATTCATGAGACATAATTTTTCTGAGATATTCATGGTGATTCTGTATAGGCTACAGGATTCGTGACATAGATATTGCATGTGCTTAGCTATCATTATAACTCGTTGCATCAGTTAGAGGATATGATCTTGCGTGACATGGACATGAGACATCGTGGACATGAGACATATAATTATATTGGGTGGGGAGAGACACACAGGCTACAGGTTGATTATATTATTATGGTGTCGCAGCCACGCCGAGCTAGGCTGTCACGCCCCAGTCCCAAAATGTCGAGGGACTGGACACGTGGCAATGGCCAGCAGCACGCACCGATGGATAACCCAATTTAATGGAACCATCAGGGCGTACTTAAGCTGTAAATAAGGTCTACTACACAAGTCACACTAATCTCATCCATAAAGATAAAGAAATAAACTGCATACTGAATGGAAATAAGTAGCAACAACAAATCACAGCAAGTCAGTCGGAGCAACAATCCGACTTAAGTCTGAAATAACTGGCTCTATAGGCCAGGAACAAAAGATATAAACATGAAATAAATAAATGAGTACTGGGACAGGCACTCAGGAGAAGTCCTCGGCAGTCACCTCGTCTTCAGTGTTCGGTTCAGCTCCAGCAATAGCTTCAGCTCCGGTCCCGTATATCTCGGGATACTGCTCCTCAGCTAAACCTGGGGACATAATCCATTCCAGGTCCTCAGTGGACATAGCAAGGCACAAGATAAAACAAGCCAACTGAATAAGCAGTGCAATAAATAAATGAACAACAGGGTAAACTAAGTAACCATCTATGTGATATGCAAATGAGAGCAACACTAGTACTCAGGCTGAGACCGCTACAAGCTCTGTGTCGGGGAGCCGGTAGCAGTAATAACACGTAAAGGGTCTAGCTCTGCTGGAGAGTCTACAACCTCACAATAATAGTAGATATATATATAGAACAGCCTGTAGCCTGTGTGTCTCTCCCCACCCAATGTAATCACGCAAGCCATGACCATAACGTCTCATGTCCATGTCAGCGGGATTATAACTAATGCAACAAGTCATACTGTCTATAATAAATGTCTCTATCAAGTCCTGTATCCTATACAGAATCACCACGAATATCTCAGGAGAATTCTGTCCATGATAGTGTCAAGTGTCCTGGGTTGTAGGGTACTTGATAGGTCAAGTACAAAGTAAGGGAATCATAAATCCATCTCTAAATGACGAACCCAACACCGCGTACAGTGTCGGTACCCGACTATGATCGGACACTGGGTACGTCATACGTTCCCTAGGTTAAGCAGTTTAAATTAGTTTATATGAATTTGTACAAGAAATCCAGCAGAGTATTTTTACAGAAAATATAAAAATAATGACTGCAAGTTTGGCAAGGTGCACTTGCCTGAGGTTTGGATTCCACTTAGGTCCTGGTTTCGGAAATTTCTAGAAATATCTTCGAAAGCTGAAATAAACAGTACCATCATGCTCAGAAGGTGTCAAACAGCTAGGATCGCCTGTCCTTGGGTCCAATTTGGAGACAAGGGCAAAAACGGCAATTTCGGCCCAAAACGGGGTCCACCGGTGGGCCCGCTTTGCACCGAAAAACGTGTCAGGATCAACGGTCTTCAAATTCACCAAACTTAGTGTCAACAGGTCAGGAACGCTGATACGAACCCAACGGAACTTCCAGATTTGAATTCCGATGAGCCGATCACAAAATCGCCCGTCGAGCGGGGCCTGTGGGGCCCACGACACGCGATTTCGTCAACGTTCTCAGAATCGAACCAAACTTGACCCACAGAACCAGCGTATCGCTACGAGTTCGATGGCGCAAGTTTTGTCTCGATCTGACGTGTGTGCACGAAGTTAGGGTAAATTACAAAAAAGGCAGATACAGGGCGATGTCCGCGGATACGCGTTGATTCCGGTGTGCACGCACACCCGAATCAGCTTCCGCAAATTCTCACACGTCCGTATCGACGAGGCGCACGTATCTGTGAAGACCGTGCACGACCAAGTCGTCCCGTTTGGCGGGGCGTACTCAGTTCCGGGGTGAAACAGGGTCTGGTTTTTCCTGTTTTTGGATCGCGGTGTGCGGTCACCACAGGACGCGATGTCCCGAGCGGTTTATCCGGGCACCGAGAGGGTCATACAGGCTTCGCGTAGAAATTTACGGAATCGAATTCCGAGCTACGAGGAGAAAATTAGGAGTACCTGAACAGGGCCTTCGAATCGGGGTTTTCGTGTCCAACACGTATCCTGTGTCGGCGAGTCCGTGTCTGCGGTGTCCGTGTCCAGACTAGGGTTCAGAGCTTCTCTGGAACCGCGGTGGCCGGAGGGAGGCGGGCTGGGCGGCGCAGGCGGCGGTGGGGCGCTGGGGACGGCGTCGCCGGGGCTCGGGACGCGGGCTGTGGCGGGCAGCGGGTCGCCGGAGACTCGGGACGGCTCGGCTCTGCTGGGAGGAGAGAGGAGGAAGGGGAGCTAGGGAGTCGACGGCGGGCGGATCTGGGAGGAGGTCGACGCAGGAGGCGGTGGGGCAGGATTGACGCGGCGTCGGAGCTGGGGAGAAGAGGGGACCGGAGCTAGGGTTCCGGCGGGTGGGTAAGGGGAAGATGAGGGAGGAGGGGGACCGGAGCTAAGGGTTTTTTATAGGGGGATCCACGGGGGGGGTCGTGGCCGGGCTAGGCGGGGCTGGGGAGAGGTCGTGGGGTAGAGGGGGCGATTCTCCGGCGACGTGGCCGGAGAATCCGGCCGAAAAACGCGGGCAGGCGTGGGGTTGGGGGTGATGGAGATGCGGGTCGGGCGGCGGGTTCGCGGGTTGGGCGGACCCGCCCGACCCGCTAGGCAACTGCGGGCTGGGTTGGGCTTCGGCCCACTGGGCCGGGCCGAAAATAAAAAAAATAAAAATAATAATAATAATAATAATAAAACAGTAATTAATTAATTTAATTATAAAAATAGTTTTTAGGCTTTTAAAAATAGGTCTGAGGCCCAATAAAATCCCAGAAAATTACCCTAAGTCCGATTTTCTATTTTACACCATAAAATCATATTTTTATTTTATTTTAATATTATTTATTGGCAATTAAAAATTACAAACTCACTACAGGGCCTATGTAAATTCCTGAAAAATTGCATATTAATTCCAAAAATTGATTTTAAAAACTCTGAAAATTTTGGGTGTTTACAATCTACCCCCCTTAAGAGGATTGCGTCCTCGCAATGGAAGGGTAAACTATAAAGGCAAGATTTACAGAATTAAAGAATGCTTAGGTTCTACCTGATTCTGCAAATAGGTGTGGATAACGCTGCCGCATAACATCTTCTCGCTCCCAAGTCGATTCGCCAGGAGAGTGCTGCTTCCAAGCTACTCGAACCAGCCTGATTGTCTGCCCTCGCAGTGTCTTCTCGCTGGTGTCGAGTATACCCAATGGCTGTTCTTCGTATCTCAGGTTAGGTCCCACCGAAATTTCAGAATGATCAACTATATGACTTGGGTCCGTCACATACCTCCTCAGTTGTGAGACGTAGAATACGTCATGCACTCCCTCTAAGGACGGAGGTAATGCAAGACGGTAAGCCACCTCACCAATGCGTTCCAAGATATCAAATGGCCCAATGTACCTTGGGCTCAACTTACCTCTGCTGCCAAATCTGATAGTACCTCTAGTGGGCGAGATCCTCAAAAATACATGTTCTCCTTCCTTGAACTCCAGGGGTCGTCGGTGTGCATCGGCCCAGTGCTTCTGTCTATCCTGGGCT
Source organism: Iris macrosiphon (assembly GCA_036927795.1). NCBI lineage: Eukaryota > Viridiplantae > Streptophyta > Magnoliopsida > Asparagales > Iridaceae > Iris > Iris macrosiphon. Next base: position 16,156,981 of record JAYESA010000018.1, on the reverse strand, counting down.
GCACGGAGATGGTTCTGAATCTGTTTTACTTTCTCTACTGTCTCTGTTACCAACTCTGGACCCAGTATTTGACGTTCGCCAACGTCGCTCCAGCATACAGGCGATCTGCACTTCCTTCCGTACAATGCCTCGAAAGGTGCCATCTGAATGCTTGCCTGATAGCTATTATTGTAGGAGAACTCCACTAAGTGCAGATGATCTTTCCAAGATCCTCCAAAGTCCAGTATACAAGATCGCAGCATATCTTCCAAGATCTGAATTGTGCGCTCTGATTGGCCATCTGTCTGAGGATGATAGGCAGTACTGAATTTGAGCCTGTGTCGAGACTCTCTTGCATGCTTCGCCAGAAGTGAGATGTAAATCTTGAGTCTCGATCTGATACAATACTAACCGGCACTCCATGTAATTTTACGATCTGTCGCATATACGTGTCGGCTAGTACTTCCGTGGATTGTCCGACTCTGAACGGCAAAAAGTGAGCCGACTTAGTGAGCTGATCCACGATGACCCATACTGCATCCTTTCCACTAGGGCTTCTTGGAAATCCAGTGACGAAGTCCATGGTAATATGCTCCCACTTCCATTCAGGGATGGGAAGTGGCTGCAACATACCTGCAGTCCTTTGGTGCTCGGCCTTCACCTGCTGGCAGACTAAGCATTTTGCCACAAAGCGGGCAATCTCCCTTTTCATTCTATGCCACCAGTAATATTGTCTTAAGTCCCGGTACATCTTGGTTTCTCCTGGATGAACCGAGTATATGGAGCTATGGGCTTCTGTCATTAACTCCTGCCTCAATTCTCCGTTCGGAACACATAGGCGATTCCCGCACCTTAATGTTCCGTCCTCGTGGATGCGAAGTCCCGTCTGCAATCCTGCTTCTGTTCTCTCTTTCAGCCTTCGGAATCTGGCATCATTAGGCAAAGCTTCCTTGATTCTCTCCACCAGCGATGACTTCACTTCGAGGTTAGCCAGCAAACTATTTTGTCCAGGTAGAACAACCTCTATCTGAAGATCTTGCAAGTCTTGTAATAGTTGAGGCTGCTCCGTTAAGAAATAAGCCGAGGATTTTCTGCTGAGGGCGTCGGCTACAACATTTGTTTTCCCCGGGTGGTACTGCAGATCGATGTCAAAGTCCACCATCAACTCAAGCCAACGCCTTTGCCTCATGTTGAGCTCCTTCTGTGTATAAACATACTTCAAGCTCTTATGATCAGTGAATATCTCGACCTTCTCTCCATACAGATAATATCTCCAGATCTTCAATGCAAAAATTACTGCAGCTAGCTCCAGGTCGTGGGTTGGGTAGTTCTTCTCGTGGACCTTCAGCTGCCTCGATGCATAGGCGATAACCTTGCCATGTTGCATCAAGACACAACCTAGTCCACTACCGGACGCATCACTGTATACAACAAAACCTCCTGACCCTGAGGGAAGAGTCAAGACTGGTGCTGTTGTTAGACGCCTCTTCAATTCTTCGAAGGCAATATGGAATTCTTCGTCTATATGAACTCCTGGTCCTTCCGTGTCAGCTTAGTCATCGGCTCTGCGATCCTTGAAAATTTTTCTACGAACCGCCGGTAATACCCAGCCAGTCCAAGAAAACTTCTCACTTCCGCAACAGAGGTAGGGGTAGGCCAGGTTTCTATAGCAGTGACTTTCTCTGGGTCCACAGACAGTCCTTCACCCGAGATAATATGCCCTAAGAATGGCACCTTGTCCATACAGAACTCACATTTACTGAGCTTGGCATATAGCTTCTCCCTTCTCAAAGTTTCTAGCACAATCCGGAGGTGTTCCTCGTGCTCTTCGTGGTTCTTGGAGTAGACTAGGATATCATCAATGAATACCACCACGAACTTATCCAAGTACTGATGGAAGACCCCGTTCATCAAACTCATAAATACGGCGGGTGCGTTGGTTAAACCAAACGGCATAACTAGGAACTCATAATGCCCATACTTAGTTCTGAAGGCCGTCTTTGGGATATCTTCCTTCTTCACCCTAATCTGGTGATAACCGGATCTAAGGTCAATCTTTGAGAATACCTTAGCACCACTCAATTGGTCAAATAAATCATCAATGCGTGGTAATGGATACCGGTTCTTAATAGTTACAACATTAAGGGCTCTGTAATCAATGCACAGCCGTACAGATCCGTCCTTCTTGGGTACAAAAAGTATAGGTGCTCCCCAAGGTGAAACACTGGGCCGGATAAATCTTTTCTCCAGAAGGTCGTCAACTTGTGTTTTCAGCTCCACTAACTCCTTAGGTGCTAGCCGATATACCGATGAAGTGATAGGTTCGGCTCCTGGAGTTAGGTCTATTGTGAATTCTATCTCCCGATCAGGTGGTAAACCTGGAAGATCGTTGGGAAACACATCCACAAATTCCGTTATGACTCTTGGGTAACTTGAATCTTCTTCTACAGTCAATACCCTAAGAGTTGGCTGGACCCCTTGTTCTACAGCCCCTCGAAGAAATTCAAACTCAGAAAGGCTAGGGGGTCTAAATATCACTTTTCCAAGCCGGCAATCCAGTGTCGCATGGTACTGACTTAACCAGTCCATACCAAGTACAACATCGTAATCAGGCATAGAAAAGATCAGGAATTGGGCTCGCATCTCTCGGCCACAGACTACTACCGAACATGATCTACAAGTATCACTAACCGGGATAATTCTACCTCCCGTTAGAATTCTCTTCATCTTCGAGAGAGGTGCGGTAGCTATTCTATGTGTGGCTACGAAGCTAGCAGCAATGAATGAATGCGAAGCTCCAGAATCAAATAATGCTACAGCAGGAATTGAAGCTACTAATATGGTACCTGATATCACTTCGCCTGCAGTAGCTTCTTCAGTGACTGCTAGTGCATATGCCTGACCTCGTCCCTGAGCGGGACCCCTTTGCTGACGAGCTTGCTGGAACAAGGCTGCCTGAGGTGGTAGAGGTGGCCTGGCTCCTCCAGGCCCTGTCTGTGTTGCTCCCCCAGCTGGAAGAGCTGCAGGTGGAGCTGGTCGATTCGGAACTCCCTCTCGACGTTCCGAGCAGTCCTTTGAGAAGTGTTGTCCAGATCCGCAAACCAGGCAGAGTCCCAGCTTGCGTCGACATTCCTTTTCAATATGTCCTACCTTGCTGCAGTAATGGCAAGTAGGCAGGTTCTTAGTTGCTGCTCTTAGAGGCGGGCTCTTCTGGGGTCATTTAGCAGATTCCCCTGGTGATGACTTGGACGGTGCTGAGGAGAAGGGACGTTTCAGGCTTGATTCCCTCCGAGTAACGCGCTCCAGCCGACGTGCTGCAGCTAGGACGTCGGTGTAAGAGGTGGGCGCGACTGATCCTATTAACTTCTGAAGCTCGAACCTGAGCCCATCAAAGAACTTTTTTGCCTTCTCCTCTTCGGTAGGAATTAGCGAAGGGGCGAAGCGGCTCAGGCGAATGAATTCGGCGTTATATTCCTCCACCGTCATGTTGCCCTGGATCAGGCGGTTGAATCTGTCTCGGAGTTCTGACCGAGCCACAGCGGGGATGTACATTTTCTGAAAGAGTCTGGAGAACTCCTCCCAGGTAACCTGATCATGTCCGAGCCTTCTTTCTTCGGACAGCCACCAATGATGTGCGTTGTCCGTCAGTTGCATCCTGACGGCAGTCATCCATTTGTCCCTTGGTAGTTCGGCGGCCTCCAACTGATGCTGTGTGTTTGTAAGCCATTCATGCACTTCAGTTGGTCCTTCCTTGCCCGAGAAGGTACGGGGCTTGAGTTGGCGGAAATCTGTAATAGATCCCGTCGCTGGCCGCCTATTTGGTAGATTTGCATGTTCCAATGCTGCGACCAGGCTGTTCCTTAGGTTCTCGGCCTCTCGGCGTTGGGCCTCCTGCTGGGTCAACTGTTGGGCCTGCATCATTGCGTAGAACATCTGGAACATTTGCTGGCCGTCCATTGCCTGTCCTGGAGGGAAGACAGGCATCGTAGGAGGAACTGGGAAGGAGGCGGGATGTCATCACGCCTGAACCTGGAACTTGGCTGGCCAGTTTGATTGCTCTGAGAGGATTGTCCTCTGGTATCTGGCGTCGTTCCAGCTTCACAGGTAAACCCCGCTTCAGGCGGTGTACCCAAGGGGGTCTCGTCACCACTTCTAGGATCCATTTCTCTGCATCAAAAGGAAATAATGAGAATGCACAGAGGAATCAAAACAGGATACAGTTCAAGCAATTTAATTGAATTCGACATAGAGTTCAAAAACGATTAAATCAATGGATGAGATCCTATAACCTATCATATTGCAGGCTTGTTCGGTCCCTAAGTTGAAACCGAACAATTTAGTTTAGACCTGCATGGGCCACCACAAAAACCATGTCACGCCCTAGTCCCAAAATATCGAGGGACTAGACATGTGGCAATGGCCAGCAGCACGCACGGTTGGATAATCCAATTTAATGGAACCATCAGGGCGTACTTAAGCTGTAAATAAGGTCTACTACACAAGTCACACTAATCTCATCCATAAAGATAAAGAAATAAACTGCATACTGAATGGAAATAAGTAGCAACAACAAATCACAGCAAGTCAGTCGGAGCAACAATCCGACTTAAGTCTGAAATAACTGGCTCTATAGGCCAGGAACAAAAGATATAAACATGAAATAAATAAATGAGTACTGGGACAGGCACTCAGGAGAAGTCCTCGGCAGTCACCTCGTCTTCAGTGTTCGGTTCAGCTCCAGCAATAGCTTCAGCTCCGGTCCCGTATATCTCGGGATACTGCTCCTCAGCTAAACCTGGGGACATAATCCATTCCAGGTCCTCAGTGGACATAGCAAGGCACAAGATAAAACAAGCCAACTGAATAAGCAGTACAATAAATAAATGAACAGCAGGGTAAACTAAGTAACCATCTATGTGATATACAAATGAGAGCAACACTAGTACTCAGGCTGAGACCGCTACAAGCTCTGTGTCGGGGAGCCGGTAGCAGTAATAACACGTAAAGGGTCTAGCTCTGCTGGAGAGTCTACAACCTCACAATAATAGTAGATATATATATAGAACAGCCTGTAGCCTGTGTGTCTCTCCCCACCCAATGTAATCACGTAAGCCATGACCATAACGTCTCATGTCCATGTCAGCGGGATTATAACTAATGCAACAAGTCATACTGTCTATAATAAATGTCTCTATCAAGTCCTGTATCCTATACAGAATCACCATGAATATCTCAGGAGAATTCTGTCCATGATAGTGTCAAGTGTCCTGGGTTGTAGGGTACTTGATAGGTCAAGTACAAAGTTAGGGAATCGTAAATCCATCTCTAAATGACGAACCCAACACCGCGTACGGTGTCGGTACCCGACTATGATCGGACACTGGGTACGTCATACGTTCCCTAGGTTAAGCAGTTTAAATCAGTTTATATGAATTTGCATAAGAAATCCAGCAGAGTATTTTTACAGGAAATATAAAAATAATGACTGCAAGTTTGGCAAGGTGCACTTGCCTGAGGTTTGGATTCCACTTAGGTCCTGGTTTCGAAAATTTCCAGAGATGTCTCCGAAAGCTGAAATAAATAGTACCATCATGCTCAGAAGGTGTCAAACAGCTAGGATCGCCTATCCTTGGGTCCAATTTGGAGACAAGAGCAAAAACGACAATTTTGGCCCAAAACGGGATCCACCGGTGGGCCCGCTTTGCACCGAAAAACGTGTCAGGGTCAACGGTCTCCAAATTCATCAAACTTAGTGTCAACAGGTCAGGAACACTGATACGAACCCAACGGAACTTCCAGATTTGAATTCCGATGAGTCGATCATAAAATCGCCCGTCGAGCGGGGCCTGTGGGGCCCACGACACGCGATTTCGTCAACGTTCTCAGAATCGAACCAAACTTGACCCACAGGACCAGCGTATCGCTATGAGTCCGATGGCGCAAGTTTCATCTCGATCTGATGTGTGTGCACGAAGTTAGGGTGAATTACAGAAAAGGTGGATACGGGCGATGTCCGCGGATACGCGTTAATTTCGGTGTGCACGCACACCCGAATCAGCTTTCGCGAATTCTCACACGTCCGTATCAATGAGGCGCACGTATCTGTGAAGACCGTGCACGACCAAGTCGTCCCGTTTGGCGGGGCATACTCAGTTCCGGGGTAAAACAGGGTCTGGTTTTTCCTGTTTTTGGATCGCGGTGTGCGGTCACCACAGGACGTGATGCCCCGAGCGGTTTATCCGGGCACCGAGAGGGTCATACAGGCTTCGCGTAGAAATTTACGGAATCGAATTCCGAGCTACGAGGAGGAAATTAGGAGTACCTGAACAGGGCCTTCGAATCGGGGTTTTCGTGTCCAACACGTATCCTGTGTCGGCGAGTCCGTGTCTGCGGTGTCCGTGTCCGGACTAGGGTTCAGAGCTTCTCTGGAACCGCGGTGGCCGGAGGGAGGCGGGCTGGGCGGCACAGGCGGCGGTGGGGCGCTGGGGACGGTGTCCCCGGGGCTCGGGACGCGGGCTGTGGCGGGCAGCGGGTCGCCGGAGACTCGGGACGGCTCGGCTCTGCTGGGAGGAGAGAGGAGGAAGGGGAGCTAGGGAGTCGGCGGTGGGCGGATCTGGGAGGAGGTCGACGCAGGAGGCGGTGGGGCAGGGCTGACGCGGCACCGGAGCTGGGGAGAAGAGGGGACCGGAGCTAGGGTTCCGGCGGGTGGGTAAGGGGAAGATGAGGGAGGAGGGGGACCGGAGCTAGGGGGTTTTTATAGGGGGATCCACGGGGGGGGTCGTGGCCAGGCTAGGCGGGGCTGGGGGGAGGTCGTGGGGTAGAGGGGGCGGTTCTCCGGCGACGTGGCCGGAGAATCCGGCCGGAAAACGCGGGCAGGCGTGGGGTTGGGGGTGATGGAGATGCGGGTCGGGCGGCGGGTTCGCGGGTTGGGCGGACCCGCCCGACCAGCTAGGCAATTGCGGGCTGGGTTGGGTTTCGGCCCACTGGGCCGGGCCAAAAATAAATAAAATAATAATAATAATAATAATAATAATAAAACAGTAATTAATTAATTTAATTATAAAAATAGTTTTTAGGCTTTTAAAAATAGGTCTGAGGCCCAATAAAATCCCAAAAAATTACCCTAAGTCCGGTTTTCTATTTTACACCATAAAATCATATTTTCATTTCATTTTAATGTTATTTATTAGCAATTAAAAATTACAAACTCACTACAGGGCCTATGTAAATTCCTAAAAATTGCATATTAATTCCAAAAATTGATTTTAAAAACTCTGAAAATTTTGGGTGTTTACATAGGCTCCTACATGATATCACTGCTACCGGCTCTCCGACACAGAGCTTGTAGTAGTCTTAGCCTGAGTATTAGTGATGCTCTCACTTGCATATCAAATAGCTGGTTATATAGTTTACCCTATTGTTATTGTTTTATTTATTATTGCACTGTATTTATTTTGGCTTGAGTTATTCTTGTACCTTGCTATGTCCCCTGAGGACCTGGAATCCGGATTATGTCCCCAGGTTTAGCAGAGGAGATCTACCTCGAGGTGTATGGGACAGGAGTAGACATTGGAGCAGTACCAGAACCAGAGGACGAGGTGATCGCCGAGGATTTATTCTGAGTATCTGCTTTATCTATACTCAGTTATTTCTGTTGTTTCCTGTTTATTGAATTAATGTATCAAACTCATTATCGGATTGTTCCCCGAGATATGTTTCATTGAGACTTGATGTTGCTTTATATTTTATATTGATTGTATTTATTTATATGGATGAGATTAGTATCATAGACCTTTATAATTGTTTTACAGCTTAAGTACACCCTGATGGGTCCATTAAATTGGGTTTGTCCATTGGAGTGTGCTGCTGGCCATTGCCACGTGTCTAGTCCCTCGGTATTTTGGGACTGGGACGTGATAATACCAGACGTTGGGATCAAACACGCTCTATAAGCACTCTGACACCGTGTCTGAAACTGATCGCAGCAGAAAATTAGGCCAACCCACCTGAGATAACCAACCCACGTCTAACGAACACCAAGCACAGATAAAGACAACGTATATGACGATGATTACGTCACCTGGACAAATTCTAATCTGTATAACTCAGGTTAATTTGGAATATTTATTTGGAGTGTACCATTGTGTGCCAATATCATAGGGACACTCCAAAAGTAATAACTTACACAATTTTTAAAAATTTAGAATATACATTTGGAGTGTCCCACTGTGAATACTCTAACATAGTTGTAATAGTTGTAACATTGTACAATTTGGACGGATTGAAGTTAACTCTATTCTTAGAACTGCGAAACTACAATTTTACAAATACAAAATCACAATACATTTTATTCTCTATCTAAACATGAGAGATAGAAACTATACCTATCCGGATGTGGTACCTTTGATTCCTCTCTGCAAGGTTTCACTGAAAGAATAACTTTCTTTCACCCAAAAAAAAAGTATTTGTTCTTCTAAAAGGAAAAAATGTGGTAGTTTTCTTCCTCTTAGGGTGGTATTTGTAAGTGAGAAATCATTCAAGAGATGTTAATCCTAGAAATAAAAATTCCTAAATTTGTGGTACAAGTCTATTTCCACACATGGTAACAACCATAACAAAATTAGTTAAGTAAATATAAAATTTGTTGTAATAAATCTCTTAGGGTTTCAAAATATATATTATAAACTCATGTTTGATAAAATGTAATATTCTACTTTCCATCGTACTCAAATATCCAATAATGTCATTGCTAAGATTTGGTAAATATCTATTAGGTTTAGGTTCTACAACCTCTCATCCTAAAAAAAGAAATTACCATCATGGTAGACACGAGGATCAAATTGTGATATTTCAAAGTTCCAAGAAGTCTATTGTTTTTTCAAATACAAAAAAAAATCTTAATTTTTATAAATGAATATTGACATGAGATCTGTTCATAAATAATGATGGAAAACAACTTGAATTTTGGTAATTGTTAGCATAAACATAGAATAATAAAGAAGAAAATAGGAGAGAATATATCTTATTAGTATAATCTCATAGTGGGAGGCAAAGGTCTTATTTATACAACTCAATGAAGGTGTAATACTAATCTCTAACCAATGTGGAACTATATATAAAGTAAAAATCCAACCCTTTAGTAACCTACGTTATAACACTCCCCCTTTGGATGACCACAATCTCTAAGCATATTGCCTCGTTAAAACTTTGTCAGAAAAATCCATTAGGACAAAAACTGTGCGAAAGAAAATAGTACAATCTTTAAGATAACTTAGATAAGTGTTGGACACGCTTAATGTTGTCTCATTAAAATCTAGTCAGAAAAAATCCAATAGAAAAAAATTCATGACTAAGGAAAAATAGTATAACGCGTTATAGTCCATACAAAATGTATCCCCCCTGAAAATAATCACTCCCCTGATAATGTTGATCCTGAACAGGCAGCTGATGAAGACGTCGTATTCCAATTTCGTGAACTAGTTTCTGAAAAGTTGACTTTGGCAACGATTTGGTGAACAAGTCTGCAAGATTATCACTTGAGCGAACTTGTTGGACGTCAATATCAAAGTTCTTCTGATGCTTATGAGCATAGAAAAACTTCGATGAGATGTGCTTGGTCATGTCTCCTTTAATGAATCCACCTTGAATTTATTCAATACATGCTACATTATCCTCATGAATAACAGTTGGAGTATCTGTGGTAGGAAAAAGGTGACAGGAGCTACGAATGTGTTGAATCAACGATCTCAACCAAATACATTCCCTACTTGCTTCATGGAGAGCCAATATTTCTGAGTGATTTGAGGAGGTAGCAACCATTGTCTGTTTGGTTGAACGCCAAAAAATAGCTGCATTGCTATTAAGAAATACATATCGAGTTTGTGAATGACCTTTATGGGGATCAGATAAATAACCTGAATCTGCAAAGCCAACTAGATTCGTGATGTCAGATAAACCACAAGTATAAAATAATCCCATGTCGGTAGTTCCATAAAGATATCTCATCACATGTTTAATGTCATTCTAATGTCTGCGCATTGGCGCCAAGCTATATCTAGCCAACAGATTGACAGAGAATGATATGTATGGCCTTGTACATTATGATAGATACATTAATGCCCAAATGACACTAAGGTACGGTACTTCGGGTCCTCGTATCATTTTATTGTCGTCCTTAGGACGATATGGATCTTTATTGATATCTAAAGATCGAACAACTATTGGAGTGCTAAGGGGATGAGCTTTATCCATATTGAACTGTTTTAATATATTTTCTGTGTATTTGGATTAATGCACTAAAATTCTATTAGTGCAATGCTCAATTTGTAATCCGAGACAATATTTTGTGTTTCCGAGATCTTTCATCTCGAACTCATTTTTCAGATAGTTTGCAGCCTCGTTGATTTTATGTCTTGTCCCAATCAAGTTTATGTCATTGACATATACTGCAACTATAGTGAAACCCTCCTTAGATTTCTTTATGAAGACACATGGGCATATAGGATTATTCTCATATCCCTCCCTTTTTATATATTTACTAAGACGGTTGTACTACATCCTTCCGGATTGTTTTATGGAATGCATGTTCTTAGCTTTTGAGCTGGGTAGGTTAAATCCATCTGGAATTTTCATATAGATATCGCTATCTAAATTACCATACAGATAGGCTGTTACAACGTCCATAAGTCTCATGTCCAGCTTTTTCTCGACTGTCAAACTTATCAAAAAATGGAACGTTGTTGCATGTAAACCCCCTCGACCAAAATTAGGCCTACTTGGCTTAGATAGAGAGACTAGGGCTAGTTTGAATCCAATTAGAAATAGAATATTTTGTTTTAGATGAATTTTTAATATTTATATCACTTAGTACACCTTACCATTGCTTCGATAATTGGAGCACTACACTAGACATTTCCTTCCTACAAATTTTACCTCCTTGTCCTAGACGTGCCTGTCTTCCATCCTGACCTTTGTGTAACTTATAATTATGCTCTCTTGTGCTATATTTTAGTTGCACAATATTTTTCGCAGACGTTTATATTTAATTCTAAATAAATTCAACTTTGTATCCTTGTGCGTTCCAATCAAAATTGGAGACACAATCTTGATCCATTTTGTGCAACCCAATTTATGATAATATTTTATTCTGAGCCCTCTACGTCCATGATGCTTGTATCCCACCTAATTTTAGCCCCATGTACTTCTAATTAATTTTAGAACACCTATTATAATAATTTTAATTAATTTAATTCAATTTCTATCTTTGTGCAATTTTTCAATTGTTGGGCACTTTTATGCAAAAGTGCATTGAGGTGTCCACATCATTGGACACAACACATGAAGAACCCCATTTTCCTTTATTATTTGGTTATGTGATTTTCCCCATAATTTTGGAGTGTGTAACACACAATATCATTTTCCCTCATCAAATCCTAGCCATGCATTTCAAATAATGCAAATCCTAGCGTTTTAAATATCTACATGAGAAGCCAAGCCCATCCCAAGTAGGATGTTGACCAACCCAACTACCTAGGTCAACACCCAAACCTTTTTTTTCACACATATATATACAACTTTCCTTTATTTTTTTATCACCACCATCACAATACCTATTACCTAGCCGACTACACCCTTCCCTCTCTTATTCATCATCTCCCCCAAGCAGACCCGCCGGTCGGAGCAGCCCCCAGCCGTCGACCGGAGCCCAGTCCTCCCTGCTCTCTTCCCTGTCCATCCTCCTCGACCTCGTCTCTTCCTCCAGCAGAGACTACGCCACGCCGGACCTGACCTCCGTTCTCCTCCATCACCTGCAACTCGATCGGACTTCATCTCCTCCCTCAACCATCTCCATCACGAGCGCAGACCCCCGCCGGCCTCCTCGACCACAGCCTCTCACCAACTTCCTCGACACCATCAGCAGCCGAGTATCCTTCCCCGTCTTCTCTCATCATCATCATCCTCGCCGGATCCTCCGTACCACCATCACCATTAACACCACCCCCTGTCATCACGACAACAGCCATCACCATCACTTTCCTCCACCGTGAACCACCCCGCTCGTCCCTGACCCGACGACACAGCACCGCCACCAGTCTCCACCATACTCTTCATCTTCTTATCCTCCTCCCTGTTCTCTCCTTCCCCGCCTCGATCTTCCCTCAGATCAGACCTCGCCTGAGCCTCGACTCCCCGCACCACCACCTGGCGAACCCCGACTTCCCTTCATCCCCGCTGAATCGTTGAATGTCTCCTTTTCTGCCTTGACTTCACCTCCCCTCTTCACCACCATGACCGGACCTCCCTGGCCACCCTCACCTCTCGTCGGACTTCCTCAGACCTGGCCAGAGCAGCCCCCATCCTTTCATCATCATCACTATCATCATCATCATCATCATTATCACCATCATCATCATCATCATCATCTCACCATCATCACCATCATCATCATCACCATCATCATCCCTATTACCATCACCTTAATCCTCATCATCATTACCTTAACCATCACCATCATCATTACCCTCATTATCACAATCATTATCCCCATCATCAACACCCTCGTTATCATCATCATCACCTATCATCACCCTCGACATAATCATCGCCATCGACATCATCGTCGTCATCGTAGACCCGTCACCCTCGCCGAAGACGACCTGCAGCAGTCACCCTCGATCCTCGTGCCCGTGCACGCTAACCCCGAGGTTTGAACTTGTCCCTCTCCTTTCATTTTATGCATGTTTGTGTGAATAACATTAAGGATAGCATATTGGTTCAGTTTAGTTAGTTGGTTGATTGCAGACCCGTGTCGGTGAACCCAAGGACTAGTGTGCTCGTACGTGTGTGTGCGTATGCATATAATATTAGTTGTTATATATATATAAATATATGGATATAAAGATATGTAATTAAATGCTAAACCTAATTATGACTATATATATATTTATACTGTACGACCCTAGGACACTGTGGATTTTCTCGCATAATTTCTTATACCATTGACCCTGAGTATTAGTGATCTGTTTGCCTTGTGTACACTAACGTACTGGCGAGACATGTGTTAGTTGACTGTCTGATTGATACATCATTTGAAGATGTAACACCCGCGTAATTAGGTTTATAGTTGACTCTGTTAGTTGACCAGTGTCACCCCTAGCGTACCCTCTGAGTCCAGTGTAATTATGGTTGTGTATGTGCTAGTGTAATGACTGATATTGTATTGTATTATATTATATCTATATAGGACCCTTGGATTATTCTACGAGACTTCAGGAGCAGGTTATTGGCACTACACAGCTTTCTTGCCAGGCAAGTATACCTTGCCATTGTATTGTAATTTATATTTCATATGATGCATGCATTTTATTTCTGTTATTTAGTTCATATATTTTAACTGCTATATAAACTGCGCGTCCAAGGAAACTTGGGTACAACGACGGTGTTGTCGTATTCTGTTTTTATTATGTATATGCATATTGACCTAGTTTATGAGACCACCCCATTATTATAAGGCATTCTTAGGTTTCATTGGCTGTGACACAGCTGTTACACGAGTGTGAGTCTCATATAGGACACGGACTTGCGTGACAGGCTGGCCTCCTGTACGTATGGAACGTGCGTTAGGGATAACTGCTGTTAGGGATTTGCATGCTAGAAGACTTGGCATTTATTAGAGGTATTATCGTGTCATGGATGTGACATGCCTAGAGCATGGGGTGGAAAGAACAACAAGTAAGGCATTTGGGCTCCTTTGTACTTTCCTTTTTGTTACCCGTATGCTCCGCCAGAGATACGCGGCGGTGATGACCCCTATACATTACTTGCGGCCTCTGGCATTCAAAAGACGATATGCTTTGTAGGCCCCTGAATCTCCAAGAGAATTATGCCAATCCCATTTATGGCCAGATAGCCCACTTGTAAGAAAGTTGTTCTCAACGTGCATTCACATAGATGGTTAGGCGACCCATTGGATGTTTATTTCAGTACTTTATTGGCATGCTTTTATGTATCTTGTTATGTCCCTCTGAGGACCTGGTCCCTTTCCAGGTGTAGATGCTCATGAGTATTAGCAGGAGCGCGGATCAGGACTTGCTACTTATATTTCAAGGAGGTCTTCTCTTCGAGCCTCGTGATTATTAGTTGATTTATTTATTTTGTTTATCTTATATTCTAGGTTGGCAGTGGATTTGTTTCCACCCGACTATCATTCTTTGATACTTCATATTGAGATTTAGTTACATAGTTATTGGTTATTTATCTATTTATAATTTCTGTGGATGAGATTTAGTTATGCCCTGTGACTTGTGATAGATATATACCACTTGTGAGTTATTGTTCATAATACAACGTACGTATATGTTATGGTTTTCATATATTGGAGTCTCCATATATATACGGCTGACATGCTTACGTGTTCCTAGCCCTACGTATTTTGGGGGCCGTGACATTGCATCCATTACGGGAGAATACGTATCTTCGTAATCAATCTCGGGTCTATGAGAAAACCCTTGTGCCACTAATCGTGCCTTAAATCGAGCGATTTTATTATTTTTGTTTCGCTTTCTTACAAACACCCACTTGTAACATATCGGTATGACGTCTTTTGGTGTCACGACCCGCACCCAGATAATTCAGGCACCGGTTCGCGAGTACGTCCAGCCTACGTCGCAGTGTCAGCGGTAGTACGCTGTCTAGATCATATTCACAGGTAATTTAAAATATAGCTCATTCACAAGAATAAATAAGCAAGGATAATAATAGGAAATAGGAATGCTAAGATTTCATAAGACAAATTTTGTGACATCCAAATCCACAGTTTAATACAGAACCAGAAGATAAATCGGGGACAAACCCGAGTACTATGCTGAAAGAAAATACTAGCTAACTGGCTAGCTACTCCTCAAAAATAGTCTCCTGAGTAGGAACTGGCTCCTCAATAGTATCATCTGCTACATCATATGGGCCATAAAAGGTGGGGGCATAGTCCTCATCATCGCCTAAATGTCAACGGATCCAGTCAGGAAAGGAGCAAAGTACCAATACACAACAAAGCTTAAACTAAATAATTATGACAAGTAGTAAAAACTGACTAAGTATCACGATAAAAATTATACATAATAAGTAGTAAAATTAACTAAGTGTCAAGTACTATAAATCAGGGATATAAGTAAAACAAGAATATAATGAGACAAGAAAATGGAACTACAACAAGACAAAAGAAACTATGTGTGTGAAATTGTGTATTTAGAATACATAGTTGGCATGTAGGGGGTTATAAGGCTAATAAGGCACGTCATAGACGTCTAGCAGTCAGGAACAATCGAGTATAAGGCTGATGGTACAATCGCGTACTCAACAGCTAGCAGTCATGACATGGTGGAAAGGGTATACCACATGCCTCCTAGTATTCTCCCTCCCGATACGAAAATCGAGACATGAAATCTAAATTCTAACACTAAGTATAATCACCCAATGGTGCTAGTAGAGCAAGGAACTAATTATCATAATATAAAGAATAAACTTGAAGTGCAGGTATTTGCCTGATGTTTGAAATCCAACTACGGTTCTGTCCTCGGAAAATTTTCAGATATGCCTCCGGATGTTGATATAACCATTACCATCATGCTCAGAAGATATCAAATAGCTAGAAATGCCTGTCCTTGCGTCCAATTTGGACACAGGGGCAAAAATGACAATTTCGGGTCAAAACAGAGTCCGCATGTGGGCCCGCTTTGCACCGAAAAACGTATCAGGGTCAAAGGTCTCCAAATTTGCCAAACTTAGTGTCAACAGGTCAGGAACAATGATATGAATCCAACGGAACTTCCAGAATTGGATTCCGATGAGCCGATCACAAAATCGCCCGTCAAGTAGAGCCTGTGGGGCCCACGACACGCGATTTGGTCAATGTTCTCAGAATCGAACCAAACTTTGGTCACAGGACCAGCGTATCGCTACGAGTCCGATGGCGCAAGTTTCGTTTCAATCCGACGTGTGTACACAAAGTTAGGGCACGATTCAGAAAAGTCGGATACGGGACGTTGTCCGCGGATACGCACTGATTTCGGTGTGCACGCACATCCGAATCAGCTTCTACGAAATCCCGCACGTCCGTATCAATGACGCGCACGTATCTGCGAAGACCGCGCGCGACCAAGTCGTCCCGTTTGGCGGGGCGTACCCAGTTCCGGGGTGAATCAGGGCATTGTTTTTCCTGTTTTTGGATCGTGGTTCGCGATCGCCACAGGACCCGGTGCCCCGAGCGGGTTGTACGGACACCGAGGGGATCATGCAGGCTACGCAACGCAACTGACGGAATCGAAAACGGGTAAACGAGCAGGGAGATACGCGTACCTGAACAGGGTCCGAAAAATCCAAAAATTCAGGGTACTGTTCACCCTAGGGTTAGGGTTCTGACGGAGCTCCGGCGGCGCTGCGGCGGGGGAGGCCGGCCGGAGGGGCTGGGGGCAGCGCGGCAAGACGGGGAGCCCGGACGGCGGCGCACGGCGTGGGCACGGCGGCCGGAGGCGGCGGGGCGCTGTGGAGAAGAAGGAGGAGGAGAAGGAGGAAGGGGGATCGGGCGGCCGTCGGTGGCGGGCAGCTGCGGGAGAAGGGAGGTCGGCGAGGGACGCGGTGGCGGCGCGGGTGCGGTGAGGAGCGACAGCGGCAGCGAGGGGAGGCGGTGGCGCGGCGGGGAGGGGTGTGGCCGGAGCAGAGGCGGTGGGGGGTTTTTATAGGCGGGCGCGGGAGAGGGAAGGCCGAGCTGGGCAGGGGACGAGGGCATCGTGGCCGCGGGGCACGGGGCATGGGCCGGGCGGAGCGGCAGGCGGCGCGGTCGGCGGAAGCGGCGCGGGAAGCGGGGGCCGGAGCGGGTCGCGCGGGGAGTGAGGCTGGGGAAGCGGGTCGCGGGTGCGGGTCGGGTTCGGTTGGGCGGACCCGACCCGACCCGATAGCCCTACGGGCTGGGCCGGTGGGCTGGACCGATGGGCTGAGCTCTAGGTTTGGTTTTTAATAATTAATTAAATAAGTAAATAAATTAATAAATAAATAATGGTTTTTAGGTGTTATAAAATAGGTCTGGGGCCCAATAAATTCCAGAAAAATTACCCTAAGTCCAGTTTTTTATTTTACACCCAAAAATATTATTTTCATAATATTCTAATATATTTAACAGTAAATAAAAATTATTTAATTACCAAGAGCCTAGGTTTTAATTACAGAAAAATCCCGAAAAATTCCAGAAATTGTGAAAAGTCCAAATTAATAATTCCTGGAAATCATGGGGCTTACATTTGGTGTTTGTACTATAGGTCCGAACACTCCACATTTATTAAGAGAATCCAATTCTTCTTGAATAGCATTCTTCCATTTTGGCCAATCTTTTCTTTGTCGACATTAATCGATGCTACGTGGTTCAGTGTCATCAATGCCCTTGGATATTTCAGTAGCTACTGAGAATGAGAATATCTCATCTATTGTTATATCTTTGCGATCCCATACCTCTCTTGTATATGTATAAAATATAGAGATCTCTTTGCTTTCAGGTACCTGAGCCTCCTCTTGGGCTTGTGTCTTTTCCAAAACAATAACCTCTTCTGGGTTTTCAGAGAGTATGGATTTGTCATTTATAATCTCTTCTTGAGCGTTATGTGTAACCTCCTTAAGAGCATTACTTAGGCATTTTTTCTTTCTAGGGACTAAGTCCTTTGAACCTATAGGTCTACCACGCTTCTGGCGTGCAGTAGATTCATCATCCACTCTATTTTTTTCCTACTGGGATATCAATTCGAGCTGGCACATTTATAGCGGGCACATGTGATTTAATCACTTTAGCTACATCAATAAATGCATCTGGCATTTGATTTGCAATCTCCTGTAGATGTAATATCATTCGTACCTCAGTTTCACATTGATTAGTACGAAGATCTAGATGAGACAGAGTGGGATTATCCCACGATAAATTATGCTATTTATTTGTGGATAATGGTTCTGTAAGAACATTTTTTTTCTTTCTTATCTTCCCCTAACGGCGGGAATTTAGTCTCATCCAAATGGCAGTATGCGAATCTAACAGTAAAAATATCACCAGTTAAAGGTTCCAAATATCTAATGATTGAGGTCGAATCAAAACCAATATAAATTCCTAAACAGCGCTGAGGTCCCATTTTAGAGCGCTGAGGAGGGAAAATAAAAACATAAACAGCACAAACAAATTTATGCAAATGAGAGATGTTAGGTTGATGGCCTGTCATAAGTTGTGATGGTGAAAATTCATGATATGCAGTTGGCCTAACAATGATCAATTTAGCAGCATGTAATATGGCATATCCCCAAGCTAAAAATTGCATGAGTAAAGGCCTTGCTATGTGCTGAAAATGCTTAATCAAGGACTCCGCTAAACTATTTTTGGTATGAACATGAGAGACAGAATGT
Organism: Iris macrosiphon; assembly: GCA_036927795.1. NCBI lineage: Eukaryota > Viridiplantae > Streptophyta > Magnoliopsida > Asparagales > Iridaceae > Iris > Iris macrosiphon. The sequence goes on along the minus strand of JAYESA010000018.1, from coordinate 16,138,570 downwards.
TCAACTTATATTCCTACGAAAGCACAATAATCATCAAAAGTACGAAAAGTAAAATCAGCTGCATTATCAAGTCGAATCGTTCTAACATGTTAGTCAGAAAAATGAGTCTTAAGCTTTATCAACTGAGAAAGTAGCTTGGAGAAGGCAAAATTTCTATATGAGAGTAAAAAAATATTTGACCATCGACTAGAAGCATCTATTAGAACCATAAAATACCTGAAAGGTCCGCTAGCAGGATTAATTAGTCCGCAAGTATCACCTTGTATTCTCTGAAGGAATGGTGGTAATTCAGAAGCTATTTGAGAAGTGAAGGTCTTGTAATGAGTTTACCATGTAAACAAGCTACACACAAATGTTCAGTAGGAAAGGAAAGACTTTGGTATAATAAATTATGCCCATTGGTATTGTTGATGACCTTTCTCAACATAGTCGATCATGGATGATCCAATCTGTCATGCCAAAGGATTAGATTCCTTAGATCCTTTAGCCTTTTGCTAGTGATGGGGTAAGATTTTACTACCTTTAGAGTAGTTTGATATAGACCCGAGGAGATTAACTTGCAGTTTTCTAATGTGAGTTTATTGCTTCCAAAATTAGAGGTGATACAAAGATACTCTTTGCTATCATCGTTCATGGTTTTAACATGAAATTCGTTCATTCGAATATCTCTAAATTTGAGTAGATTTCTATTAGATCTACTAGAGAATAATACATTTCGAATGACTAAGAGTGTTCTATTTGACAACACAACATCGGCCTTACCATAACCTTCTATAATTTGCACGGGTCCAGCAATGGTGGTCACCTTGACAGTGTTTGAGGCATATATTGTGAAAAACTTTCTAGTTTTTAATATAGTATGAGTTGTTGCACTATCTATCAAGCATATGCCATCATCATTGTCCATACCTTTCAAAAACAAAAATTAATAATATATTAATATGCTACTAAATGGTTAAACTTAGAATATTGCCAATTATTACAACTTGGTCTAAATCTAAATGAAACTGCTTCAAAGAAAGTAAACTACATAGACTATTGATCATATAATGACCAATTTATTCAAAGTGAAAAGTAAATAAACTTAGATAAGCATACAATAACTATTCATTAACTTCGTCTATCATGGCGTTGAACTGGTCTTCCGAAATTACGTTTCCATCCTTATCTTAGAAAAAATCATTAAAATCCATGTGTGTTGTACCATAAATGAGATTAGTCTTCACACCCTTTGAGGCTTCATACCCGTCCACTTTATTTTGTGAGGTGCGACAGTTTCGCATTCAATGGCCAGCTCTTCCACAATGTTTGCAAATATCAGTTGGAGCAGATAGATTAGAAATTTGGCCATTATTTCTTAGAGGATTAAATCCCTTATTTTTGAACTGTGTATTCTTTCTTGGACCCGGATTGTAGCCATTTCTTTGGCTTCTACGGCGTCCATGCCCTCTACCTCTATGATTTTCTCGACCCCTAGTATTGGTCACATTTTTTCGAGCACTAGTCGCATTCACTTCAGCTGGAATTGGTGAAGACCCAGTTAGTATACTAGTGTGGTTTTTGATTAATAACTCATTATTTTTCTCGGCCACGAGTAAGACAGCAATGAGTTCAGAATACTTCTTAAATTTTCTCTTCCTATACGTCTGTTGTAGGGTCATATTAGTCGCATAAAATATGGTGAATATTTTCTCTAGCATGGAATGCTCTGTCACTTCTTCACTACATAACTTCAATTGTGAAGTAATCCTGAACATAGCTGAATTATAGGTTGCATCTGTCTTATAATCTTGGAAATGTAGATTGAACCATTCATGGAGTGCACCTAGTAGTATGACCATTTTCTGGTGATCATATCTCTCAGCTAGAGAATTCCATAGCACCAAGAGGTCCTTGACTGTTAAGTACTCAGCTTTGAAATCATCATGAATATGATGTCTTAGGAAAATTAAAGCATTCGCTTTATCTTGTACAGATATTGGCTTATCAGCCACAATTGCGTCACCTAAGCTTTCGGCTTGAAGGTGCAATTCATCATCCAATCTCCAGTTGAGAAAGTTTTGGCCTTCTAAGTTTAGAGGCTTGAAATCATGCTTTGTGAGGCTTGACATATTGCTGTATAAGATCAATAATAACAAGTTAACGTAAGAACTTGGTAAATCACCAAATAATTCATGTGCATGGTGTATGCTTCAAACAATGATGTTTCAGAAGTCTATTTATACCAAACAAATCTTGTTTATGGTATGCTTCGAACAATGATGTTCCAAAAGTCGTAAGTAAATACCAAACACTAGATGTTCATGGTATGCATCGAACAATGATTATGTTCAAGAAGTCTTTCAAAAATATCATATATGGTATGCTTTGAACAATAATGTTCCAGAAGTCTTATATATATAGACCAAATAATTCAAGTTCATGGTCATCGGAGCTCTGATGGTTTTGATCTGAATGTATTAACATATATAAAAGAAATAAATAAATAAATAAACTAACGTTCTCTCCGAGAGATCTATATGCGATTAACATCGGAGTGTTATCAGAGTTAACTAAAAGAAGTGAGATGAATGGATAAAAAATATTCTTTTTGCCCTAGCGGTATGCAAAGAGATATATAACATCAACATCAGGCTGCACCTAGGGTATGAATATACAAAAAAAATAAACATAAATAACCATACCTATTACCGAAGTGGACAATCAGCAAATGGATGCTTCACTGAGATGCTCTCGCTTATTTCCTCCCGTTAGAGCTTCGTGTTGGTAACGTGTTAGAATAAACGTAAAAGAAGGAAGAAGAAAATAAGAGAGAATATCTCTTATTAGTGTAATCTCATATTGGGAGGCAAAGGCCTTATTTATACAACCCAATGAATGTGTAATATTAATCTCTAACCAATGTGGGACTTAAATACAAAGTGGAAATCCAACCCTTTAGTAACCCACGTTATAACAGTTATCTTTTAGATTTTTTATTTTGTTTGTTAGAATAAGACAAAATAAGAAGAATTTTATCTCTTGCGTTGGTTAGAATTGGTTAAAAAATTGACTTATCTTATGGATACATTTATTTTATCTTCTTTCGATTGGTTTGTAAGTTCATAAATTATGAATCGAATAATTGAAGAACGAGAAATCTATTTTTTAGTTTGTATGGTGCGATGTCAAAATTCTAAAGTGAATCCATCTATCTTATTTCCTTCTCTGCCTGCCTCTGAAGTTGTTCTCTGCCATCGAAGTTGACATCACCAACACACCATTCTAGTAATTCTAATTATTATTTTTGTCTTTCTATTAAAATTATTTGTGACAAATTTATAATAGTTGATTGTTCATATTTTATTTAAAGTTTTTGCGGCCAAATTTTCATATATGTCCCAAATTTGATACAAATCAAATCTCCTTTAGGTCTTCGTGCTGCATCAAATTGGTATCAAAGCCCTAAGTTAATAATATTTTTATTGGTAGGCAAATACCTAGGTAACAATTAAAACAAAAATATGGATCACGAAGAGTTCATTAAAAAGTTTAAGGATCTTTCAGATTCAGAACATGAAAAACTTGTAAAAGTTATATATGACAATCATGGTATCATGGAAAAGACTAGTATTACATAACTAGAGTCAAATCCGAATTTAACCATATCCTTAGTGTGTCCACTAGTTGATCATAATGAACCTACCATAATATACAACTTAGTCTGTGATTGAAATTATGTCTAGGTTTAAAACGAAGATCAATTTTAATATTTATATATCATTCCTAGAAAAATTAAATAGGTTTGATTATCTTAATGAATTTAAAGAACCTATTAGTTCATATTTTGAACGTGTTTCAATAATCAAAGTGGAGACCATTTTTTATTATTTCTTTATTATTACGTGATAGTTTGCAGAAAATAGTAATTGATTGTAGGGACGATCATTTTGCATTTTGGGATGCATCGAGTCAACCACCAATCTTATCAGAAGCTTCAATGTTGACTAGCTTGTTAAAACAAAGGCCTCTGCCATGGTCGATTTGGAGGGAATCACCATGAGCATAACTCTCGAATTTTATGTTTGTATGATTCACCAGGAGATAATTTTTTCAAAACCGAGGAGAATGATGGAGAACAACTTGAAATAACTTTTTTTTTTAAAATACAAATACAATGAATTTGATATTATTCGACATAATTGACAAATTTTTTACATCAAATAAAATTAGTAAGATCTTAAAATCGACTTAATTGGCAAGATTTTAAAATATAAATATTTTAGCAAGTGCCCCTATTACAAATATAGAAACTAGCATATACCCCCACTTATTTACAAGATCAGCAAATGTCCACATTCTTTTGTATGCAATATTTAAAATTTTAAGTTATACTCCTACTATTTTAACCAAAATTTTGATTATTTTACACATAATGGGAGCATTTGCTAATTTTTTAAATAAATGAGGGTATATGTTAGTTTCTATATTTGTAATGAAAATATTTGCTAAAATAAACATTTTGGTATGCAACATTCTCAAACCAGACAAACTTAGCAAAGAGCTTTCCTTGTATCTATCTTATTCTCTAATTCTATACATCATTTTAATATGCCAAGACATATAAGATGATTTCAGGGAATCGCAAATGGTAGAAACCAATGTAAATTTGTATTTAGAGGTCATTAATGTGAAGGAAACAATAGAATTTGCTTTACAATTTATTACTATTTCTTTAGGTATGTTATAATTACCTTCCCATTCTTGAGCCATCTCCAATGGAGATTTCATTCATATTTCTTTGTTATTCTATGATTGATTTTTTTTTAAAATAAACTTTTCCCAATAGTGACCTATATCCCAATTTTTATTCTGATGTAGAATGGAAAATTCTATGAGCTCATAGAAATTATTCTCCTCTCATAGAATTTAATATTTGGCCCTACTTTCAAACTAAATTATTAAGTGCATAATTTTATTTTCTATCACGTATGATAGAAATTGAGAACCATTAGAGAATATTTTTTTTTACAATTTCTATGTAAAAACTATGTCAACTAGTATAAAAATTTCTTAAAATACAATATCAAGTATGATAAAAATTTAATTTTAGAAATCCCTATTGGAGATACCCTAAAAGATGATCAAGTTTCTTTACTTTACATTTTGGAGATAAAATCTCATAACTAAAAAAGACGAATTTTACTTAATTAAGGGCTAGTTTGAATTGCTTATACATTTCATCACACTCAAATGTTCATTTATGGAATGGTTATTAGGTTTATTTGAGCCTCGAAATGAATGGCAAGTTTAAAACATCCTTTTGAAATAGAACATATTTGGCTTGTCATTTCTTTTGGCACATACAATATAACTACAATCTAAACGGACTTGTCATTTCAATGAAACATTGAGAGAGGTTTCTAGTTAGAAATTAAAATTTCATTAATTTGTGCTATGCCAACAAAACACATGGAATTGTAACATATTAGATAATCGTTTTCTCAATCAACCCCAAATTGATCATTAACGACATGTAGGAATAATTTCATGTTGTTGGGTGGGTCGGGCCAACCCAATCAAGAACAACAGTTCGAGTCGTAAATTAAAATTCAAAATCCAGTCTGGCTCAAAATCCAGTTTCAACAAGTTCGAGCTAGACTGGGCTTCTCAGATTATTTATATAAAAAAAAAAGGTTAAATATTAGCTAAATTATGTTGGCTCAAAATCTGGTTTCAATCGATCTGAGCTAGACCAGACTGCCCGAATTATTTTAAAAAATAAAATTATATATATATATATAGCGGATCGGATGTCCCGTCGCTTCCGACCGTTGGATCGAACGGGCCCCACGCGGACGCACGCACGGACCCCACCCCCCCCCCCTCCCCCGATCCGACGGACGAGGGGAGGGCAGGGCTCGATATATATATATATATATATATATATATATATATATATATATATATATATATATATATATATATATAATGCTAATTTTAATTTTAATTTTAATTTTAATTTTAACATTGAAATTGAAATTAAAATTAAAATTATCACTCAAATTAAAATTAACATTGGTCCATGTGGGAGTCAACATGACATTACTCATTTAAAATATATGAGCACTGGCTATATAGTCGGGCCAAACTCCTCTAGCCCAAGTGGTTAAGGAGGAAGGCATTCCTCCATAGGTTGCGAGTTTGAGCAACGGAAGAAGTTTCTATGTGGTGGGGAATTAACATGAGGGCAGCCGGCGCTGGTGGGCGCAGGCTGGATGCGAGTGCGGCGCAGATGCGGACCAAATTTGGACATATATATATATATATATATATATATATATATATATATATATATATATGAATTTTAACCTGACTGAGAAGCAGGCCTTCGGTCTTCGGGGTTAAACACGGCCCAACCGGATTGGGTGACCAGAGTGGGCACGGATCTAGGGCATGGAAACCCTGCCCGACCCGCTTGTTGCGGACAATAAAGTATGTCATTTCTTTTATAAAATTCACAGTTCCATGAGACCGATCCATTGAATTCAAACTAATGGCAACCACATGTAACTAAACCAGATTTTCTGACTTTTGTTCTCCTTTTTTTTTTATCCAAGAACACATTCTTTTCTAGTTTTCTCATATACGTAGGGTGGCCACAAACATTGCATACAAGAATCAGAATTCTCTTGAATAAAATGTGTTCGGTTTTTCCTGATTTTCCTTGTTCACAAATAACAAGCCAATATAAGTGTTGATGAACCCAGAAGAATATAGGAGTATACGAGCAGGCTTGATCATACTCTAGTTTGTATAGTAGGCACAGATGAGTATTATTTTGGGTTACACTAGTAAAAATAATTGGGATCAGAAAAAAAAATTGCAGGGCATCCTAGAAAATCACAGAAGGGCCTCACAGTTGCAGGCTAAGTTTTGCTTCAAGCTATTTTTTTCCGGAAAATCCAACCGAAGATTTGAATGCGACTTTTCATATGAAATTATGGTCCACATTTCCCTTGTTTCTGATCATATCCAATAGTTAGTTCCTTCATAACCATATCCGAAAACTCAAGTTGAACAATCCGCCCCTTGCATGTCTAACGAAATCGGCCTGAAATGCACAAATACATTATTATTTCATACCATGAAAAAATACATTTGGCAAGATTTGTAATCCAACAACATTATTAGGCAATGCCACATAAAAGTAACAATTTTAACTGAGAGAGCAAGCTTTCAGGTATATTGGTTTTCTCACAGAAGTGAGTAGTGACAGAACACCAGAAATTGCTTATGAAAATGCTTACATTCCTTCTTCATGGCAACCTCAAGGTCAGAGACAAATAGTAAATACATGGTGAACAATATACTTTTTTTTCCCATGGTGAACAATATACAATTACACACTTGTGATGCTTAACAGTTAACACAGCATAGCTTCAATATCCTGCTTAAAAACATGGTGAACAATATAAAAAGTTACAAACTTGCCTTATTCCATTGTATTAGAGGGAGATTAACAAATGTAAGATCATCCAGATCAAATCACCGTGGTTGGGTGGTGGGCTTCAACAATGGCACCCATCCTTGCTTAAACTTCTTCAAACAAAAACGGTTAAGAATATACATACAAGGCAACCTTTTCTTAACTGAGAAAGTCTTATGGCCTCACTTTTGATCAAATATATGCATAGACAAGTATAGAATGGTTCATAGTCATCCCAGATGAAAATTGAGAAATAGAAGACGAGATTGATATAATTTGCAGTAATCATATATCCTGCCAATAACTGGCATGGTCTGCATTGCTGGCAAACGTGACTGTAATATCCAAATGTTGTCTTCCTTTTCATCTGATAGATTATAAAGATGTACTCAAAGATGCGTGAAACCTGTGATCACAGAACAAGTATGAGATGTATGTGATTCCTGCACTTCAAAGTACAGAACTATGAGAATGTACAAACTGCCATGCACTCTCATAAAGAACATAGTTAAAAGATTACCAACTCCATATTGAGATATTATTGGTTGTTGATCAGAGAAACTGCAAGATAATTTCTCTAAACAAGTAAACAAGCTAATGGGCAGGATATACATATATCGCGTTGGAGATTATGCTTAAGAACTCTTAACACTTGTGTAGAAGGAAAATCCTACAATTTCCAAACAATCGAGATTATAAAAATCTCGTAATAAAAATCTGTAGTCATACTCTGATACTAGCAAGACAAATTGCTGGACAAGTTCTTGTGACAAATTTATGCTATCATATTATGGAAGAACTAGGGACATCTGGCTCTGAGATGCTTTTGGCGTCATTATGGGTATAACTTGAGTATGCCAGCTAGCTAGGCATGCTAATAATATAACATCACAGGCCTGAAAATTATCCACTAACATTTTATTTAGTGAATGGTATCCTAGTTCCAACCACCCCAAAAAAAGAACCAATAACCATTGGTCAAAATATCAGCTGTATCATCAAAAAAACACCAGTAGTACCGGATTGGATTCAGAATATTGTCTTTGGTGAAGCTTCAAAGCAAACATGAGGCTGGTATTCAAATGAATCTCCTAATTCAGGGAAGCACGACTACTCTAAAAGTCTCTGTTTCGTGTTCGTCCCAAACATATATTGGACGTGACACATACACTAAAAAATACACTAGGACATGCCAAAAACGGTGTTATGCCAGTGCCACCATGTCCATCTTGTGGCCTGTCGTGTTCGTGTAACATAACCCAAATTACTACAAAGTCTACATTCATAAATTTCTTGTGACTTGTTATCATTTTATCCAGTTGTCCCTGTTCCGTATGAAAATAGATTAAACAAAAGTCCTCTTTTTTAATTGGTTAAATCCTTTTGATGAATACAGGGAGAAAAGAGAGGGTGTACTACCATGAGCCTTTTTAAATTCTGTTCTGCATAGTTATCCCTGGATGCCATCCGAGAAACACGATGTTCCTGCTAATTGAGGGTCTGGGGAGCGTAAAGATGCATAGTTATCCCCAGATGCCATCCGAGAAACATGATGCTCCAGCTAATTAAGGGTATGGAGAGCGTAGAGATGTAGACAGCCTTATCCCCCATTTATGGAGAGGAGGTTTCTAATACTCGCAACATAATCCTCCAAGATAATTCACATTTATTTATTTATTTATTTATATTATTATTTGCTTGCTTGCTTCTTCTTCTTCTTCTTCTTCTTCTTCTTTATTATTATTATTATTATTATTATTATTATTACTACTTGATTACATATGTAGCTACTTCACGGTCTCGCAGACCTAGTACACCATCAATCTAGTATGCGGATGAATATACAAATACTTATGTACAGTAGCATCATATAGCTGCTTTCCTAGTTAATCCCAGTTTTGTTTCCTAACTAAACTTGTTGAGCAACTGCTACAACAACAATAAAATCTTTATTCCAAACTTTTGGGGTTAGCTACACAAACCCTTTATTGTCCATAAGCTACGATAGGGCATGACTCTTAACATTAGCAAATGTCATATCCTTTCTCACAACCTCAATTCAAATGCGTTGGTCTAACCTAGCTTTAGCAGCTCCTTTAACTAATAGTCTACATATCTTAATTGCACATTTTGAAACCAACTTGACAATTTTCTCTCTTTGTATCCTCAATTGACATCATTTCAAACTTTCCATGGGGTTAAAAGGAGTGGAAATGTCAATTTATCCTCTGATGGAATATCGTGATCTATAAATGTCAACTAACTCTTAAAATGTCAAAAACACAATAGTTAAGATACGTATCTCTAGATAATTAGTCATATCCCTTCTCACAACCTCAATTCAAGTATAATGGTGACGAGGACATCATTTGAATTCAAATTCAGTTTTTATTTTTGTTTTAATTGTCCTAGTCAATAAGAATGGTGGGAATGGTGGTTGTATTTACCTATTTCTTGGGAGTATGTTAGTTGTTTGTTTGTTTTGTGTTTATCTATTCCTAGGAGTGTTAATTAGTTGTTTGTTTGATGGTCTATTTATATCCTTGTTTGTCAAAGGAAAAGGGATGAATTATGAATGAATGAAATAAAACCATACTATTGATGAGCTCCACTTTATTCCTGGCTGCGATGGCCTAATATCTCCTCTCCTACCCCTCTCTTATTCACGACCCCCTTGCCTCTCTCCTCTGAAAAGCAGTGCAAAAGCAGCAGCAGAAGCAACAGAAAGCAGTACAAGCAGCAGCAGAAGTAACAACATGATGCAGCAGAAAGCAAAAGCAGTCAGAAGCAAAAGCAGAAAGCATAAGCAGCACTCCCCCCTCATTTTGGTAACCATTTGACATTCCGATTCTCGTCTCCCTCTTCATTTTAAATCAAGTAATTATGACAACTGCATCTATCATCCAATATGCTATCAATAGGCCGTTGATCCACCAATAACTTGAGTGCTTATACAAAGAAAGGAACTTGTTGCTATCAGCCTACGTATTAAATAGATAACTGTCCTGATTTAGTCGTAACTCGATTCAATTTTCTACAAAATCTACGGTCTGCACGATAGCTTATGATCTCTTACCTTATATAATCATTAATATTGGCAACCCAGAAATTCTTTGGTAATTAGTGGAGACTTAAATGAACTTACTTTAATTCAAATTAATTTGCTAATTTTAAGCCTCGCATCCATTTCACATCAATTTTTGGTATCAGAGCATGGTTTAGATTTCGTTTGCATTAGATTCCTTCAATTTATGCATTGAGAACATATAGAGTATCTTTTAGGACTTATATCACATTGCATAAGCACCCGTAGCGGTAGACAATACCAATCCACTCCTGATATGACCTATGAACAAGACCAAATGTTGCAAGATATTCTAAACCGCCTAATTAACATGGAAAAAGATGTCAATGCACTAAGAACGTCTAATGAAGATACTAAGGACATAATTAAAAGGCTCGAACATGAACGACCTGTTGGATGAGGGTTCCCATCATAGTGGCCATCGAGAGATGGATAGAGACAGACATAGGGGTTTGGATCATCGTAGGGATAATCCAGTTGGACATCAAGACTATATACAACGCCCAGATAATCTGGATAGGGGACTTGAAGACCCTAGGCTTAGTGTTGTTCAATGTGTATTGTCACAAGCTAAAGACACTAACGATTGGCGTCATACCTCCTTTTTCACACATTTATTAGAATTGGTAATCAATCATGTAATATGATTTTGGATAGTGGGAGTTGTGTTAATGCTATTGCATCTAACATGGTAGTCAAGACTGGTCTTAAGACTGAACATTACCCTAACCCGTATAAGGTTAGATGGGTAGATGAGTCATTTATCAGTGTTAAGGAGAGATGTCTTGTACTTGTAGAGTTTGTTATTTACAAGGACAAGGTATGGTGCGATGTGATTAAGATGGATGTGGGACATCATTTTAGGAAGACCTTGGCTATTCGATTTAGACGTCACTCTCTATGGTCGTTCCAACTCTTGCACCTTCATGTATAAGGGTCAAAAGATTAGGCTCAACCCTATGCAACCAAAGCATAATCCAAATATTGAGAAGAGTGGAACCTCCGACAAGAAGAAAGGACTTGTCCTTATAGGCCCTAAAGAAATAGAAGAGATTGTAAAAGGGACTACAGTAGTTGTCTTGGTTGCTAGGGAAGTCCAGGATGACTCCCGAGAGCAGGTCCCAACTGAAGCAATCCCTAACCTAGAGGAGTTTAAGGATGTTTTTTCCGAGGATTTTCCAAATTGTTTACCACCGATATGTGACATCACGCTATTGAGCTTATTCCAGACGCAACCCTACCTAATCTGCCACATTATCGACTGAATGTTACTGAACATGCAGAATTAAGACGGCAAGTCGAGGAGTTATTAGGTAGAGGGTTTATCAGGAAGAGCATGTGCCCTTGCGCGGTACCTGCCCTTTTGACTCCAAAAAAAGATGGTACAAAGAGGATATGCATGGATAGCCGTGCGATCAATAATAACAGTGAAATATCGTTTTCGATTTTCAGACTGAACGATATGTTAGATATGATGTCGGGAGCCACTATCTTTTCAAAGATTGATCTCAAAAGTGGCTACTATCAGATTTGTATTCGTCCAGGGGATGAATGGATAATCACTTTCAAGACAAAAGACGGTCTTTACGAGTGGTTGGTCATGCCCTTTGGACTATCCAACGCCCATAGCACATTTATGAGAGTAATGACGCAAGTGCTTAGGCCTTTTATAGGTAGATTCTTGGTTGTGTATTTTAACGATATACTTATCTACAGTCAATCTAGGGACCAACATGTAGATCACTTAAGACAAGTGTGTGCCACATTACGCAAAGAGAGCATGTATGTGAACCCTAAGAAATGTGCATTCTTTACTGAAGAGATAATTTTTCTAGGATTTGTCGTATCTCCTGCGGGAATCTCTGTCGATCCCCAGAAGATAAAGGCAATTGAATAGTGGCCCAAGCCCCGGAGCATTAGTGATGTTAGGAGTTTTCACGGACTAGCGACTTTCCATCGTCGGTTTATACAGGGGTTTAGAACCGTTATGGCCCCCATAACCGATTGTTTAAAGAAAGAAACTTTTGAGTGGTCAACTGCCGCCGCCAAAGCATTCAAAGAAATTAAGAAGAAGATGACGGAGGCTCATGTTATGCGTCTTCCTGATTTTTCAAAAGTGTTTGACGTTGCATGTGATGTTTCTGGCATAGGCATAGGTGGGGTCTCGGTCCAAGAGGGACATCCAGTAGCTTTCTTTAGCGAAAAATTAAACGAGACAAGGCACCGCTATTCCACCTACAGTAAGGAGTTATATGCGGTTATTCAGTCCCTTCGTCATTGGCGGCATTATTTGCTACCGCATGAATTCGTTATCTATTCTGACCACAATGCCTTGAGATACCTCAACTCCCAGATTAAATTGAATGCTAGCCACAGTAGGTGGGTTGAGTTCTTACAAGGCTATACTTACGTGTTAAAACATAAGGCATGAGTTGAGAACAAAGCTTCGGATGTGCTTAGCCGACGTATAACTGTACTGTCAGGCATGAGTGCTAAAGTTGTTGGCTTCGACAAGGTCAAAGAAGAGTACGAGTTGTGTCCTGATTTTGGTAATATTTACATAATTTTGAGAGATTGGTTGACTTGTGAGATAGATGGCTTTCTATTGATGGATGACTATTTATTTCGATTTAGCAAGCTATGTATCCCACGTATGTCATTGAGAGATTTTCTGGTATGAGAATTACATGCAGGTGGTTTGTCCGGTCACTTTGGGCGAAATAAGACTATAGAAGTTGTTGAGGATCAATTTTACTGTTTTAGTGTCAAAAGAGATGTTACAAAACTCGTCAGTCAATGTCATACTTGTCAACTAGCTAAGCAACAAAAAAAATACAGACTTGTACACTCCGCTTCCTGTACCTAACCGTCCATGGATAGATGTTAGTATAAATTTTGTACTAGTTTACGAAGACCCTTAGGAAACACGATTACATCTTTGTGGTCGTAGGCCATTTTTCGAAGATGGCCCATTTTTTGTCCTGTTCTAAAACGTTAGACGCCTCCAAAGTTGCTAGAATTTATTTCGATGAAGTCGTTAGATTGCATGGGTTACCAAAACCGATTGTGTCCGACATGGCACTTGATGGAAACAAAGTTGACCTTTACCACGACTTATTATCCCCAGACTGATGGGCAGACTGAGGTGGTTAATAGGAGTTTAGGGAATCTTCTACGTTGCTTAGTTGGGAAAAATATCATGAATTAGAATCTCATTTTACCTAGAGCCAAGTTTGCATATAATTGTTGAGTTAATAGGTCCATAGGCATGAGTCCATTTCAGGTCGTACATGGTTTCAAACCAAGGATGCCTATAGATCTCATTCTCATGTCTCAGCATTCTAGGATTTCTGATTCAGCATCTGCATTTGCCAAACATGTTCATGATTTGCATTAAAAAAAAGCAAAAAATTGAATTAAGTAATGCTCCATATAAGTCTTTTGCTGATAAATACAGAATTTCTTGAATTCCAAATTAATGATTATGTTATTGTCCGGATTAGACCGGAACAGTTTTTTCCAGGATCCGTTAAAAAATTACATGCTCGCAGTGTATGACCATTTAGAATTTTGTAGAGAATTTGACCGAATGCGTATGTCATCGAATTACCATCTGAATTCGAGATCAGTTCCATATTTAATATTGAATATTTGATGGCTTACAAGGGTTCCTCAATTAGTCCAGATGATCCACTTGTGGATTCACATAAGCCTACCCATGAGCCTCTTCCAGAGAGTTTTCCACCACTACCATCACTCTCATGGTATCAATCAGCAGATCACATTGATAGAATATTTGATGGGCAGATCATCTCTACTAGAGATGGTGGTTGTCAACGTTACTTGGTTCGATGGAAGGGTCGACCTGATGATTCGTGGATTACACGAGGGGAGTTGTACCTTGATCCAGATTTACTTTAGTAATACAACAGTAGCTACGAGAGTCATTCGCCAGAGTCGAATTTCTTTCACCCTGGGATAATTGATGATGAGGACATCATTTGAATTTCAAATTCAGTTTTTATTTTTGTTTAATTGTCCTAGTCAATAGGAATTGTGGTTATATTTACCTGTTCCTTGGGAGTGTTAGTTGTTTGTTTGTTTTGTGTTTACCTATTCCTAGGAGTAGGAGTGTTAGTTGTTTGTTGTTTGTTTGATGGTCTATTTATATCCTTGTTTGTCAAAGGATAAGGGATGAAATAAATGAAATGAAACCTTACTATTGATGAGCTCCACTTTTCTCTTGGCTGAGATGGCCTAATATCTCCTCTCCTACCCCTCTTTTATTCTCGACCCCCTTGTCTCTCTCCTCTGAAAAACAGTGCAAAAGCAGCAGCAGAAGCAACATAAAGCAGTAGAAGCAGCAGAAGCAACATCAGAAAGCAGAAGCAGTCAGAAGCAGAAGCAGCACTCTCCCCTCATTTTGGTAAAAATTCGACATTTCAATTCTAATCTCCCTCTTCATTTTAAATCAAGTAATTATGACAATTGCATCTACCATCCAATACACTATCAATATGTTGTTGATCCACCAATAACTTGAGTGCTTCTACAAAAAAAGGAACTTATTGCTATCAACCTACGTATTAAATAGAGAACTGTCCTGATTTAGTGATAACTCGATTCAATTTTCTATAAAATTTATGGTATGCACGATAGCTTATGATCTCTTACCATATATAATCATTAATCTTGGCAACCCAGAAATTCTTTGGTAATTGGTGGAGACATAAATGAACTTACTTTAATTCAAATTGATTTGCTGATTTTAAGCCTCGCATCCATTCCACATCAAATGGTCTAACCTAGCTTCAACAGCTCCTTTAACTAATCGTCTATCAATCTTAATTGTGCGTATATTTACACATGTTGAAACCAACTCCAACAATTTTCTCTTATTGTATTCTCAATTGACATCATCTTAAACTTTCTTCGGAGTAAAAAGGAGTGAAAATGTTAATTTATCCTCTAATGGAATATTGTGATTTGTGATTCTGTAAATGGTAACCCTTAAGCTTTCGAGAACACAATAGTTAAGATAGTAGAAGAACGGGAGTGCCCCTAGATAGTTACAAAACATTACCATTTGTGAGATACTGGAAATACTTCATCATCCCAACCTTCTTCCATATAATAGGGTCAGCTATGAAGCATAAGAAAACTCCCTAGATGTTTGACAAAAGTTTCTATGGTCAATCGCCGACTTGATGTCGACCGTCTATGTTAGTATTAAATTCATGGCCGAAGTAGCTATGAGCGTGAGAGGGACGTGCCATAAACCTAGGTGGTCGGTGGCAAGAAATTATTAGTTGCTCTTAGAGTACCGACATGTGATACTTTAAGACTATAAAAATCTAACAAGTGTATTATGTGATTGTTGCTAAAACAAAAAAGAAAAGTTTAACCTTGCTTACAATTGTCAGATTTTTATAGGCTTGGAGTACAACATAGCCGTGCTTTAAGAGCACTTAATAATTTCTCCTAGTCGACAGATAGTCAAATGAATCTAACTTTTGGATAAGCACTTTAAGCTCGTTGAACCAAGGAGCACCCTCCAAGTTCTAGAATATAAAGAGTCTAGAAATGAGGTAAGATAATACAATTTACTATAGGAAATAGTATTCATCTTTATGACGCATTAAACCAAAGATACTGGAAATACATAATATACAAAAAGACCTTGGATAATCTCCAAAACAGGTTGAGCAACAACCCTCACAGAAATAGGCAATATGAAAGGACCGGAGGCTTTGCAAAAAAGATAAAACAGAAAATATTATTGTTCTATTTGATGTGCATCACAATTTTGTACATGAAGTATCATTTATTGTGTTATGGAGACGACTATGCAGAATAATTTTCATTGGTAGGATTTTGCACCTTTCTTAGAGGCTATCATCTTGTTTCCAAACTAAATTCATTTTTTTGTTGAAGGGAAGAGAGGTGACGAGGGAAAGCTTGGTTTCCTAGCACTTTCTCCTCTTCATTAAATGCCCACGCTTGGGCACAAAGTTATGCGCAATCGTGCATGCCTCGGAACTCCACTAAACAAAATGTTCCTGCCAAAATAAGATTCAGACATGTCACCTTCCAGTGACAACTCTCGTAAGTGTGATGTAACATACCACAACCTGACAGGGAATTCTGCTCTGCTTCATTTCACCCCTATCTCTAATTTGATAAAATTTTCATAGATAGTTCCTATTCAAGAAATTAGGTTAAATAAAAAATATGACCCACATTAATCAATTACCATGAGATAGGGACCAACAATGTTCTAAAAATCGCTAGGCGGCCTCGGTGCGGTGGAGGGCCGTCTAGGCGCTGCACAGTTTTTTTTTTTGTTTTTGGAATTTTTTATTTTTCTGAATTTTTTTGGAAATTTTTGAAAAAATTTGAAAAAAAAATGACTTTTTTTCGAAATTTGATTTTTTTTTTTTTTATGAAATCTGCATTTTTTTTAAAAATTTGAATTTTAAAAAAAAAATTAAATTTCAAATTTCAAAATTTTTTTACGCCTAGCCGCCTAAGCCGAACAAGGCCGCCTAGGCCGAACAGGACTGCCTAGGCCCGCCTAGCCGTCAAGGATGGCCGAATATGACGTTTTCGTTGCAGCAGACGGATTTTTAGAACATTAGGGACCAATAACATACAATGCTAGTGAGAAGATGAAACAACATTTGAAACATATGAAGCATGCCTGGACTTTTATCATAGTTCTCTTCCTTTCTAATTTGGAAAGAAAATAAATTTCCCCTCTCCAATGGTTAATTATTTCCTAGTATCTTTTATTTTTTATTTTCTTGACACAAATAAAATGTGTTATTTACCCTCTCAGTTATTCCCTATGTTTCTATTTTAGAAAAAGGAACTAAGTACTATTTATATATTATTATCTAGTATTTTGCTCATGCGAGACAGCGAGAATGTTTTCTAGGAATATGTATGTTAAAAATCATTCTTGAGACAAAGATAATAGGGAAAAAAACTGGAAATGATATAAACAATAGAATACAATGACAAAGAGAAAAATAAGTTCTTAACAAAGTCCATTGATATAAACAATTTGTATGCATGATATGTGGCCTTGTGCTTTGAAGATCAACATAGCACTCAGTTATGAGATTATGAAGGTCACACCAATCGATGCTACTATGATATTAGTTTATAACAATATAATAAAACAACTACCATTAGTTGCAAGTTGTGCGGCAACTATTTAAATCTTTTTTTCCACCCACATTATATATAATTGAATATGAATTAATCTTACAAGAATTGATAGGTTATTGTCCATAGTCGTTATGGTAGTTGTCAATCAGATACAGTGTTCTAAAAAGCGGCCTAGGCGGCCGCCTAGGCGGCGCCTAGGCGCTAGGCGGCCGCCCACCGCACCGAATTCGGGCAATTCGGCCTCCTAGGCGCCTGTTCGGGCCTAGGCGGCCCTAGGCGGCCAGTTCGGCCTAGGCGGCCTAGGCGGCCCTAGGCGGCCAGTTCGGCCCAGTTCGGCCGAATCAAAATTTTAAAAATTCAAAATTTCAAATTTTGAAATTATGAAATTTGAAATTTCATATTTGAAATTTCAAAAAAAATTCAAATTTCAAAAAAATTTAAAAGAAATGCAATAAAAATTCAAAATATCAGGAAAAAAAATCAAAATATTAAAAAAATTCAATTTTTTTAAAAAAATTTAAAACTAAAAATTCAAATTTTCAAAAAAAAAAAAAAAAAAAAAATTTCCCTGTTCGGCCGCCTAGGCGGCCTAGGCGCTAGGCGGACCTTCGGCGCACCGATTCCGCCTAGCGCAATTTATAACATTGATCAGATATGTTGTATCCATGGTTGTTATGCTAGCTACTTTAGTTACTTGTTTATTAGCTATTCTGATTCTTTGATTAACAGGAAGTTCTACTTCTTTTAGGGGTTGTTTGGTTGCCCGTAAATGGAAATATCAAGCAACATTTGTTGCATGTGGAATTAGTTGTTGCAAACGGTATTGTTTGTTTGCAAGTAAGTGATGTTGCGGTGTTTACAAAATCCATCGTTTTGAATGAATGATGTAATTACGATGTTTGGTTGCAACTTTTGTTGCCGTAATTCTAGGATGTGACTTGAATGAAGAGAGAATTAGAAGAAATGATGTAACTAATGTTATTGTTCATAAGTGGTATTGCGTAAGGTTCTAAATGGCGGTAGACGGTTGAGCGGCGGAGAGGGAAAATTGATCATTCGGAAACATATTACCATTCTTTTTTACTTAAAGGCGGCGACTTTATTGTCGTAAGTAATTTCAATTTTCTATTCCAATTCAACAAATTGAGTTTATCAAAGAATTTTCATACATACCTATCAAAAACACGCAAGATCCCACAATCTCACTCTATCACCTGCAGCAACACAAATAGCAGGTGGAACAATCAAATTCCCAAAACCGATGAAAACACAGTTGCCAAGCAGACCATAAAGGCGACAACTTTGTTTTTGTAAGTAATTTAAATTTTCTATTCCAATTCAACAAATTGAGTTTATCAAAGAATTTCCTTACATACCTCTCAAAATCAAAACCACGCAAAATCCCGCAATCTCGCTCTATCACCTGCAGCAGCACAAATAGTAGCAGGTGGAACAATCAAATTCCCAATCCCAAAAAAAAAAACGACACATTTACTATTATAACAAAATCTCACCAAGAAAAGAGGGTTCTGAGATTAGGGTTCGGGTTTTATTTTTTTCCAATTCTATTGGTGGGAGGAGAGGCAGAGGGAGAGGGAGATCTTGGCCTGCTGGCACTGCCGGCGCTTCGCGGTGGTGCCGGCGCTCGAGCACATGCTGCGGACGGCCTCGCACTCCTCCGGGCACGCCGCGGAGATGACGCACTCCGCCAGGGAGCGGTTCAGGTGGCGGCAGACGACCTCGCGCTGGTGGCCGGCGGGGGACCGCCGGTGGCACTCGGCCAGCGCGCGGTGCAGCGCCGCGCAGCCCGACGGGACCGCCGCCGCCGCTTCTCCCCCCGATTCTTCTCTGGTCCTTTCTGATCTTCCCATTAGATCATATTGGTCCGTAATTCAGGGAGAAATTTGGGAGAAGAACCGTCTCTGCTCAGATCCCAATTTCTTATGTGCACCCCCAAATAAAATTAAGATTAAATTACATCATGATACACTCAACTATTCCAAATATTCAACGTAATACTCTCAACTTTGACGGATAAAGTACAAAAAAAAACCTTTCTTAGATCTACAACTTTTGCAAAACATGACTCCTAAATTTTTTTTCCCTCAATTTGCCATCAATTTTTTTCATATTTGGATCAAAAGACCCTCTCCCGTTAAAAAATAATTAAAATGAAAATCCTAAACTACCATTTTACTTTCCCCCTCAATTTGCCTATTTTGAATCCACGGGTCCTTAATTGCACCAAATATAAAATGCGAGAGTTTTTTAAATTCAGAGATCTTTAATTGCAAAAAACGTAAATCTAAGGACGGTTTATTTGCACTTTACCCCAACTTTGACATATACTAACTTTTTTTTGTTTTGAATGGTTACAAATACTAACTTAATACCATCTCTCAACTAATATTTTCAAGCTGATACCCTCTGTCATCATAACATTAGTTTTAACGTTAAAAATAAATAAATAAATTTCTAAACTATCCTCTCCCAAACCGCTGCCACACCCCTTCCCCACGAGAAATTGTTGTATGGTCCCGGCTCACCACGTGACAATGGTGAGTGGTGAGTCCGGCCAATATTTATTTGACACTTGGCATAAAAAATTTAAAATAAAAAGTAAAAATATATAGAAATCCACTATGCATAAAATAAAAAATATATTATCATTTTTTCATCAAAATTATTAGGGATATTTTAGCACATGTCCCCATTACAAATATTGAAACTGGCATATACCCCCACTTATTTTTAAAAACTAGCAAATGTCACATTCCTTTGTATGCAACATTTAAAAATTTAAGATATACCCCCACTATTTTAATCAAAATTTTGATTATTTTACACATAATGGGGGATTTGCTAATTTTTAAAATAAGTAGGGGTATATGTGTCACGCCCCGCTCCCGGAATACGGCAAGTCGGGTACGTAACAAACATCTCCAGACTACACGACATACGAATATTCCAATATTCATACTCGCGATTGTCGCATGTAAGGTTCTAGGATAGGTGTATTACAGTTCACAACTTGCTTAATACAATAAATAATATTTTTTGATAAAGGACATTATAAATTATAATTAGGAAATAGGCAATTCTACCCAATTACAACTTTTATTCCAATATACATATAACACATTAATACCTTTAATACATGATAGAAATATATTCTGGTTCCAACTCAATCGTCTTCAGTTGCAACAAATTATTCTTATTCTCCAGCTCCTTGTTAAGGCACAGCGGTAGCTTTCTTGAAGATGTTCTCTACAAAATCTAGTGAAAATAAGAGGTCGTCAAATGACCAGGGTCGGCCCTGGCCCAGGGCGGGCAGGGCGACCGCCCAGGGCCCCATGGGCCAGAAGGGCCCAAAATTTTTTTTTGTTTAAATATATAAATAATTTTGTACCGAAAATAGAACTAGTATTTACCATGGACCATTCTTACCACAAAGCAATTGTTGTGTAGTGGTTATTACATTAGACTTGCACACAAGAGGTTCTTCCTAGTTCAAATCTTGGTGGAGGTATATATATATATTTTTTTACATTATGTATGGGGCCTCATTTTGAAAGTTCGTCCCGGGTCCCTGTGAGCTCAGGGTCGGCCCTGCAAATGACATGCAAGCCCTCGGTCAAGGACGGAGAAAATAAATAAAATAATATGAGAATCTGAAAATGATTTGAATCTCGAATTTCATGATAGAGAAATGGAATAGTAAATTCCTTAGACCCATTTTAATTAAATCATGAAGTAGGGTGTTCCGACTTTTATAACGTAATCCTGAAACAGGGTATTCCAACTCTTATCAAACCATATTCAAATTAGTGTCCAAATCACAAATCACAAACAATTTTTCTATATGCTAATGCAATTTAGAGAAAGCTTTGGGATCACAACAACACCTATTGTCTTGACAATAATTCTATGTACCCGGGATCAGGTAATTTTCTGGATGGACGATGCTTAGATTATAATACCACCAATTTTATTTCCATTATTTAACAAGTGTCAGATTACTTGAGTCGTTGCCCAAAAATCCTATCAAGTGTCGGATTACTTGAGTCGATGCTAAAAAACCCTCAAGTGTCGGGTTACTTGAGTCGATGCTCAAAAACCCTCAAGTGCAGTGAGCTAAGTCTTACCTCGAACCATCGCATGGCCATACGTATGCTAAAACTACTGATCAACATTACTTTTTAAAATAATTAATATTGCTAAGAGTTCGACAGTGTGATCCAGATGTTCTCTCCCACCCCAATACAATTCTACAAAATCACAAGCATTCATATCTAACATACAATTTTAAGTTGAATTATTGGTCCTGATTTGTATCTCGTCTCGTGTGTCAGAGACTACACGCTTTGCGAGAATACCGTTTGGCAAGTTGTTCCATCTTTGTGGAAACATTAATCATCCAAATAATATTTTTTTTTGTTTCGTGTGCTCATGGCATCACGCTTAACGGTGTTATTCCATTTGGTAGGAATGTTTTCAAAAACATGGAAATTATACTACTTACCTTAGAATATAAATTATTGTGATTTTTGTTGTTCTTTGTGCACGTGCAAGAGTGTCATATGCGTCCTATAATTTAAAACTCTGAATTCTAAGATTTTTAGTTGTTAGTCTAAGTCAAAAAAAAAATTGCTAAATATCTTAAAATATAGGCTGACCAAATCTTCAGATTTTCCGATAATGGTTCTCTCTAGAATTTTTTGAAAATTTCGGTAGAGTCTCCTTTGTTCTTGGAGCCCAAATTTTTTCACAATTTGTATAACAGACCCGGAGAAACCCTCCGTAGAATCTCCGGGTTCGTCGACCCCTTCGGTGGAGCAAATCCTACAGGACCGTCTTCGGATAATGGGTTATTACTGGCTGGCGATGATAGCAGAGGCCATTGAGTATGCGAGAAAATGCCAGACGTGCCAAATCTACGCAGACTTCATCCACCAGCCCTTAGAATTCCTGCACCCAACGGTCGCATCTTGGCCGTTTGAAGCATGGGGGATGGACATTATCGGACCAATCAGTCCACATTCTTCTAAATGGCATCGGTTAATCCTGACTATAACCGATTACTGTTTGAATAAACAAAAATTATGAAGAAAAAGGTTTATACGAAACCTTTCTTTTTTTTTTTTTGCTTACAAACAAGAAAAAGAGTACAATTAATCCTATACGAGGATGTTAAGTACAATAAAAATAATTCTGGGAAATAATTGCTATAGGAGTCTGATCTACGGTTAATCACTTTGTCCCTTGGACCACACGATGATGAAGAAGTGCTGTAGAAGAAGAAGAAGCTTCAAAGGTTGCAAGTGGGATTGAATTCTCGTTGCCAAAGTTGTCAACCAAAACTCTCTGTCTGTGCTATCTTTTCTCTTTGATATCTGGTTGTGCCCTGGCCGGTGTCTGGTCGTCTGATTGCCCAATCGCCCGATCGCCTCCCTATGGTTGTGCCTCGGGTGTATATCCCCCCCTCTGTCCCTGTGATCAGGGGTCTCTATTTGTAGAGATCAGTCAAATAACTGTCCAGTTGGCGTAAAAGCCAAACTGTGAAGAAAGTTGCATCTTTTACGCGGCGGTTATAATAACAGCTACCCATGTTCCAATTGTCTTCTGAATATGCGTATGGCACGTGTCATATTATGAGATAACGCGTATAACTGCTTTCCAAAGATCACGGCATACAAGCCACGTAGGTAACTGCACCTTGCGTAAAGATGGTTGGCGTAAAAGCCAAATAGCTGTCTTGTTGGCATAAAAGCCAAATAGCTGTCTTGTTGGCGTAAAAGACATATAGCTGTCTTGTTTGCGTAAAAGCCAAATAGCTGTCTTGTTGGCATAAAAGCCAAATAGCTGTCTTGTTGACGTAAAAGCCAAATTCTGCGTAAAACTTGATGCTGCATGAATAATAGATAACCAGCGTAAAAATAGCCAATTATCCTTCCTGACTGAGGTCTTGAGCGTATTCTGGGCTAAATAGCCTTATCACGTACCTTTGCAAATATAGCCTGAGTTGGCGTATTTCAAGGAGATAGCATACGGCGTACTCCTATAGTTGAAAATAGCCTGATTGGCGTAAAATGTAAGGATGGTGATGTGAGCGTATTAGTCACAGTTTTAGCTCTCCCTGTCATGACAAAATTTGAAGAATAGAACCAAATCTCGTGCATTAAATGCAGAGATATGCCTCCATCTCGTGCATTAAATGCAGAGATATGCTTCGAGCTATGTATGAGAAACATCTTTTGACATGGCGTCTGATTTTGTCTTTATCTTGAGCGTAAAAACTTAATTCTGTCCATGTAGAATAGGCAGCGTATTCTTTGAATGCGTAAAAATGACTTGTATCAAGAATATGTCACTAAACGACAGCCTGGATCTCTGTGTAAAATCATCATCACAGCCGTCCTCTCGATCACCGTGTAGTACTTTTGTCAGGAGTCGGGTTCACTGTTCTGTCTGACAAATTCATCCGAGGAATACGAAGAGTTCCTCGTACAACTTTACGCTGCATTAAAAACAAACGTATTTTGAACTTTACGCAGGAGGGTAAAGCAACCTTTTACGCGGAACAGTCTTGAAGCACTGCTTTACGCGGACAGCTCTTAAGCCATATTTTATGCCACACGGCTCTTAAGATCTGTTTTACGCGTACTGTTCTGAAGTCATATTTTATGTCACACAGCCTTGAAGCTCTGTTTTACGTGGACTTCATGTATATTGGGGGTTTTGACTGTATAATACGCGTATAATTCCCCAGCGTATTTCATGCTTCTACAAGATCCCCTTCAAAGTTTTCAAATTCCTTGTAATTTGAAATACTTTGAATGGAGCATGAAATGGTCAAATTTGACTCGTTCTTCGAGGCTGATTTTTTGGCGATATTGTTGGGATTTGTATGTTCTCTTCTGCCTATATAAGGGCAAGCAAGTGAACTTGTTATTCCATACTCCCTTCACCACAAAGATGGCTGCTGAGATTCATTGGGCTGATCCGAGAAAGAAGAAGATTATGTTCTTCCAGCATGTAAGGAGCCGTAAAAAGAGGCGTCTTCGAGCGAATATCCTCTACAACTGTCACGCACCAGTCCTAAAATCTATGGGACCAGACACGTGGCAATGGCCAGCTGGTACTACTCCGTAGGGCTTTCCAATTTAATGGACCCAACGAAGTGCACTTACACTGTCCATGGTCAAGTGATTCAAGTAATCTATTTCTAGCATACAACAACTAAATCTAAATCTCAATCCAGGGTAAGTAATCTCAAGAAAGAACGATACGCATCATCAGTCTGCAGCCCAATAATACATCCGTTCGAATAGACCAGAAGAACAACATAGGTCTATAAACACTAGGCCATAAAAGCAGAATAAAATGGAAAGTAATACATGACTGAAATAGCTGAAAATATAAATATACCTGCAATGACGTCCACACTATACTAGATCAAATATCCTACAACTGCACAAACAACCTGGAAGGGATCCAAGTCCTCAGAGGGACGTAACAAGATACAAAAATATATGCCATAAAGTAAATACTGAATAAATAAAGGGGGTGTGCTAACCATCTAAGTGAATGCAATTTGAGGACAACTTTTAGTACGTATGGGAAAGTGTAGGCTAGACATATGCTGACGTATTTCACCAATCGTCATGACTGACTAGTATATGCCACATATGCCCCCAGACCATGGGCACTCTGATAACGTCCATCTCCGAGGAGCATGGTATCTGAAATAGTATAACGTCCAACGTTCTATAGAGTGTGGTATCTGCAAAAATAACAAGTGACGTCCAACACTCTAAAGAACGTGGTATCTGTAATATATATACGTCTGTATCACTCCGTCGAGTGCGGTATCTGTATAAAGGAGGTGGGTGTCCCATATGCCTACTAGTCGTCCTTCCCGCCTAATGATCTATGCATGTCGTATCACAACACGCCTTAGCTACTACGCCGAGGCGTCGTAGCTCTGGCTCATAGTCTATCGTTAGAATAATAGTCCAACCTTATAACCAAACAAGGACAAGGATTGGACCTTCGTACCATAATATTCTATGCTCCGACTACTAATAACTGCTAAGTCTTCTATCATGCATTGCTAATAGCAGTTATTCCCTATCCGTCGTACGCCTACACGTACAGGTGGCCAATCACATACGCAAGTCTGTGCCCTACATGAGACTCACAACACATGTAAGAAATATGTCAAGGCCTGGGGAGTCATACCAATAACTCCACAACTTTAGGTGGGTCCACTAGACACTAAGTCAGACACAAGTCCTAACGTCAACATTTTTGTTGACTGCACCCGAGTCTTCTCGGACGCGCACAGTTATATAATATTAAATTAAATAAACATGCCACTAAAATTAACTGAATTTAAACAGTGCAACAAAGGCAAGGTATACTTGCCTGCGTGCGGCTGCTGATGACGGGGATCTGGTACCGCGTCCAAGTTCTCAGGTCCCGCAGTACCTAGAGATGAGATACAAACCAGAATCAATAATCTATTCTACGTCAAGCAGGGATGTGACACACATCTACACCTAAACCCAGTCTCAGCTACGACTCACAGGGACAAGACACTAGGGGGTTGACTACAGTTGACTATCGGTACGATAGTCAAATCAACTAGTCATCTGTACAACCTCCTCGATTTAATTCTCCGTAATTAACATTTTCCACCATGTACGATACATCCTGATTATTTGCTCAAAGGTCACGAACCCTATTCTCCTCGAGTACATATCTTAATTAAATCGTTATAATTTATGTAGAAGCCAACCCTAATCTACAATCCATCTATCACAAATATATCTCTTCGATATACCACAAGTCGAATCCCCAAGTCCTTGATCATCCTCTCCAATCATCGTCACATGCTCAATATCGTAATAATATTCTCACAAGTTGTATTCACCCTAATTCCAACTAAGTACAACATCCAAACTTAACCTCATAAAACACAAGTTACATGATCTCTACACTACATAAGCACTAAAAATATATTAAACCTCATTAAACACAACCTCAATCCATATTCACATTAATCATCATTAACCTTAACCTATATAACCTCAATCACATATTTCAAGTACCACACTACACTAGCCATACATATCCACATTATATAATCAAAACCCTAGCTAGCATTTCACACATCCATATATATAATTATCCCTACTAAAACCATATTAAAATCTGTAAATCAATTCAAGAGAGGGGAGAGTAGTATACCAAAGTGGCAGGAGCGAGGTGGTGCTGGCCGGACGACGGGGTGTGGCCGGTGGAGGGTGGCCGAGTGGTGGAGGTGTAATGGTGGTGGTGTAAGTGAGCTAATGGTGGTGGTGAAGGAAGCTGGACAGGGAGGAGGCCGGATGTGCACAGTCGCCGGAGTGCGGGGGAAGCACAGGCCGGCGGGGAGAGTCGTTCAGTGGCCGATCGGGTGAGAGTCTGCCGGAGCGGGGGAGACAGCCGCGGAGTGGTAGTCGCAGAGACTGTCGGTCGGCGGTCGGGAAACACAACCGCGGGGGGGGGGGGGGGAAGTCGGTCACCGGCCGGTCGGGGAGACAGTTGCACCATGCTGCGGCTGTGGCTGAAACTGCACAGCTGGCGGCGGGGAGACAGTTGTACAGTCCGACGGGTGCGTCGGGAGAGCACAGCCGCGGGGGTGACTGTTCAGTCCGGTCAGTCGATAGAGCTGCAGCCGGCGGTCGGAGTACAGGCCGGAGCGGGCGGGATGGGGCACGCACAATGCGGTCGGCGGAGAGTCAGCTGCGGAGGGAAGACGCACAGCCGCGGGTGCTGTGGAGCCGCCGCGGGGGTCGACGGTCGGAGTCGAGTCGGTCGGGTCTCTAGGAGCAAGAAGAAATAAAGGAAGAAGAAGAAGAATTGTCACGCCCAGTCCCAAAATGCCGAGGGACTGGACACGTGGCAATGGCCAGCAGCACTCACCGATGGACAACCCAATTTAATGGATCCATCAGGGCATGCTTAAGTTGTAGTCTAACAATGAATAGAACAAATATTACAAGCCACAGACTATTCTAATCTCATCCACAACAGATAATCACAGATTAAATGCCAGAATAAATACAAATAGAATAAACTAACAAATCTCAATAAAGTGTCTCGGTGAACAATCCGAGAACCAGTCTGGTACATCAATGCAAATAGACAGAAAATAAAGGAACTGAAAATAAAAATACCGAGTATATGAAGCCGGTACTCAGGAGAAGTCCTCTGGCACGATCTCGTTCTCAGGTTCTGGTACTGCTCCTGAAGTGCTCCTGTACTGTATATCTCTGGATGGATCTCTTTGGCTGTACCTGGGGACATAATCCAGATCCAGGTCCTCAGGGGATATAGCACGGTACAAAATAACTCAAGCCAAAGTAAGTAAGCAGTGCAGCAATAAGTAAACAATAGGGTAAACTATGTAACCAGCTAAGTGATATGCAATATGAGAGCAGCACGAGAACTCAGGCTGAAGCCGCTACAAGCTCTGTGTCGGGGAGCCGGTAGCAGTGATATTATGTGGTTGTCTAGCTCGTAGTGAGACTAAGACGCCGGCATAATATAAACAACATGTAGCCTGTGTGTCTCTCCCCACCCAATGTAACCACGCATATCATGACCATAACGTCTCATGTCCATGTCAAGCGGGATCATAGCTAATGCAACAAGTCATATAGTATCTATAAATATAATATCTCTGTCAAGTCCTGTATCCTATACAAAATCACCATGAATGTCTCAGGAAGACTCTGTCTCATGAATAGTGTCAGGTGTCCTGGGTTCAGATGTACTTGATAAGACAAGCACGAGAAATATCGGGTCTCGGTATCCATGTCTATGTGACGTTACACAACTTCGCGTACGGGGTTGGCACCCGACTATTAATCAGACGCTAAGTAAAGCCACTCGGTCCTGGGTTGAACAGTTAAAACAAGTATATATATATTTTTTACAAAGAACTCAGGCAAAGTACTATAACAGGAATCACTACGAGTTGGCGAGGTATAATTGTCTACTGATGTATAAATAAGTCAAGGGAATAAGTAGCAAGCTGCAGGGTTTGGCAAGGTACACTTGCTTGTGGTTCGGGCTCCAATTGTGGCTTTGACTTCAGTTGAAATTGCAGGCGGTACTCCGATTGCTGAAACAAACATCACCATCAGATCCAGAAAATATCAATCAGCTAGAAACGCCTGTCCTTGAGTCCAATTTGAAGACAAGGGCAAAAATGGCAATTTCGGGTCAAAACGGGGTCCACATGTGGGCCCGCCTTGCACCAAAAAATGCGTCAGGGACAAAGGTCTTCAAATTCACCAAACATAGTGTCAACAAGTCAGGAACGATGATATGAACCCAATGGAACTTCCAGAATTGGATTCCGATGAGCCAATCACAAAATCGCCCATCGAGTGGAGCCTATGGGGCCCATGACATGCGATTTCGTCAACGTTCTCAGAATCGAACCAAACTTAGGTCACAGGACCAACGTATCGCTACGAGTCCGATGACGCAAGTTTCGTTTCAATCCGACGTGTGTACACAAAGTTAGGGCACGTTCCAGAAAGGGCGAATACGGGTCGGTGTCCGCGGATATGCGTTGAATCCGGTGTGCTCGCGCACCCGAATCGACTTTTACGAAATCCCACACGTCCGTATCAACGACGCGCACGTATCTGTGAAGACAGCGCGCAACCAAGTCGTCCCGTTTGGCGGGGCGTACCCAGTTCTGGGGTGAATCAGGGCGCTGTTTTTCCTGTTTCTGAATCGCGGTTCGCGATCGCCACAGGACGCGATGCCCCGAGCGGGTTGCACGGGCACCGAGAGGGTCATGCAGGCTACGCGACGCAACTAACGGAATCGAAAACAGAGCTACGAGGAGAAAGATACAGGTACCTGAACAGGGCTCCGGGAACGCAAATTCTTCGTGTCCGACACGACGCAAGAACTAGGGTTAGGGTTTGGGGGAATGCTGCCGGAGCTCCGGCGGCTTGGGGGCACTGCGGCCGGAGGCGGGGAGCGGAGGCGGGTGTCGTCGGCGGCGGCGCGAGGGGCGACGGCGCTGAGCGGCACGGCGGTCGACGGTGGAGGGGGATCGGAGGGAGGCTGGGTGGCGCGGGATGCGGTGGCGGCGGAGTCGGGCGGCGTTGGGGAGCGGTGTGGCCGGAGAGGAGGATTCGGGGGGGTTTATATAGGCGGGGCGCGGCCGGGAGAGGCGGAGGAGGGGGCCGACGTGGCCGCGGGGTGCGGGGACGAGCGGAGCGGGCGGCGCGGCGACATGGTCGGCGAGGCGGCGGAAGAAACGGGCTGCCGGAGCAGGTCGCGCGGGACTGTGGGGAAGAAGCGGGTTGCGGGTTCGGGCGGGTTGGGTTCTATCGGGCGGACCCGACCCGACCCGCTAGGCAGTTGGGTCCTTCCGGTCTAGCTGAACCGGGTTCGTCCGGTTCAGTCTGGTTTGAACCCGGTTCAGTCCGGTTTGCTTTGGATTTTCAATTATTTTAATTATTTAATTAGTTTTTGGGCATTTAAAAATATTTTCGGGGTCCAATAAATTCCCAGAAAATTACCCTAAGTCCAGTTTTTTATTTTACACCCAAAAATATTATTTTCCTAATATTTAAATATATTTTAAAAATATTTAATTTTATTTAATGCCAAAAATACCTCATTTTTAATTAGCAAAAATCCCCGAAAAATCCCAAAAAATTCTGAAAAATCCAGTTTTGAAAATCTTGAAAAAATCAGGGGGTTTACAATCTACCCCCCTTAAGAGGATTGTGTCATCGCAATTAAAGAATAATCGGTCAACAGAGATGACGCGGTCTCAAGCATTGTTCAAAACACCTCACAAGATACTTAGGGAAATATCGTTTCCCTAAGAATGAAAGTTATGCACTTTCCAGAGTGAAACAAAATTTGTTAAAGCAAAAGAGCAACAAATTTTAGAAAACCAGGTTATTATTAACAAGTTGCAAATTATTAGGTTGAGGCTGAGGTCACGAACCAATAGGCACGAGCTACAACAATACTAGAAACTGATAACTATGAATCACTTACGTGTATTAGCTACTCTAAGAGTCTGCGCGTCCTCTACTGTCATCGCAAAAGCTTGTTCGCGTCCTTGCAGTCGATTCTTCTGCTGCTGAGCCTGCTGGAAGAGTAGTGCCTGGGGTATCAAAGGTGGCCTCGGCTGATTCCCTCCTGGAGCTGGTGGTAGGACTTCTTGAACTTTCGTTTGTAGTGCTCCCAATACTGGATAGGCTGGCCTCGGTGCTGGTAACGCTTGTTGGTTTACCCTTGGTGATCCTTCTCGACGCTCAGGGCATTCCCTCAATAAATGCTGACTGGATCCGCAAGCTAAACATAATCTCATTTTCCGTCTGCACTTGTTCTCTATATGACCTCGCTTGTGACAATATGGACAAACAGGTATTGCCTGTGGAGATTCTTCTGGTGGCTGGTGTATGTGAGGTATTTTTGCAACTTCTTCTTGTGGTGCTCCGGCTGGTGCTGATGTGGATGGCCGCTTCAGACTGGTCTCTCTCCTGATGACGCACTCCATGCGTCGTGCTGCAGCAAGGACGTCCGAGTATGAAGTAGGTGCAACGGATCCAATTAGTTTATGTAGCTCAATGTTTAGTCCGTCGAAGAATTTCTCAGCCTTCTCTTCTTCTGTCGGGATCAATGTTGGGGAGAAGCGACTTAGACGAATGAACTCAGCGTTGTACTCTTCCACCGTCTTAGCATCCTGAGCGAGGTGATTGAACTTATCCCAAAGTTCTGATCGAGCGATAGCTGGAATGTACATCTCCTGAAAGAGTTTAGAGAACTCTTCCCAAGTGACTCGGTCTGGTCCGAGCCGTGTCTCCTCGGATAGCCACCAGTGATGGGCATTGTCCGTCTACTGCATTCTGACGGCAGTCATCCAACGTTCCTTTGGAAGCTCAGCTGCTTCTAATTGATGTTGAGTGTTGGTGAGCCACTCATGAACTTCAGTGGGCTCCTCCTTGCCTGAGAAGGTACGGGGCTTCAGTTGCCGAAAATCGGTGATAGAGCCCGTCGTTGGCCATCGTTCTGGTAGATATGCCTGCTCTAGTGCCGTTACTAGGCTGCGACTCAAAGCCTCTTGTTGAGCTTGCATTATTGCATAGATCATTTGAAACATCTGTTGTCCGTCCATGGCCTGCCCTGGTGGAATTACGGGCATTGGTGGAGTAAATGGCGTCGATGGTGGAATATCATCTTGCTGGATTCTTGAGGCATGTTGTTGAGCTGATGGTCCTCCATCCACTAGTGTTACTTCATCTTCGTTGGTTACCACATCGTCTCATGGTGATTTTGCAGGAGTCTCGTCGTTTGCTCGTGAATCCATGACCCTGCAACCAAAATAAACAATAAGAGGCGCACAGGAATTAAGGCAGGATGCAAGTCAATAAATTAATTTGAATTCGATATGGATATCAAGAATGTTTCAAGCAAGTGGATGAGATCCTAACTTATCCTATTTTTATTACAGGTCTGTTCGGTCCCTAAGTTGAAACCGAACAATTTAGTCGTAGACCTGCATGGGCCACCACAAAAACCATGTCATGCCCTAGTCCCAAAATGCCGAGGGACTGGACACATAGCAATGGCCAGCAGCACGCACTGATGGACAACCCAATTTAATGGATCTATCAGGGCATGCTTAAGCTGTAGTCTAACAATGAATAAAACAAATATTACAAGCCACAGACTATTCTAATCTCATCCACAACAGATAATCACAGATTAAATGCCAGAATAAATGCAAATAGAATAAACTAACAAATCTCAATAAAGTGTCTCGGTGAACAATCCGAGAACCAGTTTGGTACATCAATACAAATAGACAGGAAATAAAGGAACTGAAAATAGAAATACCGAGTATATGAAGCCGGTACTTAGGAGAAGTCCTCTGGCACGATCTCGTTCTCAGGTTCTGGTACTGCTCCTGGAAGTGCTCCTGTACTGTCACTACCACATTTTAGGAAAAAGGGTATTTTAGTAATTTCCTATTTAAATAAATATTGTGCATGGTAAATAATTTTTGTTGTATTATTTAATTATTGTTGGATGTTATTTAATTATTTTGGACTTATTTTAGTGGACCCAACTAGTTTAGTTTGGACCCATGGACCAACATGAATTAAATAGTTAGACTTGGCCCATTTAGAAAGCCCATGGTTAAGGAGATGGATTAAATTAATTAAGTGATTAGACTAGAAGCTTCCTTCCTTAATTATTTCTTTATGAGAGGCCCCAAGGGGTACATTGGACATTTTACAATTGCTTGAGAGAGGGGCAAGGCCGGCCTATTAAAAGAGGGGGAAATTTCTCTCTCCTCTCATTCTCATTCCAAATCTAGATCTAGAATTTCCCACTCCCAAATTCCCTCCATTCTCATTCCAATTCCCTACCAAATTCATTCCAAATTCTTCCCAATTCACCATTAGAGAAGGAGGAAGCAAGGATCTAGAAGAAGGAAGCAAGGATCTACAAAGAGGAGCAAGGATCTACAATTTGGAAGCAAGTTCTTCTCAATTGAAGATTTTATTGGGAATCCATCTCCCAATAGGTATAATTCAAATTTTCCCATTTAAATAGCTTTTAAATCTGAGATTTAATCATGTAAAATCAACCTATATATATGTACTACCCATAGGACTTTGTTTTGTGTTCATAGGAGACCCATGGAGAAAGTTATGATACTTTTTGTGTTAATTTTGTTGGAATTCCGAATTTACATTTTGTTGTGTGTATCAATTGATCCTATAGATCAATTGGACATGAGCTTATGTGTTTGGGGCTAGTGTCATGTCCATAATTTGGTACATGTGGTTCGTATCCCAACTATTTGGTGATACGTGTCATTTTGGGGGTTTCTCCTCCGACACGGGGCTTTGAACATGTCGTATTTTGACACGGACACATAGATCTACTTTTGACACTTTAATTTATTCATAAATATTATTTGTGATTTGTTTGTATTCTTCGGGGTGCAATTGGTTGTGTGTTGGACTCGTGTCACATGCGTATCCTAGATCTAGTGGGATACGGTGTGATACTCTCCAATTGTGTGGATTTTTGAATAGATCTAATTATGTATGGTTTAAATTCTTCAATTATAATTAGTAAATATATATAGATATTATATATTTATTTTGTGTATTTATTATAGTAATTATTGTAGCATAGATCTATATATTTTTGTGTGTGCTAATATGATGTACAAATATAATATGTAGCTTTCTTGCATGTAATTATATATGTACTTATGTTAATAGTATAAATTATACATTAATGTTTTATAAAATATATTTATGTGTTTAATTGTGTAATTATATTATTTATAATTATTATGTAATTATTTGTATATTAATGTATATATTTTAGGTGTGCTTCTAGCCATGTAAAATATGAACATTAATATGTGCATGTGTTGTAACTATTAGTATTTAATTATAAGTTTATATGTGCATATATATATAAGTATATAATTATTTATTTATATATATGTATTGTGATTATTATTGCATATATATATTTATATATATATATATATATATATATATATTTTTATATATTTTTATTTGTTTTTGTGACAGTGGTTTCTATGACAGTGAAACTGTCATTATTTGGTCTGAACAGCAGCCGCTGTACAGTGGTCAGCATTAATGACAGATCTGTCATTAATGCTGCGGCAGTTTTGAGCGGCAACCTTTCAGCGACGTTTTTTTTTGTGACAGTTTGAAACTGTCAGCAAACTGTGACAACAGCGGTTTTGTATATGGAGTTTCTGCGACGAATTTTCAGTGACAATCAAGACTGTCACTATTAAACCTATTTTTATTTTATCTTGTTTTGTTCACTGTTTTCAGTGACGCTTTGGCAGTTTTAAATTATATTTTATATATTATTATTGTATATATATATGTGTGTATATATATGTGTTTTGTGAGGTATAATATTTGTAATAATATATTATTTTATTTGTATAAATATTGGTTGTTTATATATTATATTAGAGTATGTATTATTTGTATTATTAGTATACTTTGTGTGAGTATCTTTTGGGATCTAATTTTGATTCCTAAATTGTTGTATTTTATTTCTATATTATTTTATATAGATTTCTTGTGAGGTTGACCTTGGTTTGACCATGTTTGACTTTAGAGTTGACCATAGTTGACTTTTGACTTAGAATTTATTTATTGACCTAGGAGTTGACTAGTTTGACTTGTTCTCTTTCCGGGACCTTGTTTTAATGTGGTATTCCATATCTAGGTCTTCGAGGTACCGAGTCAGACATCTGTGAGACTGTTCTTTGGATTTCAGGCGAGTACATTCTCTGATAGTTTCTCATTTATGATATCCTCTATGTTCGTTGTATCTAGTGTAGATTTACATATTTCTCTCGACACTATGGTTACACGGATTGGTATATCCGGATCTCGTCATGAGATGTTATTCCTTGGTATATGGTGTATATGGTGCAAGTATTGTTCATTGATTATCTTGTACATATACAGACACCGATTCTCGGGGAGACTAGCTATCTTCTTGGGGAATCTAGTGCCATAGCATACCGTGGTTGGATCTATTATACCAGTTGGGGGTGGGGAGTATTAGTATAGATATGTGATCAAATCCTTATTGAATAAAGTATTGGTAAGCGAATAGTGTTGATCATACACCGCACGTATGATTAGCCAGGCCGCATTGTATCTTGCCCAAGCCGATCACATGTTAAGCTAGTACTCACACACTTAGTCATTAGTATTATTGTTTCATTGGCATATTATTCATTATTGTATTTCTTTCCAGTATTTCCTTATTGTCTATATATCTCTTGTATCTATTTTGTGCATCTTGTTTATCCACAGCTATTTACTGTTACATAGTTTTTATCATGGATTAGAACTGCTGTTAGAGATGTACTCTGCTCTTTTCCTGACTGGATATATTTTTCCAGATGACACTGAGGAGTACCCTACCTATTATGGACCCCAGGATGTTGTGGGTTTAGATTCGGAGACCCTGGCTCAAGAGGGACTTATCCCAACTGAGACAGTTGACCCTGGAGTGTAGCTTGTAGTATGATAGTATTCTTTTGTACTGGATTTGTCTCCAGCTTATTTTTGTTACTCTTCAGACTCATTAATGTATTATTTTAAACTCATGAGTTGATGACTATTCTATTCTTATCTGATCCGTGTTCATTCTATCTTAGTTCTGTGATTGAGTACACTATCTTTTGGTGGTTCATTATATTAGATAGACTTTCTAGACAGCGTTCTACCGTCGATTCTGCGGCGTAGGCTGGGCGTTGTTTCCGACTAGTACCCTTACCCCGGGTGCGGGTCGTGACATGTACTGTATATCTCTGGATGGATCTCTTCGGCTGTACCTGGGGACATAATCCAGATCCAGGTCCTCAGGGGACATAGCAAGGTACAAAATAACTCAAGCCAAAGTAAGTAAGCAGTGCAGCAATAAGTAAACAATAGGGTAAACTATGTAACCAGCTAAGTGATATGCAATATGAGAGCAGCACGAGAACTCAGGCTGAAGCCGCTATAAGCGCTGTGTCGGGGAGCTGGTAGCAGTGATATCATGTGGTTGTCTAGCTCGTAGTGAGACTAAGACACCGGCATAATATAAACAACCTGTAGCATGTGTGTCTCTTCCCACCCAATGTAACCACGCATATCATGACCATAACATCTCATGTCCATGTCAAGCGGGATCATAGCTAATGCAACAAGTCATATAGTATCTATAAATATAATATCTCTGTCAAGTCCTGTATCCTATACAGAATCACCATGAATGTCTCAGGAAGACTCTGTCTCATGAATAGTGTCAGGTGTCCTGGGTTCAGATGTACTTGATAAGACAAGCACGAGAAATGT
Organism: Iris macrosiphon; assembly: GCA_036927795.1. Lineage (NCBI taxonomy): Eukaryota > Viridiplantae > Streptophyta > Magnoliopsida > Asparagales > Iridaceae > Iris > Iris macrosiphon. The sequence continues at coordinate 16,101,882 of JAYESA010000018.1, read as the reverse complement.
CGGGTCTCGGTATCCATGTCTATGTGACGTTACACAACTCCGCGTACGGGGTTGGCACCCGACTATTAATCGGACGCTAAGTAAAGTCACTCGGTCCTGGGTTGAACAGTTAAAACAAGTTTATATATATATTTTACAAAGAACTCAGGCAAAGTACTATAACAGGAATCACTGCGAGTTGGCGAGGTATAATTGCCCACTGATGTATAAATAAGTCAAGTGAATAAGTAGCAAGCTGCAGGGTTTGGCAAGGTACACTTGCCTGTGGTTCCGGCTCCAATTATGGCTGACTTCAGCTGGAATTGCAGGCGATACTCCGGTTGCTGAAATAAATATCACCATCAGATCCAGAAAATATCAATCAGCTAGTAACGCCTGTCCTTGAGTCCAATTTGAAGACAAGGGCAAAAATGGCAATTTTGGGTCAAAACGGGGTCCACATGTGGGCCCGCCTTGCACCAAAAAATATGTCAGGGACAAAGGTCTCCAAATTCACCAAACTTAGTGTCAACAGGTCAGGAACGATGATACAAACCCAACGGAACTTCCAGAATTGGATTCCGATGAGCCGATCACAAAATCGCCCGTCGAGTGGAGCCTATGGGGCCCACGACACACGATTTCGTCAACGTTCTCAGAGTCGAACCAAACTTGGTCACAGGACCAGCGTATCGCTACAAGTCCGATGGCGCAAGTTTCATTTCAATCCGACGTGTGTACACAAAGTTAGGGCACGTTCCAGAAAGGGCGAATACGGGATGGTGTCCGCGGATACGCGTTGATTTCGGTGTGCACGCGCACCCGAATCGACTTCTGCGAAATCCCACACGTCCGTATCAACGACGCGCATGTATCTGTGAAGACCGCGTGCGACCAAGTCGTCCCGTTTGGCAGGGCGTATCCAGTTCTGGGGTGAATCAGGGCATTGTTTTTCCTGTTTCTGGATCGCAGTTCGCGATCGCCACAGGACGCGATGCCCCGAGCGGGTTACACGGGCACCGAGAGGGTCATGCAGGCTACGCGACGCAACTAACAAAATCGAAAATAGAGCTACGAGGAGAAAGATACAGGTACCTGAACAGGGCTCCGGGAACGCGAATTCTTCGTGTCCGACACGACACAAGAACTAGGGTTAGGGTTTGGGGGAATGCTGCCGGAGCTCCGGCGATTCGGGGGCACTGCGGCCGGAGGCGGGGAGCTGAGGCGGGTGTCGTCGGTGGCGGCGCGAGGGGCGACGACGCTGAGCGGCACGGCGGTCGACGGTGGAGGGGGATCGGAGGGAGGCTGGGTCTGCTGTCGGGGAAGGAGGAGGAAGAGGCGAAGGAGGTCGTCGGAGGGGGCTGGCGGGGCGAGTCACAGCGGGGGAGGCGGCGCTGGGTGGTGCGGGACGCGGTGGCGGCGGAGTCGGGCGGCGCTGGGGAGCGGTGTGGCCGAAGAGGAGGATTCGGGGGGGTTTATATAGGCGGGGCGCGGCCGGGAGAGGCGGGGGAGGGGGCCGACGTGGTCGCGGGGTGCGGGGACGAGCGGAGCGGGCAGCGCGGCCACGTGGCCGGCGAGGCGGCGGAAGAAACGGGTTGCCAGAGCGGGTCGCGCGGGACTGTGGGGAAGAAGCGGGTTGCGGGTTCGGGCGGGCCGGGTTCGGTCGGGCGGACCCGACCCGACCCGCTAGGCAGTTGGGTCCGGTCCGGTCTAGCTGAACCGGGTTCAACCGGTTCAGTCCGGTTTGAACCCGGTTCAGTCCGGTTTGCTTTGGTTTTTAATTATTTTAGTTATTTAATTGATTTTTGGGCATTTAAAAATATTTTCGGGGTCCAATAAATTCCCAAAAAATTATCCTAAGTCCAGTTTTTCATTTTACATCCAAAAATATTATTTTTCTAATATTTTAATATATTTTAAAAACATTTAATTTTATTTAATGCCAAAAATACCTCGTTTTTAATTAGCAAAAATTCCCAAAAAATCCCAGAAAAATCCAGTTTTGAAAATCTTGAAAAAATCAGGGGGTTTACAAGAATGGAGGGAGATGGTTTCTTGCATGGGGAAATATAGAGGAGTGAGGAGAGAGAGAAAGAGGGGGGGTTCTAGGCTTCTTGGGATTAGGGCCTGCTTGGTTTAATGTGAGGGTGAGGTGATGGCTTTATAGGGAGGGGTGCATTGGATGAAGGGTGGAGATGCTCCTATTCAAAATGGAGGGATAGGATTACTCATGAGAAGAATCATTTCTTCATGAGGAAATGGAGGGGGGGGGAGTTTAATTCGGTCCACACATGTAACCTCAACATTTGGTTTTGGCCAATGGGGTGAGGGCACCTAAAATTACTAAATTGCAACTAAGCCCCTTAAATTCGGGAAATTGCACGAACACATAAAATGATGCAGAAATTATGGAGAAAATTATGGTTGATGATTTGCATGGCGAGGGGGTGTTGGCGGTTTGGCACGGGTTTAATTTAATGGCCATCGGAATTAATTAAGGATTAAAATAGGATTAGGCAAAATTGGTATCCCCGATTTAAATATAATTAAAGTGTCCTGCGCTTTTAAATTAAATGGGGGCACTTGGGGTCAAAATACGGAAATGACGCAAAGGTAAAAAATGGTAGGGGCTTGGAGTCAGTCTTGGACCCTTTAGTTGGTCCGGCTTAACGGGTTAAGTTGGTATCTCAAAATTGAGGGTAACGACACAGGTGTCCGACACAAAATTTAATTATGGGATTTCGGTTACAGAAAATTGTGCAATTAATTTAGAGCACAAGAAAAAAAATGATTTTTAGTGACAAAAAAGTCCAGTGCCTAATTTGGCAAGTCAAGTCAGAAGTACAATGATCCGATGGAATTTATGGGCTGATATTGGGCTCCAAATAATTTAGCAATGATAGGGCGCGCCAAGGATTTTAATTAAATAAATTAAAATAACAGACAAACTTAACTCTACTCTAAACCTCAACATCTGCTGCTAAATCTAAAAAAATTTCCAGTCCAAACCCGACTATCTATAGAATTAAACGAGGGGTTTTACATTCTTTCCAACTTAGAATAATTTCGTCCCCGAAATTAAAAGTAAAGTACGATAATAGCTAAGCAAATTTTAAAACAACTAGTAATCAAATGCCGTACGTAAATTCGTACCTTGCTCCTCAAATAAGTATGGGAACCGCTGCCGAATAGAATCCTCGCGCTCCCAAGTAGACTCGTCTGGTGAATGGTGTTTCCAGGCAACTCTGACCAGTCGAATAGTCTGCCCTCTCAAAGTCTTCTCGCTGTGATCGAGAATCTCAACTGGCTGCTCTACGTAAGACAGACTGGGACCGACTGTAATCTCCGAATGATCAAGCATGTGGCTAGGGTCTGCGACATATCTCCTCAGCTGCGATACATGAAACACGTCATGTACTCCTTCTAATGATGGAGGCAATGCAAGACGGTAAGCCACTTTGCCAACTCGTTCCCAAATGTCAAAAGGCCCGATGTAACTCGGACTCGGCTTGCCTCTGCCTCCGAATCTGATGGTACCACGAGTGGGCGATATCCTCAAAAAATACATGGTCACCCTCCTTGAACTCCAATGGCCTGCGGTGCGCATCTGTCCAGTATTTTTATTTGTCCTGTGCTGCACGCAGGTGGCTCTGAATCTGCTTGACCTTCTCCACTGTCTGTGTCACCAACTCTGGACCAAGTATCTGACGCTCTCCCATGTCACTCCAACAAACTAGCGACCTACACTTCCTGTCATACGGTGCCTCATCAGGTGCCATTTGTATGCTGGCCTGGTAAATGTTATTGTAGGAGAATTTCACCAAGTGTAGGTGGTCCTCCCAAGATCCTCCAAAATTAATCATGCACGCTCTCAACATATCCTCTAATATCTGTATCGTGCGCTCTGACTGACCATCAGTCTATGGATAATATGCGGTGCTGAACTTGAGACGAGTTCCTAGGCTCTCCTACATATTCCGCCAAAAATGCGACGTGAATCTGGAATCACGATCAGATACGATGCTGACAGGCACTCCATGTAACCATACTATCTGCCTCATATACATGTCAGCTAGTATCTCTGTGGATTGTCCTACTCTGAAGGGCAAGAAATGTGCAGACTTGGTGAATCTGTCTACGACAACCCAAACTGCATCCTTCCTGTTAGGGCTCTGCGGGAATCCTGTGACAAATTCTATGGTAATGTGTTTCCACTTCCACTCAGGAATGGGAAGCGGCTGCAATAATTCTGCAGTCCTCTGATGTTCAGCCTTGACTTGCTGATAAACTAAATATTTCGTCACGAATCTTGTAATTTCTCTCTTCATCCTATGCCACCAGAAATGCTGCCTCAAGTCTCGGTACATCTTCATACTTCCGGGATGAATAGAATAAATCGAGCTATGCGCCTCGGTCATCAACTCCTGGCGTGGCTCGCCACTTGGAACATATAGGCAATCTCCATGCCTCAATGTTCCGTCTCCATGAATCCAGAGTCATGTTTGTATGTCGGCCTCTGTCCTTCCTCGCAATCGTCTAAATCTCGTATCTGTATGTAAGGCTGCCTTGGTCCTCTCAATAAATGTGGACTGAACCTCAAGACTGGCCATCTGTCCATCCATACCTGGCAATATAATTTCAATCCTGAGTTTCTGAAAATCCCCTAACAACTGGCGATGAGTCATAAAATATGCCATAGGCTTCCTGCTCAAGGCATCTGCTACTACATTCGCCTTGCCAGGGTGGTACTGCAACTTGATATCATAATCTGTCATCAATTCTAGCCAGCACCTCTGTCTCATGTTGAGCTCCTTCTTCGTGTAGGCATACTTCAGACTTTTATGATCTGTATAAATCTCAACATGCTCACCATAAAGGTAATGTCTCCATAGCTTTAGTGCAATTATCACTGTAGCTAGCTCTAAATCGTGCGTCGGATAGTTCTTCTCATGAACTCTCAGCTGTCTCGATGCGTAGGCTATCACCTTGCCGTGTTGCATCAGTACACATCCTAATCCACTCCCAGATGCATCACCATACACTACAAATCCTCTTGATCCTGAAGGTAGTGTCAAAATCGGTGCTGATGTCAGACGCTTCTTCAGCTCATCGAAAGCCACCTGACACTCGTTGGTCCAGATAAACTCCTCGTCCTTATGCGTCAGTCGCGTCATAGGCGCAACAATCATCGAGAATTTTTTACGAACCTCCGATAATATCCGGCAAGTCCGAGGAAGCTCCTAGTCTCTGTAAAAGGTGCAGGGGTTGGCCATGTCTCAACTGCAGCTATCTTCTCCGGGTCAACTGCTAGTCCATCTCCGGTGATTATGTGTCCCAGAAATGGTACTCTATCCAGGCAAAACTCATATTTGCTGAGCTTGGTGTACAGCCTCTCATGTCTCAGCGTCTCCATTACGATCCTGAGATGCCTTTCATGCTCCTCCTGGCTCTTGGAATATACCAAGATGTCGTCGATAAATACCACCACGAACTTATCCAAATACTGGTGGGAATATTATTCCTCAAACTCATAAATACTGCTGGCACGTTGGTTAAAACAATCATGACTAGAAACTTACATTGTCTATACTTCATCCGAAAAGCCGTCTTTGGAACGTCCTCTCTCCGTACCTTGATCTGATGATAGCTTGATCTGAGATCGATCTTCGAGAATACATATGCGCTACTTAGCTGATTCAACTGTACCGTCCTGTCTTTCTTCGGCATAATTAAGATGGGTATTCCCCCATGGAGAAACACTAGCCCGACCGAAACCCTTGTCTAAGAGGTCCTCTACTATGGACCTTCAACTCTACAAACTCTATCGGTGCTAGTCTGAAGACAGAAAAATAACCGGCTCGGATCTTGGAGTCAACTCTATAGCAAACTCTATCTCTCTGTCAGGTGGCAGGCCTGGAAGATTCCCTAGAAACACATCCTCAAACTCTGATATAATACGGTGGTATACTGGTTCACCTCCTGTATTGTATGCCTCAAAGGTAGATGGGTACCATGCTCCCAGGCTCTCTGAAGAAACTCAAACTCAGGGTAATCCGGTGGTCTAAGGATGTCACAACCGCGACGACAATCAAGCATTGCGTGGTATTGGCTCAACCAATCCATGTCTAGGATAATGTCATAGTCTAGACTTTAACCTCAAGATAAATTCTCCTTTTCTATTTTCAACAGCAATCCTCAAAAGGAAATGTTTCCTTGCCTAATGTATAATTGCTCTTCTCCTCAAGGTTTTCCCTAAAATTTTATTCCTCGAATTTCTTCTTTTCGTTATTCATCTCTCCAAGTCACAAGTACAATAATGGTATCACTCAAGCACATACTAGAATTTTTGGAATCCGATCATTACCTTCCAAGTGAGATCCTAAATTTTTTCATCTCCTCAAGCTCATAATCATCGTTCCTAGCATTGCTATCATATACAACCACTAGTTTCCATCATCAGGCTATGTATTTCCATAAATTATTCTAGGTCATGATCAACAATCTTTCCAGCTCCTTGTACTTCCAAGATCACTGCTATCTCGAGAACGAATAGGGTACTACTGGCTCCAATTCTTTTGCTACCCTTCCATACTAGTTCTAGAATCCAAAAGAACCTATCAGCCTACCCTACTGAGGGTAATAATCTTCTCAGAGATTATTGCACAAATCACGTATTCTGCCGTCTGAACTGCGATCTTCTTCTGGAGGAACCCATCAGGCGCAAGCGTCCGTCTTCCGAATAATAGGGGATGAGAAACAATGATAACGATATTGACGAAAATTGAACGAATACAAATTGGAAGTCCAAGGGCGATAATTATATACAAGAGGAGTTTTAAAATCGGTTATGGATTGAGATCTTATTCACATTAATCCTAAGTTGCAGGCTCGTTCGGTACAGTAACATAACCGAAACGATTTGCTCTGACCTACATGGGCCACAACTAAAACTATGTCACGCCCCAGTCCCAAAATCTATGAAACCAGACACGTGGCAATGGCCAGCTGGTACGACTCCGTAGGACTTTCCAATTTAATGGACCCGACGAAGTGCACTTACGCTGTCCATGGTCAAGTGATCCAAGTAATAATCTATTTCTAGCATACAACAACTAAATCTAAATCTCAATCCAGGATAAGTAATCTCAAGAAAGAACGATATGCATCATCAGTCTGCAGCCCAATAATACATCTGTTCGAATAGACCAGAAGAACAACATAGGTCTATAAACACTAGGCCATAAAAGCAGAATAAAATGGAAAGTAATACATGACTGAAATAGCTGGAAATGTAAATATACCTGCAATGACGTCCACACTCTACTAGATCAAATATCCTGTGTCACGACCCACACCCGGATATTCGGACACGAGTACATGGGTACGTCCAGCCTACGCCGCAGTATCGGCGGTAGTACGCTGTCTAGGTCATATTCACAGTTAAAATAAAATCTATCTCATCCACAAGAATAAATAGGCAAGGATAATAACAAGAAATAGGAATGCTAAGATTTCATAATATTTAATTGTGACAAGCAATTCCACAGTATTATTACAGAATCCAAAAATTAAATCGGGGACAAACCCGATTACTAAGATGAAAGAGAAATAAATAACTACTGCTAACTACTCCGCAGAAGTAGTCTCCTGAGTGGGAACCGGCTCCTCAAAAGTATCACCTGCTACCTCATAGGGACCATAATAGGTGGGGGCATAGTCCTCATCATCGCCTAAATCAACGGATCCAGTCAGAAAATGAGCAAAGTACCAATGCACAACAAGATTAAACTAAATATTTATGACAAGTAGTGAAAAGACTGACTAAGTATCATGATCAGAATATGCATAATAAGCTTGTCCGCGTCCTTGAGTAGCAGGACAGTCCCTCACTTGATGTGCTGTTGATCCACAATATAGACAGGCACCTAGCCTCTTTCTACAAACTCGCCAAATGTGACCTTGTTTATGACAAAAGCCACAAGTGAGAGCTTGTTGGTTCTGTCCTTGAGCTTGGTGTTGGGGTGCTGTGGCTCGAGGGAGAGGATGCTGGGTTTGCTGCGGGGCCCTCTGCTGTGGTTGGAATGGACGTTTGTGGGGTCCCATACTTCCGGTATCTCTTTCCCGCTTTAGTCTATGTCCCATGTCTCTCTCAACACCTTATGCCACGCTCAAGATTTCCTCGTATGTACGAGCTCGGCTAGTGGTGACAGCAAGGCGGATATCAGGAGACAACCCCTTCTTGAATCTACGGGCTCTATCTTCAGGGGTACGAACCATAGATTCTGCAAAGTGGCTCAGTCTGCTAAATTCAGCAGTGTACTCATCAACAGAAAGATTTCCTTGTTCTAGCCTCTCGAATTAACTTTCGAGAGCTTCCCGAGCCACTTCGGGATAGAATTTCTCCTTGAACAGCCTCTTGAAGTCCTTCCAAGTGAGATCAGGAGCAGATAGTTGAGGTTCATCTCTAAACCAAGTCCGAGCTATGTCAAATAGTTGCAGGCTTACAGATTCCACTTTAAGATCATCAGGGACCCGAGCAGTCTTCAGGAGTCGCTCCACATTCTCTATCCATTCATCGGCATAGAGAATACCTTCAGTCCCATAGAATTCCAGGGGTTTAAGGTTCTTGAAGTCCTTGGCACTTCCTGGCCTCTTTTGTGGTGACTCCTGGGACCGAAGAGCATCCGAAAGGCTAGTTCGTAGCAGGGCAGTCTGTTCCTTCTGGGATTCTATGAGTCCCTGGAACACTCCTAGTAGCTGTGCCCCATCCATAGTAACTGTCGGAGTAGTTGGAGGTGGAGGGAGCGCAAGAGTTTCAGGCACAGTCTGCTCAGCGGGTTCGGATGTGCCTCCTACGGTATTCCTTGTCTGAACCATTCTGAAAGATTAAGGGATAGGAAGATTTAGAATAGATTACTTGGAAATCAAGGGCGATAGGAAAATTGACTAGGAATGATATCAAGATTTGAAATAAAAGATCCTATTCTGTGAATGAGCTCTTTCCTAAAATCCTCAATCTTATTGCAGGCCTGTTCGGTCCCTAAGTTGAAACCGAACAATTTAGTCGTGGACCTGCATGGGCCACCATAAAAATATGTCATGACCCACACCCGGATATTCGGGCACGAGTACGTGGGTACGTCCAGCCTACGCCGCAGTATCGGCGGTAGTACGCTGTCTAGGTCATATCCATAGTTTAATTAAATCTAGCTCATTCACAACATTATAAGTAGGCAAAGATAATAACAGGAAAAGGAATGCTAAGATTTCATAATCAAAATGTGACAAACAGATCCATAGTATTATTACAGAATTCAAAAAATTAAATCGGGGACATACCCGATTACTAAGATGAAAGGGAAATAAATAACTACTGCTAACTACTCCGCAGAAGTAGTCTCCTGAGTGGAAACCGGCTCCTCAAAGGTATCACCTGCTGCCTCATATGGGCCATAATAGGTGGGGGAAAAGTCCTCATCATCGTCTAAATGTCAACGGATCCAGTCAGGAAAGGAGCAAAGTACCAATACACAACAAGATTAAACTAAATATTTATGACAAGTAGTGAAAAGACTGACTAAGTATCATGATCAGAATATGCATAATAAGTAGTAAAAATTAACTGAGAATTAAATGCTATAAATCAGGACTATAAGTAAAACAGGATTAATTTCTATAAACCAGGGACATGAGTAAAACAGGAATATAGTGAGACAAGGAAATGTAACTGTAACAAGACAACAGGAACTGCAACAAGACAAGAACTATTGTGTGTGTGAACTTGTGTATTTAGAATACATAGTTGGCATGTAGGGGGTTATAAGGCTAATTAGGCTGTCATAGACGGCTATCAGACATGAATAATCGAGTATCAGGCTGATGGTACAGTCGCGTACCAAAAGCAATCAGACATGACAGGGGGAAGGGTAAACCACATGCCTCCTAGTATTCTCCCACCCGACAAGCAAGACATGAAATCCAATATTCTAATACTACGTGCAATCATCAATGTTACTAGTAGATCAAGGAATTAATTATCACAATATAAAGATTAAACTTGAAGTGCAGGTACTTGCCTGATGTTTGGATCCAATTACAGTTTTGTGTCTCAGGAAAATTCCAGAAATGAGTCCAGATTCTGAAATAAACGTTACCATCATGCTCAGAAGATATCAAATAGCTAGAAACGTCTATCCTTGAGTCCAATTTGGAGACAAGGGCAGAAACAGCAGTTTCGGGTCAAAACGGGGTCCGCATGTGGGCCCGCTTTGCACCAAAAAATGTGTCAGGGTCAAAGGTCTCCAAATTCACCAAACTTAGTGTCAACAGGTCAGGAACGATGATATGAACCCAACGGAACTTCCAGAATTGGATTCCGATGAGCCGATCACAAAATCGCCCGTCGAGCGGGGCCTGTGGGGCCCACGACACGCGATTTCGTCAACGTTCTCAGAATCAAACCAAACTTGGGTCACAAGACCAGCGTATCACTACGAGTCTGATGGCACAAGTTTTGTTTCGATCCGACGTGTATACAGAAAGTTAGGGCTAGATTTAGGAAAGGCGGATACGGGGCGGCGTCCGCGGATACGCGTTGATCCCGGTGTGCACGCACACCCGAATTGACTTCTGCGAAATCCCACACGTCCGTATCAACGCTGCGCACGTATCTGTGAAGACCGCGCGCAACTAAGTCGTCCCGTTTGGCTGGGCGTACCCAGTTCCGGGGTGAATCGGGTCGTTGTTTTTCCTGTTTTTGGATCGCGGTGTGCGATCACCACAGGACGCGATGCCCCGAGCGGTTTGTCCGGGCACCGAGAGGGTCATACAGGCTTCGCAACACAATTTACGGAATTGAAAATGGGGCAGCGAGGAGAAAGTTATACGCACCTGAACAGGGTCCAAAAATCCGGAATTTACTGTGTCCGCGTTGTGTCCGACACGAAATTTGGGAATTAGGGTTAGGGTTTTGCTGACGGAGATGCGGCGGGGGCCGGCCGGAGGAGCACCAGAGAGGGGCTGGGGGCGGTGAGGTCGTCGACGGCGGTGCTCTGGGAGGCGGGCGGAGCCGACCGGAGGCTCGCCGGAGCCGGGTCGAGGAGCTGCGGCTGGATCGGGGGAGATCGACGGTGGCTGAGGGGTTCGGCTGCGGGGGCTGAGGCGTCGAGGGGAGGGCGGCGAGGCGGAGGCTGAGCCGGGCGGTGGTGCAGGGCGAGCGGCGGTTCGTGGTGGTCGACGGGGGTGCGGGGTTTGGCCGGAGGGGACTCGGGGGAGAGTTATATAGGGAGGAGGCGGTCGGGCAAGGCGGAGGAGAGAGGCCGAGGGAGGCGGCTGCCAGCGCGGGGGCGGGGGCGCATGGCCGCGGGCAGCGCGGAGGCGGCGGCGGGTCTGGCGGAAGACGCGGGGACGGGGACTGGGTCAGGGGAGAGTGGGGATGCGGGTTGCGGGTCGGGTGCGGGTGGACCCGACCCGACCCGCTAGGCGGGTGGGCCGGTTCGAGGGTTTGGGCCGGGCTCGCGGGCTGGGCCGGTTTTTAGTTTTAAATAAATAATTTAGATAATAAATAAATAAATAAATAAATAAATAAATAAATAATAATAGTTTTTAGGTGCTTTAAAATAGGTCCGGGGTCCAATAAATTCCAGAAAAATTATCCTAAGTCCAGTTTTCTATTTAACACCTAAAAATATTATTTCCATAATATTTTAATATTATTTATCATCAATTAAAAATTATTTAATAATTAAAACCCTGATTTTAATTACAGAAAATTCCCAGAAAATTCTAGAAAATTGTGAAAAATCCAAGTTTAATATTTTTGAAAAATTTAGGGGGTTTACAATCTACCCAACTTATAAAAATTTTGTCCTCAAAATTACAAATATGGTAGGGTTCTCTCTATCTAATCTCACTTGATTATAGTCTAACGGGTTCCTCTCAGGTGAACATTGCGGTCGCTACCCAACTTAGAATTTACCCATCTATCCTCTAAGGCTATACAACTAGTAAAGCTATGTCCCAACTTATTTAATCATGGTATTGAATCTTTAAGTCTTTTAACACCAAACACATCTCCTATAGTATTCCCTTAATCATGTAAAAAGGGTCATCATCCATGCGACCGGTCTGTGGGGTATATCCAGTACTATCTATATATCAAACTTATACCAAGCACAAGATTTCGTCTCTCCGAAATAAGGGAAGATGAGGGTCAATAAAAAAGAGTTCAAGGGCGAGGTGGTAGAACAGAGGTATAGGGGTCAAGGCGTTTAAAGAATTCTAATGGGAATTGTCAAGCGGTTATGGATTAAAATTCTATTCTGGTAATCATTTATTCGCATGCTCGTATTAGTACAGTTATATAACTGATACGATATGCTCGGACATATTTAGGGGGCAAGTATACTTAGTCAACTATATATCTCAATCCACGTAAAGTATTATTTCGAAGGCGAATCAAAATGCACTAAGGTTGATCAGACCGTAATACACTGATTCTGAATAGACACTTGTATTAGTGGGGTTGATCAGGCCTCAATAACACATGTGTCATGAACAAGCCTGATAAAGAGTAAGCTTGCAAAACTAGGCTATAAAATAGCAGCATAAGTCAAATACAGCAAAATTAAGTGCGCTAGATGATGATGGAAAGAGGTATAAATTATTGAAGTTCACAAAACAACACAAAATAAGCACAATAGCAAAAGACTCTAAAATCTCTATAGTTATCAAAATTAAAAAGCATACCAGGTTATTAGCAAGTTCAAAATTACTAGGTTGGGGCTGAGGTCACGAATCAGTAGGCACGAGCTAAACAATACTAGAAAAAGTATCTACGAATCACTTACGCGCATTAGCTGTTCCCAGAGTCTGCACGTTCTCCACGGTCATCACGTAAGCTTGTCCGCGTCCTTGAGTAGCAGGACAGTCCCTCACTTGATGTGCTGTTGATCCATAATATAGACAGGCACCTAGCCTCTTTCTACAAACTCGCCAAATGTGACCTTGTTTATGACAAAAGCCACAAGTGAGAGCTTGTTGGTTCTGTCCTTGAGCTTGGTGTTGGGGTGCTGTGGCTCGAGGGAGAGGATGCTGGGTTTGCTGCGGGGCCCTCTGCTGTGGTTGGAATGGACGTTTGTGGGGTCCCATACTTCCGGTATCTCTTTCCCGCTTTAGTCTATGTTCCATGTCTCTCTCAACACCTTGTGCCACGCTCAAGATTTCCTCGTATGTACGAGCTCGGCTAGTGGTGACAGCAAGGCGGATATCAGGAGACAACCCCTTCTTGAATCTACGGGCTCTATCTTCAGGGGTACGAACCATAGATTCTGTAAAGTGGCTCAGTCTGCTAAATTCAGCAGTGTACTCATCAACAGAAAGATTTCCTTATTCCAGCCTCTCGAATTGACTTTCGAGAGCTTCCCGAGCCACTTTGGGATAGAATTTCTCCTTGAACAGCCTCTTGAAGTCCTCCCAAGTGAGATCAGGAGCAGATAGTTGAGGTTCATCTCTAAACCAAGTCCGAGCTATGTCAAATAGTTGCAGGCTTGCAGATTCCACTTTAAGATCATCAGGCACCCGAGCAGTCTTCAGGAGTCGCTCCACATTCTCTATCTATTCATCGGCATAGAGAATACCTTCAGTCCCATAGAATTCCAGGGGTTTAAGGTTCTTGAAGTCCTTGGCACTTTCTGGCCTCTTTTGTAGTGACTCCTGGGACCGAAGAGCATCCGAAAGGCTAGTTCGTAGCAGGGCAATCTGTTCCTTCTGGGATTCTATGAGTCCCTGGAACACTCCGAGTAGCTGTGCCCCATCCATAGTAACTGTCGGAGTAGTTGGAGGCGGAGGGAGTGCAAGAGTTTCAGGCACAGTCTGCTCAGCGGGTTCGGATGTGCCTCCTACGGTATTCCTTGTCTGAACCATTCTGAAAGATTAAGGGATAGGAAGATTTAGAATAGATTACTTGGAAATCAAGGGCGATAGGAAAATTAACAAGGAATGATATCAAGATTTGAAATAAAAGATCCTATTCTGTGAATGAGCTCTTTCCTAAAATCCTCAATCTTATTGCAGGCCTGGTCGGTCCCTAAGTTGAAACCGAACAATTTAGTCGTGGACCTGCATGAGCCACCATATAAACGTGTCACGACCCGCACCCGGATATTCGGGCACAAGTACGTGGGTACGTCCAGCCTACGCCGCAGTGTCGGCGGTAGTACGCTGTCTAGGTCATATCCACAGTTTAATTAAATCTAGCTCATTCACAACATTATAAGTAGGCAAAGATAATAACAGGAAAAGGAATGCTAAGATTTCATAATCAAAATGTGACAAACAGATCCATAGTATTATTACAGAATTCAAAAAATTAAATCGGGGATAAACCCGATTACTAAGATGAAAGGGAAATAAATAACTACTGCTAACTACTCCGCAGAAGTAGTCTCCTGAGTGGGAACCGGCTCCTCAAAGGTATCACCTGCTGCCTCATATGGGCCATAATAGGTGGGGGCAAAGTCCTCATCATCGCCTAAATGTCAACGGATCCAGTCAGGAAAGAAGCAAAGTACCAATACACAACAAGATTAAACTAAATATTTATGACAAGTAGTGAAAAGACTGACTAAGTATCATGATCAGAATATGCATAATAAGTAGTAAAATTTAACTGGGAATTAAATGCTATAAATTAGGACTATAAGTAAAACATGATTAATTTCTATAAACCAGGGACATGAGTAAAACAGGAATATAGTGAGACAAGAAAATGTAACTGTAACAAGACAGCAGGAACTGCAACAAGACAAGAACTATTGTGTGTGTGAACTTGTGTATTTAGAATACATAGTTGGCATGTAGGAGGTTATAAGGCTAATCAGGCCGTCATAGACGGCTATCAGACATGAATAATCGAGTATCAGGCTGATGGTACAGTCGCGTACCAAAAGCTATCAGACATGACAGGGGGAAGGGTAAACCACATGCCTCCTAGTATTCTCCTACCCGACAAGCAAGACATGAAATCCAATATTCTAACACTACGTGCAATCATCAATGTTACTAGTAGATCAAGGAATTAATTATCACAATATAAAGATTAAACTTGAAGTGCAGGTACTTGCCTGATGTTTGGATCCAATTACAGTTTTGTGTCTCGGGGAAATTCCAGAAATGAGTCCAGATGCTGAAATAAACATTACCATCATGCTCAGAAGATATCAAATAGCTAGAAACGCCTATCCTTGAGCCCAATTTGGAGACAAGGGCAGAAATGGCAGTTTTGGGTCAAAACGGGGTCCGCATGTGGGTCCGCTTTGCACCGAAAAATGTGTCAGGGTCAAAGGTCTCCAAATTTACTAAACTTAGTGTCAACAGGTCAGGAACGATGATATGAACCCAACGGAACTTCCAGAATTGGATTCCGATGAGCCGATCACAAAATCGCCAGTCGAGCGGGGCCTGTGGGGCCCACGACACGCGATTTTGTCAACGTTCTCAGAATCGAACCAAACTTGGGTCACAGGACCAGCGTATCGCTACGAGTCCGATGGCACAAGTTTTGTTTTGATCCGACGTGTATACAGAAAGTTAGGGCTAGATTCAGGAAAGGCGGATACGGGGCGGTGTCCGCGGATACGCGTTGATCCCGGTGTGCACGCACACCCGAATCGACTTCTGTGAAATCCTACACTTCCGTATCAACGCTGCGCACGTATCTGTAAAGACCGCGTGCGACCAATTCGTCTCGTTTGGCGGGGCGTACCCAGTTCCGGGGTGAATCGGGTCGTTATTTTTTTCTGTTTTTGGATCGCGGTGTGCGATCACCACAGGACGCGATGCCCCGAGCGATTTGTCCGGGCACCGAGAGGGTCATACAGGCTTCGCAAGGCCGTTGGTGATTGAGCCCTGATTTGTATTAGAAAGTTTTTCCTTCTTCTTCGATAGATGTGGGCATACCACGGCATAGAGCGAGCGGCTGAAAGGGATGCTTGGGCAAAATTTACGGAATTGAAAACGGGGGCAGCGAGGAGAAAGTTACACGCACCTGAACAGGGTCCAAAAACCCGGTATTTACTGTGTCCGCGTTGTGTCCGACACAGAATTTAGGAATTAGGGTTAGGGTTAGGGTTAGGGTTTTGCTGACGGAGATGCGGCGGGGGCCGGCCGGAGGAGCACCGGAGAGGGGCTGGGGGCGGTGAGGTCATCGACGGCGGTGCTCTGGGAGGCGGGCGGAGCCGACCGGAGGCTCGCCGGAGCCTGGTCGAGGAGCTGAGGCTGGATCGGGGGAGATCGACGGTGGCTGAGGGGTTCGGCTGCGGGGGATGAGGCATCGAGGGGAGGGCGGCGAGGCGGAGGCTGAGCCGGGCGGTGGTACAGCGGCGAGCGGCGGTTCGTGGTGGTCGACGGGGGTGCGGGGTTTGGCCGGAGGGGACTCGGGGGAGAGTTATATAGGGAGGAGGCGGTCGGGCAAGGCGGAGGAGAGAGGCCGAGGGAGGCGGCTGCCAGCGCGGGGGCGGGGGCGCGTGGCCGCGGGCAGCACGGAGGCGGCGGCGGGTCCGGCGAAGACGCGGGGACGGGGACTGGGTCAGGGGAGAGTGGGGGTGCGGGTTGCGGGTTGCGGGTCGGGTGCGGGTGGACCCGACCCGACCCGCTAGGCGGGTGGGCCGGTTCGAGGGTTTGGGCCGGGCTCGCGGGCTGGGCCGATTTTTAGTTTTAAATAATTAATTTAGATAATAAATAAATAAATAAATAATAATAGTTTTTAGGTGTTTTAAAATAGGTCCGGGGTCCAATAAATTCCAGAAAAATTATCCTAAGTCCAGTTTTCCATTTTACACCCAAAAATATTATTTCCATAATATTTTAATATTATTTATCATCAATTAAAAATTATTTAATAATTAAAACCCTGATTTTAATTACAGAAAATTCCTAAAAAATTACAAAAAATTGTGAAAAATCCAAGTTTAATATTTTTGAAAAATTCAGGGGGTTTACATGGTCGGCGGTTAGCGGCAGGCGGAGGTGGCGGAGCGCCGGAGCGGGCTGCCGAGGGAAGGGAGAGGAGAGGGAGGCGCTGGGGCCAGGGGAGGCGGCTGTTGACGGAGCAGCGGCCGGGAGGAGGAGGTGGCGGAGAGGGGGACTGCGGCGAGGTGGGGCGGAGGAGCGAGGTGGCCGGAGGGCTGGCGGCGGGTGGAGTTCGTGGTGGCCGGAGGGGAGTGTCGAGGGGGTTATATAGGCGGAGAGGGCGGGGGGTCAGCCGGGAAGGGCGGAGGAGGAGGGGGACGTGGCGGAGATCGCGGAGGGGAGGCCGAAGGACGCGGGCGTAGGGAGGACGGAGCGCGGCGGACGCGGCGGAGGCGCCGGAGAAGACGGGGAAGCGTGGGTCAGGGGAGAGGGGAACGGGTCGGGCGGCGGGTCGGGTTCGATCGGGCGGACCCGACCCGTTAAGGAGGGGCTGGGCCAGTTTGGCCCAATGGGCTGGGCCGGGTATTGGGCTGGGTTTATAATTTAAGTAAATAAATGAATAAATAAATAAGTAAATAAATGGATAAATAAATAATAATTGTTTTTAGGTGTTTAAAAATAGGTCCGGGGCCCAATAAATTCTAGAAAAATTACCCTAAATCCAGTTTTTCATTTTACACCCAAAAATATTATTTTCATAATATTTTAATATTATTTATTATCAACTAAAAATCATTTAATAATTAGAAACCTGATTTTAATTACAGAAAAATACCAAAAAATTCCAGAAAATTATGAAAAATCCCAATTTAAAATTCTTGCAAAAATCTGGGGGTTTACATCCTGCAACTGCACAAACAACCTGGAAGGGATCCAAGTCCTCAGAGGGACGTAACAAGATACAAAAATACATGCCATAAAGTAAATACTGAATAAATAAAGGGGGATGTGCTAACCATCTAAGTGAATGCAATTTGAGGACAACTTAGTACGTATGGGAAAGTGTAGGCTGGACATATGCTGACGTATTTCACCAATCGTCATGACTGACTAGTATATGCCACATATGCTCCCAGACCGTGGGCACTCTGATAACGTCCATCTCCGAGGAGCATGGTATCTGAAATAGTATAACGTCCAACGTTCTATAGAGTGTGGTATCTGCAAAAATAATAAGTGACGTCCAACACTCTAAAGAACGTGGTATCTACAATATATATACGTCTGTATCACTCCGTCGAGTGCGGTATCTGTATAAAGGAGGTGGGTGTCCCATACGCCTACTAGTCGTCCTCCCTGCCCAATAATCTATGCATGTCGTATCACAACACGCCTTAGCTACTACGCCGAGGCGTCGTAGCTCTGGCTCATAGTCGATCGTTAGAATAATAGTCCAACCTTACAACCAAACAAGGACAAGAATTGGACCTTCGTACCACAATATTTTATGCTCCGACTACTAATAACTGCTAAGTCTTCTATCATGCATTGCTAATAGCAGTTATTTCCTATCCGTCGCACGCCTACACGTACAGGTGGCCAATCACATACGCAAGTCTGTGCCCTACATGAGACTCACAACACGTGTAAGAAATGTGTCAAGGCCTGGGGAGTCATACCAATAACTCTACAACTTTAGGTGGGTCCACTAGACACTAAGTCAGACACAAGTCCTAACGTCAACGTTTTCGTTGACTGCACCCGAGTTTTCTCAGACGCGCACAGTTATATAATATTAAATTAAATAAACATGCCACTAAAATTAACCGAATTTAAACAGTGCAACAAAGGCAAGGTATACTTGCCTGCGTGCGGCTGCTGATGACGGGGATCTGGTACCGCGTCCAAGTCCTCAGGTCCCGCAGTACCTAGAGATGAGATACAAACCAGAATCAATAATCTATTCTACGTCAAGCAGGGATGTGACACACATCTACACCTGTCACGACCAAAACCCGGAAGTTCGGGCACGAGTACGTGGGTACGTCCAGCCTACGCCGCAGAGTCGGCGGTAGTACGCTGTCTAGGTCAATCCATCTAAACTAGTCTAACTCATTCACAGTTAACATAGGCAAGATAATAATGAGAAATGAAACTTAAGATTGCAACTGAAAATAAATGTGACAACAGATTCAAATGTTTAATACAGGAATTCCAAAATGAAATCGGGGACAAACCCGATTAAATAAGATAAGAAACAGAATAAAAGATAGCTACTACTAGCTACTCTGCAGCAGGGGTCTCCTGAGTGGGTTCTGGCTCCTCATAGGTATCATCTGTACCCTCATAAGGACCATAATAAGTAGGGGCAAGATCCTCATCATCGCCTAAAACAACAGATCCAGTCAGGAAAAGAGCAAAGTACACAGTGCACAACAACGTTAAACTAAATATTTATGACAATTAAACATTAAATATCATGTTAAGGAAATTGCATAACAGAATGTTAATATTTCAGAGTCAAAACTATAAACAGGAATATGAGAAAACAGAAGTAAACGAGCAGGAAAAGAAACTACACAGTCAGCAAGAATATAACATGACCTGAAGTTATCTGTATGAAACTTGTGTTTGTTTTTAGAATACTTAGTTGGCATGTAGGGGTTTATAAGGCTAATCCGGCCGTCATGAACGGCTATTAGTCACGAATAATTGGGATCCGGCTGATGGACAGTCGTGTACCAACAGCTATTATTCACGGCAAGGGGAAGGGTAACTACATGCCTTTCAGTATTCTCCCACCCGACATGAAAAACAAGACATGAATTCCAATATTCAAGACATGAAATATAGTATTCTAACACTACGTGTAATCAGCAAGAGTACTAGTAGAGCAGGGAATTTAATTATCACAATATAAAGATTAACTTGAAGTGCAGGTACTTGCCTGTTGTTTGGATCTGTTTAATTTGGTTCTTGGGGGAAAAGTCCAGAGATGAGTCCAAAAGCTAAAACAGACATTACCATCACTCTCAGAAGATGTCAAATAGCTAGAAACGTCTGTCCTTGGGTCCAATTTGGAGACAAGGACAAAAACGGCAGTTTTGGGTCAAAATGGGGTCCACCGTTGGGCCCGCTTTGCACCGAAAAACGTGTCCGAGTTAAAAGTCTCCAAATTCACCAAACTTAGTGTTAACAGGTCAGGAACGCTGATACGAACTCAACGGAACTTCCAAATTTGGATTCCGATAAGCCGAACACAAAATCGCCCGTCGAACGGGGCCTGTGGGGCCCACGACACGCGATTTTGTCAACGTTCTCAGAATCGAACCAAACTTGACCCACAGGACCAGCGTATCGCTACGAGTCCGATGGCGCAAGTTTTGTCTCGATCCGACGTGTGTGCACGAAGTTAGGATGAATTGCCGAAAAGGCGGATACGGGGCGGTGTCCGCGGATACGCGTTGATTCCGGTGTGCACGCACACCCGAATCAGCTTCCACGAAAACTCACACGTCCGTATCGACGATGCGTACGTATCTGTGAAGACCGCACGCGACCAAGTCGTCCCGTTTGGCGGGGCGCACTCAGTTCTGGGGTGAAACAGGGTCTGGTTTTTCCTGTTTTTGGATCGCGGTGTGCGATCACCACAGGACGCGATGTCCCGAACAGTTTGTCCGGACACCGAGAGGGTCATACAGGCTTCACAACGCAATTTGCGGAATTGAAAACGGAGCTACGAGGCGAAAGATACACGTACCTGAAGGGGACCCGAAAACAGGGTCGAAATCGTGTCCGAGTCGTGTCGGACACTGTGTCCCGTGTCCGACACAGGAACAGAGATTTAGGGTTAGGGTTTCGATGGTTTTCCGGCGGCACACGGCGGAGGGCGGCCGGAGGGACGTCGGCGAGGGCGGGGGGCTGTTCGCCGGAGCGAGGCGCGTCGTCCACGGGGCGGCGGTGGCGCTAGGCGGCCGGCAGCGGCGGCTGCGGCGGCTGCTGCTGCTGCTGGGTTGCTGTCGGCGTCGGGGACGGCGGAGCGGGGCGCCGAAGGGGAGAAGACGGGAGGAGGAGGCGCGGCGAGCTAAGGCGGAGCCGATCGGCGGAGCTTTGGGAGGCGGCGGCGGCGTCTAGGGTTACGGCGAGGGAGTGGGGGAGACGGCCGGGGTCGGGGGGGTTTTATAAGGGGGCGAGGCGGTTGCAGGGGGCCGGCCAAGGCGGAGGGCGAGGCGACGTGGCGCGGAGCGCGGCGAGCGGGGCGCGGGATGCGCGGCGCTGCGCGCGGCGGCCGGCGGAGGAATCGGGCGTCGTGGCTGGGGGAGAGAACGTGCGGGTCGGGTCGGGCTAACGGGTCTGGGCAGACCCGCCCGACCCGCGAAGGAGACGGGCTGGGTTGGGGCTACGGGCCGGGCCGCGGCCCAACGGGCCGTGGGCCGGAAAAGAAGAAAAAAATAAAATAATAATAATAAAAAAAATAATTAATAAATAATAATAATAATAATAATAAATAGTTAATTAATTAATTAACTAGAAAAATTGTTTTTAGGTATTTTAAAATAGTTCTGAGGCCCAGAAAAATTCAGAAAAATTATCCTAAGTCCAGTTTTCTATTTTGCACCCAAAAATATTATTTTCATGATATTTTAATATTATTTATTACCTACTAAAAAATCATTTATTAATTAAAAGCCTTGATTTTAATTACAGAAAAATCCAGAAAATTGAGAAAAATCCAAGATTTAATAATTTGAAAATTTAGGGGATTTACAACCTACCCAACTTACAAAAATTTCGTCCTCGAAATTTAAGAATAACAAGGCACGAAAAGAAAGGCCGAGAAATAAAATACACCTCAGGGTTCAAAAAGATAGGGGTATCGCTCTCTAATCTCGTCTTCTCGCTCCCAGGTGGATTCGCCGGGAGAATGGTGCTTCCAAGCTACGCGAACCAGGGAGATAACCTGGTTCCGTAGGACTTTCTCCGAGCGATCCAGTATCTCCACGGGTTGCTCCTGGTAAGTCAGACTTGGGCCTACTTCGAGCTCTGAGTGATCCAAAATGTGGCTGGGGTCTGACACGTACTTCCTTAGCTGCGACACGTGGAAGACGTTATGTACTCCATCCAGAGAGGGTGGCAATGCCAGTCGGTATGCTACTTCTCCGATTTTCTCCTGAATGCCAAAAGGTCCAATAAATCTTGGGCTGAGTTTTCCACTCCTTCCGAACCTAATGGTGCCACGTGTCGGGGAAATCTTTAAGAACACCAGCTCTCCAACCTTAAAATAGAGTCATAATCAAGTCTTAGTTCCATAATCAAAATGTTTAAATTGACTTGAATTTTATAAATTTAATTACCTCAAATTCTAAGGGCCTTCGGTGGCTATTTGCCCAATGTCGTTGCCTGTCTTGAGCCACTCGAAGTCTGTCCCTTATTTGCTTTACCTTCTCAGCTGAATCGATCACCATCTCTGGTCCCAGCAGGGCTCTTTCTCCAACGTCGTCCCATGATAGCGGGGTACGACATCTTCGTCCATACAGAGCTTCAAATGGAGTCATCTCGATGCTGGCTTGGTAACTGTTATTATAAGAGAACTCCACCAGATGTAGGTAGTCTTCCCAGGATCCTCCAAAATCCAGAACACATGTACGGAGCATATCTTCAAGGGTCTGGATTGTACGTTCCGATTGCCCATCGGTTTGGGGATGATAAGCTGTGCTGAATTTGAGTTGAGTCCCCAAGCTGGCTTGCAAGCTCTTCCAGAAGTGAGAGGTGAACCTTGAATCTCGGTCGGAGACAATACTTACTGGGACTCCATGCAGTCTGACAATGTGTCTGATATATAAATCTGCCAGCTTCTCTGTAGATAGCCCTACTTTGAAAGGTAGAAAATGTGCAGACTTGGTCAGTCTATCTACTATCACCCAGATTGCATCCTTACCACTAGGTGTCCTTGGAAGTCCGGAAACAAAATCCATTGTGATATGTTCCCACT
The DNA here is from genome assembly GCA_036927795.1 of Iris macrosiphon. Taxonomy (NCBI): domain Eukaryota; kingdom Viridiplantae; phylum Streptophyta; class Magnoliopsida; order Asparagales; family Iridaceae; genus Iris; species Iris macrosiphon. Next base: position 16,079,003 of record JAYESA010000018.1, on the reverse strand, counting down.
TCCACTCCGGGATGGGTAGGGGTTGAAGCAGTCCTCCAGGTCTTTGTCTTTCTGCCTTGACTTGCTGGCACACTAAACAACGAGATACGAACCTGGCTACTTCTCTTTTCATGCCATGCCACCAAATATGCGTTCTCAGGTCCTTGTACATCTTGTTGGCTCCTGGATGTATAGAGTACTGCGATCTGTGCGCCTCTTGCATAATTTCTTCTCTTATGTCTCCTTGAGGTACACATAATCTATCGCCATGCCTCAGTGATCCATCTTCATGAATTCTGAATTCTTCTACTAGTCCAGCTTGCACTTGACCTCGAAGGCTTCGCAGGCCTTCGTCCTGAAATTGCGTCTCCTTGATCTTGTCCATTAAGGTAGACTGAATCTGCAAGTTCATCATTTGGCCTTCTTTTCCTGGGATAATTACTTCAATACCTAAACTTTCCAAGTCCTCCAGCAGGTGTCTGTCCATAGTCAAGTACATCGCCATAGGATACCTGCTTAGAGCATCAGCAACTACATTTGCCTTCCCAGGGTGATATTGAAGAGTGATATCAAAGTCTTTCATTAGTTCCAGCCACCTTCTTTGCCTCATGTTTAGCTCTTTCTGAGTGAAGATATATTTTAGACTTTTATGGTCTGTAAATATTTCCACCCTTTCTCCATAAAGATAATGCTTCCATAGTTTAAGAGCAAAAATGACAGCTGCCAATTCTAAATCATGAGTTGGGTAATTCTTTTCATGTGGTCGAAGCTGTCTAGAGGCATATGCTATTACCTTCTTGTTCTGCTCCAGTACACAACCTAGACCTTTTCCAGAAGCATCACTATAAATAGCGAAACCTCCGGTTCCGGAAGGTAAGGTCAGAATAGGGGCAGAAGTCAGTCTTTTCTTCAATTCCTTAAAGGCACGCTGACATTCATCAGTCCAAGTGAACTCTTCATCCTTTCTTGTTAATTTTGTCATGGGCTCCACAATTCTAGCAAAGTCCTTCACAAACTTCCGATAGTATCCAGCTAGTCCCAGGAAGCTTATAATCTCGGCTACAGAGTCTGGAGTGGGCCAGGATTCTACTGCAGCTATCTTCTTAGGATCTACTGCTATTCCATCCCCAGTCACAACATGTCCCAAGAATTCTACTTTGTCTAGGAAGAAATCACATTTAGATAATTTCCCATAAAGTTTTTTCTTCCTCAAAGTCTCCAAGGCTAACCTCAAATGTTCTTCATGTTCTTCGGGGGTCTTGGAGTAGATCAAAATGTCATCAATGAAGACCACTACAAATTTGTCTAGGTATGGCTGGAAAACTCTGTTCATTAGGTTCATAAAAACTGCTGGAGCATTCGTCAACCCGAACGGCATTACTAAGAATTCGTAGTGTCCGTTCCGGGTATTGAAAGCAGTTTTAGGGATGTCTTCCTTTCTCACCCTTACTTGGTGGTAACCAGACCTCAAATCAATCTTGGAAAATACCCGAGCTCCACTCAGCTGATCAAATAAGTCATCTATCCTGGGCAGGGGATACTTATTCTTAATTGTTAAGGCATTCAAGGCCCTATAGTCAATACACATTCGGGATGTTCCGTCCTTCTTGGGCACAAATAATACTGGGGCTCCCCAAGGTGAGACACTAGACCTAATGAAACCTTTGTCTTCTAGCTCTTTGATTTGTTCATTTAGTTCTATTATCTCATTCTTGTTGATTCTGTAGGGGTTCTGAGATACTGGTGCTGCTCCTGGCACTAAGTCAATGGAGAATTCAACTTCTCGGTCTGGGGGTAAGCCTGCGAGATCCTCAGGGAAGACATCAAGGTATTCAGAGATGATAGGTGGCAATTCTTCTGTTACTAGGGCTCCACAAATTATGTTATTACCCATTTCTCTAGAACCTCTAGCAAATTCAAATTCTGGCTTGTCAGGGGGCCTGAAGATTACACTACCTCTGTGACAGTCTATGGTGGCATGATGTTGACTTAACCAATCCATACCCAGTATAATGTCAAAACTGGGCACTGGCATTACAAGTAGTCTAGCATACAGTACTCTTCCACATAATGTAATAGGACAATTGTTACAGGCATCACTAACCGGAATGATTCCTCCATCGGTAATGATCTTATAACAATTCCTAAGAGGTTTAGTGATTAAGTTATGCTTCATAAGGAAATCTACTGACATGAATGAATGAGAAGCTCCAGAGTCGAATAAAGTAATAGCTGGTATTGAATTTATAAGCACAGAACCTGTGATCACGTCTGCTGTGGCTTCTGCTTCTTCCAGAGTCATTGCATAAGCACGGCCTTGCTGCGGTGCACCCCTCTGTTGCTGCTGTTGGTGCTGAGCAAAGCGTTGTTGTTGAGTTGGAAGCGGGGGTCCCCTCTGTTGTGCTGCTGGAGGCCTGGCCTGGACTGGAGCCTTTGGTGCAGCTGGGCGTCCTTGAGCAGCAGGACAGTCCCTTAATTGATGTGCTGGTGAGCCACAATAGAGACAGGCACCTAGCCTCTTTCTACAGTCTTGCCAAGTGTGACCTGGTTTTTGGCAATAGTTGCAAGGGGGAGCTCGCTGGTTCTATCCCTGAGCCTGGTGTTGGGGTGCTGGAGCTCGAGGGAGAGGACGCTGAGTTTGCTGCGGGGCCCTCTGCTGTTGTTGTTGTTGAAAAGGGCGTTTGTTGGGCCCCGCATTTCCGGTATCTCTTTCTCGCTTCAGTTTGTGCCCCATATCTCTCTCTACGCCTTGTGCCACGCTCAGGATTTCTTCATAGGTACGAGCTCGGCTGGTGGTGACAGCAAGGCGAATATCCGGAGACAGCCCCTTCTTGAATCTACGGGCTCTGTCCTCCGGGGTACGAACCATGTACTCCGCAAAGTGGCTTAACCTGCTAAATTCAGCAGTATATTCATCAACAGTCATGTTACCTTGTTCCAGTCTCTCGAATTGGCTTTCGAGAGCTTCCCGAGCCACTTCAGGGTAGAATTTCTCCTTGAATAGCCTCTTGAAGTCCTCCCAGGTGATGTCGGGAGCAGATAGTTGGGGTTCATCTCTGAACCAGGTTCGAGTAATGTCGAACAGTTGCAGGCTTGCGGACTCCACTTTGAGATCATCGGGAACCCGAGCAGTCTTCAGGAGTCTCTCGATATTCTCTATCCACTCATCAGCGTAAAGAATGCCCTCAGTTCCGTAGAATTCCAGAGGCCTAAGGTTCTTGAAGTCTTTGGCACTTCCTGGCCTCTTGAGTGGCGACTCCTGGGACTTAATAGCTTCTGAGAGGCTGGTCCGCAGGAGTGCAGTCTGTTCTTTCTGGGATTCCACCAATCCCTGGAACACTCCAAGTAGCTGTGCCCCATCCAGAGTAACTGCCGGAACAGATGGAGGCGGCGGGAGTGCAAGAGTCTCGGGCACATTCTGCTCAGCTGGTTCTGATGTGCCCCCTACTGTGTTCCTGGTCTGGACCATTCTGAAAGATTAAGGGATAGGAGAATCAGAATAGAATACTTGGAAATCAAAGGCGATAGGAAAAATTGAGCAGCAATGATATCAAGAATTGAAATAAGGACGCTATACTGTGAATGAGCTTTTCCTAGAATCCTCAATCTTATTCCGTATCCTGTCCTAGGGTATTACCCTATTTAAGGATAGGACCTGCATGGGCCACCATAAAAATGTGTCACGACCCGCACCCGGAAGTTCGGGCACGAGTACGTGGGTACGTCCAGCCTACGCCGCAGAGTCGGCGGTAGTACGCTGTCTAGGTCAATCCATCTAAACTAGTCTAACTCATTCACAATTAACATAGGCAAGATAATAATGAGAAATGAAACTTAAGATTGCAACTGAAAATAAATGTGACAACAGATTCAAATGTTTAATACAGGAATTCCAAAATGAAATCGGGGACAAACCCGATTAAATAAGATAATAAACAGAATAAAAGATAGCTACTACTAGCTACTCTGCAGCAGGGGTCTCCTGAGTGAGTTTTTGCTCCTCATAGGTATCATCTGTACCCTCATAAGGACCATAATAAGTAGGGGCAAGATCCTCATCATCGCCTAAAACAACAGATCCAGTCAGGAAAAGAGCAAAGTACACAGTGCACAACAACGTTAAACTAAATATTTATGACAATTAAACATTGAATATCATGTTAAAGAAATTGCATAACAGAATGTTAATATTTCAGAGTCAAAACTATAAACAGGAATATGAGAAAACAGAAGTAAACGAGCAGGAAAAGAAACTACACAGTCAGCAAGAATATAACATGACCTGAAGTTATCTGTATGAAACTTGTGTTTGTTTTTAGAATACTTAGTTGGCATGTAGGGGTTTATAAGGCTAATCCGGCCGTCATGAACGGCTATTAGTCACGAATAATCGGGATCCGGCTGATGGACAGTCGTGTACCAACAGCTATTATTCACGGCAAGGGGAAGGGTAACTACATGCCTTTCAGTATTCTTCCACCCGACATGAAAAACAAGACATGAATTCCAATATTCAAGACATGAAATATAGTATTCTAACACTACGTGTAATCAGCAAGAGTACTAGTAGAGCAGGGAATTTAATTATCACAATATAAAGATTAACTTGAAGTGCAGGTACTTGCCTGTTGTTTGGATCTGTTTAATTTGGTTCTTGGGGGAAAAGTCCAGAGATGAGTCCAAAAGCTGAAACAGACATTACCATCACTCTCAGAAGATGTCAAATAGCTAGAAACGCCTGTCCTTGGGTCCAATTTGGAGACAAGGGCAAAAACGACAGTTTCGGGTCAAAACGGGGTCCGCCGTTGGGCCCGCTTTGCACCGAAAAACATGTCCGGGTCAAAAGTCTCCAAATTCACCAAACTTAGTGTCAACAGGTCAGGAACGCTGATATGAACCCAACGGAACTTCCAGATTTGGATTCCGATGAGCCGAACACAAAATCGCCCGTCGAGCGGGGCCTGTGGGGCCCACGACACGCAATTTCGTCAACGTTCTCAGAATCGAACCAAACTTGACCCACAGGACCAGCGTATCGCTACGACTCCGATGGCATAAGTTTCGTCTCGATCCGACGTGTATGCACGAAGTTAGGGTGAATTACCGAAAAGGCGGATACGGGGCGGTGTCCGCGGATACGCGTTGATTCCGGTGTGCACGCACACCCGAATCAGCTTCCACGAAAACTCACACGTCCGTATCGACGATGCGTACGTATCTGTGAAGACCGCACGCGACCAAGTCGTCCCGTTTGGCGGGGCGCACTCAGTTCCGGGGTGAAACAGGGTCTGGTTTTTCCTGTTTTTGGATCACGGTGTGCGATCACCACAGGACGCGATGTCCCGAACAGTTTATCCGGACGCCGAGAGGGTCATACAGGCTTCACAACGCAATTTGCTACGAGGCGAAAGATACACGTACCTGAAGGGGACCCGAAAACAGGGTCGAAATCGTGTCCGAGTCGTGTCGGACACTGTGTCCCGTGTCCGACACAGGAACAGAGATTTAGGGTTAGGGTTTCGATGGTTTTCCGGCGGCACACGGCGGAGGGCGGCCGGAGGGACGTCGGCGAGGGCGGGGGGCTGTTCGCCGGAGCGAGGCGCGTCGTCCACGGGGCGGCGGTGGCGCTAGGCGGCCGGCAGCGGCGGCTGCGGCTGCTGCTGCTGCTGGGTTGCTGTCGGCGTCGGGGACGGCGGAGCGGGACGCCGGAGGGGAGAAGACGGGAGGAGGAGGCGCGGCGAGCTAAGGCGGAGCCGGTCGGCGGAGCTTTGGGAGGCGGCGGCGGCGTCTAGGGTTACGGCGAGGGAGTGGGGGAGACGGCCGGGGTCTGGGGGGGTTTATAAGGGGGCGAGGCGGTTGCAGGGGGCCGGCCAAGGCGGAGGGCGAGGCGACATGGCGCGGAGCGCGGCGAGCGGGGCGCGGGACGCGCGGCGCTGCGCGCGGCGGCCGGCGGGGGAATCGGACGTCGTGGCTGGGGGAGAGAACGTGCGGGTCGGGTCGGGCTAACGGGTCTGGGCAGACCCGCCCGACCCGCGAAGGAGACGGGCTGGGTTGGGGCTACGGGCCGGGCCGCGGCCCAACGGGCCGTGGGCCAGAAAAGAAGAAAAAAATAAAATAATAATAATAAAAAAAATAATTAATAAATAATAATAATAATAATAATAAATAGTTAATTAATTAATTAACTAGAAAAATTGTTTTTAGGCATTTTAAAATAGTTCTGAGGCCCAGAAAAATCCAGAAAAATTACCCTAAGTCCAGTTTTCTATTTTACACCAAAAAATGTTATTTTCATGATATTTTAATATTATTTATTGCCAACTAAAAAATCATTTATTAATTAAAAGCCTTGATTTTAATTACAGAAAATTCCAGAAAATTGGGAAAAATCCAAGATTTAATAATTTGAAAATTTAGGGGGTTTACAACACCTAAACCCAGTCTCAGCTATGACTCACAGGGACACGATACTAGGGGGTTGACCACAGTTGACTATCGGTACGATAGTCAAATCAACTAGTCATATGTACAACCTCCTCGATTTAATTCTCCGTAATTAACATTTTCCACCATGTACGATACATCCTGATTATTTGCTCAAAGGTCATGAACCCTATTCTCCTCGAGTTCATATCTTAATTAAATCGTTATAATTCATGTAGAAGCCAACCCTAATCTACAATCCATCTATCACAAATATATCTCTTCGATATACCACAAGTCGAATCCCCAAGTCCTTGATCATCCTCTCCAATCAACGTCATATGCTCAATATCGTAATAATATTCTCGCAAGTTATATTCACCCTAATTCCAACTAAGTACAACATCCAAACTTAACCTCATAAAACACAAGTTACATGATCTCTACACTACATAAGCACTAAAAATATATTAAACCTCATTAAACACAACCTCAATCGATATTCACATTAATCATCATTAACCTTAACCTATATAACCTCAATCACATATTTCAAGTACCACACTACACTATCCATACATATCCACATTATATAATCAAAACCCTAGCTAGCATTTCACACATCCATATATATAATTATCCCCTACTAAAACTATATTAAAATCTGTAAATCAATTCAAGAGAGGGGAGAGTAGTATACCAAGGTAGCGGGAGCGAGGTGATGCTGGCCGGACGACGGGGTGTGGCCGGTGGAGGGTGGCCGAGTGGTGGAGGTGTAATGGTGGTGGTGTAAGTGAGCTAATGTTGGTGGTGAGAGCTGGACAGGGAGGAGGCCAGACGTGCACAGTCGCCGGAGTGCGGGGGAAGCACAGGCCGGCGGGGAGAGTCGTTCAGTGGCCGGTCGGGGGAGAGTCTGCCAGAGCGGGGGAGACAACCGCAGAGTGGTAGTCGCAGAGACTGTCGGTCGGCGATCGGGAAACACAGCCGCGGGGGGGGGGAAGTCGGTCACCGGCCGGTCGGGGAGACAGGTGCACAGTGCTGCGGCTGTGGCTGAAACTGCACAGCGGGCGGCGGGGAGACAGCTGCACAGTCCGGCGGGTGCATCGGGAGAGCACAGGCGCGGGGGTAATTGCTCAGTCCAGTCGATTGATGGAGCTACAGCCGGCGGTCGGAGTACAGACCGGAGCGGGCGGGACGGGGCACGCACAGTACGGTCGACGGAGAGTCAGCTGCGGAGGGAAGACGCACAGCCGTGGGTGTCGTGGAGCCGTCGCGGGGGTCGATGGCCGGAGCAGAGTCGGTCCGGTCTCTAGGAGCAAGAAGAAATAAAGGAAGAAGAAGAATGAAGGGAGGTAGTTTCTTGTATGGAGAAATATGGAGGAGTGAGGAGAGAGATAGAGAGAGGGGGGGTTTATAGGCTTCTTGGGATTAGGTGTCACGCCCCAGTCCCAAAATACATAGGACTAGGAACACGTAAGCATGCCAACCGTATGGATATGGCAACTCTAATATATGGAAACCAAAATCCACACGTACGCTGTAATATGAATATCAATCCACAAGTGGTATAAATCTATCACAAGTCACAGGGTATAATCTAAATCTCATCCACATAAAATTAATATAAATAAATAACCAGTATTTATGAAACTAGATCTCAATATAAGTATCTAAGGATGATAGTTGGATGGAAACAAATCCACTACCAACTCGAATGGAAAAGTACAACATAATAAACACAATATAGGAATACCAGCTAACAATCATGGGCTCGGAGAGAAGACATCCTCAAAATATATGTAACCATCCGAATATGCGTTCCTGCAAATACTCAAGAACAGATACACCTAGCAGAGGACCAGGTCCTCAGAGGGACGTAACAAGATACAGAAAAGCGAGCCAATTTAAATACAGTAAACATGCATATAATTTGAAAATAAATAAGTATGCTGTACAAGACAATCTATATGAATGCAAATGAGGACAACTTTTCAACGTATGGGCAAGGGTAGGCTACTCGATCTAATTCTCACAACTCATACGCTCGTCAGTGGACTCCATCAGCCTACATACCTCTGGGGTAGCGACCCTCGAACTCCATCAATCGACATACCTCGGGGGTAGCGACCATCGGACACGACCACCATAGTGAGTGCTAGTTACTACAGTTTACCAGAGTGGTTAAAAGCCCATACGCCTAATAATTGTCCTCTATGATACTAAGTGTCAAGTGTGTGTCAACATATCTAATATATAGTAATGACTGAAAGGAACTACACATGCAATAAATAGAAATATAATAAATATACAGAAATTTACTAAGCATGCAAAATACTGTAAGCAATTTGGCAAGGTATCTTTCCTGGTCTGAAAAGGATGAAGTCCCAACTCAAGGCGTCGTCCGATCTACCCGTCACATAAATTAAACAAGTTAGGTTACAAAAGTGGGTGAATAGTTTTCGCTATTTTAATCTATTTTAAATCTGAATAAAATAACCTAAATTAGTATTTTAATCTTATTATAATCTGTTTTTATTGTTAAGCTCTAATTTTTTGGTCCAAAGAAAGTCAACTTTAAGGATTTGTGATCCGTGGCACGCAAATCGAGGCAATCCGTTGACCAAAAAGTCAACCGACTCAAATCCTTGATTTGTGTGTGGAATCCTATATATTTCAATGCTACGTGAACACTGGAATCGACAATCATAAGTCGGTAAAGAGTTATGTCCACAAGGACGCACAAATGATAGTTTTTTGTAGTTTTCTATTTACGTCTACGTTGCACAAATTTTATAGTAGAATAAAAATATTACCAGTTAAATGTTCCAAATATCTAATAATTGAGGGGGAATCAAAACCAATATAAATTCCTAAACGGTGCTGAGGTCCCATTTTAGAGCACTGAGGAGGGGAAATAGGAACATAAACAACACAACCAAATTTACGCAAATGAGAGATATTAGGTTGATGGCCTATCACAAGTTGTGATGGTAAAAATTCATGATATATAGTTGGCCTAACAATGATTAATTTAGCAGCATGTAATATGACTGTTTGAATAAACAAATTAAAGGAAGAAGAGGGTTTGTACGAAACCTTTCTTTTGTTTACAAACAAGAAAAAGAGTACAATTAATCCTATACGAGGATGTTAAGTACAATAAAAATGATTATGGGGAATAATTGCTATAGGAGTCTGATCTGCGGTCGATCACTTTGTTCCTTGAACCATACGATGATGAAGAAGTGTTGTAGAAGGAGAGGAAGCTTCAAAAGTTGCAAGTGAGATTGAATTCTCGTTGCCAAAGTTGTCAATCAACACTCTCTGTCTGTACTCTCTGTCTATGATCTCTTGATCCTTGATCCCCCTGGTTGTACCCTTTGTTCCTGTGATTAGGGGTCTCTATTTATAGAGATCATTCATAATAACTGTCCAGTTGGCGTAGAAGCCAAACTATGAAGAAAGTTACATCTTTTACGCGACGGTTATAATAACTGCTACCCACGTTCAAATAATCTTTTGAATCTGCGTGTGACACATATCCCTTTATAAGGTAACGCATATAACTGCTTCTCGAAGATCATGACATGTAAGCCACATAGGTAACTGTACCTTGCATAAAGATGATTGGCGTAAAAGCCAAATAACTGTCTTGTTGGCGTAAAGCCAAATAGCTATCTTGTTGGCGTAAAAGCCAAATAGCTGTCTTGTTGGCGTAAAAGCCAAAGAGCTGCTTTGTTGGCATAAAAGCCAAAAGAGCTGTTTTGTTGGCGTAAAAGCCAAACTTTGCATAAAACTTAATGGTGCATGAATAATAGATAACCAGCGTAAAATAGCCAATTATCCATCACGACTGAGGTCTTGAGCGTATTCTGGGCTAAATAGCCTTATCACGTACCTTTGCAAATATAGCCAAGTTGGCGTATTTCGAGGTGATAGCATACAGCGTACTCCTATAGTTGAAAATAGCCTGGTTGGCATAAAATGCGAGGATGGTGATGTGAGCGTATTAGTCACAGTTTTAGCTCTCCAAGTCAATCATCCATCACGACTGAAGTCTTGAGCGTATTCCGGGCTAAATAGCCTTATCACGTACCTTTGCAAATATGGCCGAGTTGGCATATTTCGAGGAGATAGCATACTGCGTACTCCTATAGTTGAAAATAGCCTGGTTGGCATAAAATTCAAAGATGGTGATGTGAGCATATTAGTCACAGTTTTAGCTCTTCCAGTCATGACAAAATCTAAAAAATAGAACCAAATCTTGTGCATTAAATGCAGAGATATGCCTCCATCTCATGCATTAAATGCAGAGATATGCCTTGAGCTCTGTGCAGAAAATAGCTTTTGACGTGGCGTCTGATTTCGTCTTCATCTTGAGTGTAAAACTCATTTCTGCCCATGTAGAATAGGCAGCGTATTCTTTGAATGTGTAAAAATAACTTGTATCAAGAATATGTCACTAAATAATAACCTGGGTCTCTGTACAAAATCATCATCACAGCCGTCCTCTCGATCATCGTACAGTACTTTTGTCAGGAGTCAGGTTCATTGTTCTGTCTGACAAATTCATCCGAGGAAACGAAGAGTTTCTCGTACAACTTTATGCTGCATTAAAACAAACATATTTTGAACTTTACGCAGGAGGGCTAAGCAACCTTTTACGCGGAACAGTCTTGAAGCACTGCTTTACGCGGGCAGCTCTGAAGCTCTACTTTACGTCGAACAGCTTTGAAGTCATATTTTATGCCACACAGCCTTGAAGCTCTGTTTTACGCGTATAGCTCTGAAGTCATATTTTATGCCACACAGCCTTGAAGCTCTGTTGTACGCGAACTTCATGTATGTTGGGGATTTTGACTGTATAATACGCGTACAATTCTCCAGCGTATTTCAGCTTCTACAAGACCCCCTTCAAAGTTTTCAAAGTTTTCGTAATTTGAAATACTTTGAATGAAGCATGAAATGGTCAAATTTGATTCGTTATTCGAGGCTGATTCTTCGGCGATATTTAAGGAGTTGTTGGAATTTGTATGTTCTCTTCTGCCTATATAAGGGCAAGCAACTGAACTTGTTTTTCTATACTCCCCTTACCACAAAGATTGTTGCTGAGATTCATTGGGCTGAACTGAGGAAGAAGAAGATTATGATCTTCCAGCATGTAATTAAGGAGCCATAAAAAGAGACGCCTTCGAGCAAATATTCTCTGCAACGATGGACCATGGAAGGATATCATAGCTTTCTTTGCTCGAGATAATCAGCGATTTTATATGGCGATTCGTCAAAGAGAGAGGAAGGGTCGCATTAGACCACACAGCTTGCTAGCTGTATTTTCTCCTATTATGAAGCTGGACCGTGATGGGCAGCTTGGCCGTGTCTTCCAGTATTGTGTTGGGTCTGAATCCCTAACACATATCTAAGCATGGCCGCCAATGACGTATGGGAGGTGGGTTTAAATAATTTAAACAGGCTCAGTTTTGTATCCTCCCTCCATTCACCATTTCTTGGCCTCCCGGCCGAAGAAGTGTTGTAGAAGAAGCAATGAAGATATCCATCAGAAGATAACCTAGCGTAATAGATTTCCATCATATGTAATCATGATCTTAAATATTAATAAAAAATCCTTTGTAAAATAGATTTCCACCATATGTAATCATGATTAATAAACTTGTCTTCTTTTACGCACTATTGATTTGCCATATTGCTGTGAGGAAGTCTGATAATGCGCAGCTTCAACACGCTTGAGTAATTTTTATGCTGACTCTGACAAATATGCCTCCAGTCACGTCCCAACTTTTACGTGTAGAGGGAGATGCGTAAAAAGTTCTTTAGCATTTAAATTGTCTTGAAGATCCAATTGTCATGCTATTTTTTGACGAGGAGTCACATAAAATTATGAACTATTCTTTCTTCTTCGAAATATGAAGAAGATCTGTTCAGAACATCATCTTCGAAAATGGCTTCTCGAAAGATTCTCGAGACAGGGCAAGAAATTTCCGCCAGACAGGCCATCCCTGAACTGGATTCTGGTTAAACTTCGAATAAAATATCAATGGCCGAGGAAGAAAAGTCCTCTTCCAGTGAAGACAGACACTTTCAGGGAACTCCTTGGCCCTTTCGTCTGATGAAGTCCTTTCGACTGAGGAAGAAGAGCATTTTCTGCGTAAACTCTTGTAACTGGCTTTTCTGAGCATAAAACTCAAATTACCAAGATATACGCATATTCTGCTAGCTGATCTGTCCCGTGTAATTGAAGATGCGCATAAAATCATAGATCTGTAGCATTTGAGCGTAAAATCATAAATCCGTAGCTTCTGAGCGTAAAAGCTTCTGAGCGTAAAATCATAGATCTGTAGCCTCTGAGCGTAAAAACTTATGAGCGTAAAACCGTAGATTTGTAGCTTCTGAGCGTAAAATCATAGATCTGTAGCTTCTGAGCATAAAAGATTCTGAGCGTAAAATCGTAGATCTGTAGCCTCTGAGCATAAAATCATAGATCTGTAGCTTCTGAGCGTAAAAGCTTCTGAGCGTAAAATCGTAGATCTGAGCTTCTGAGTGTAAAATCGTAGATTTGAGCTTCTGAGCGTAAAATCAGGGATCTGTTACGCAGCATGATGACCTGTCTTCCTTTTTAAATGATCGGCTGACGTGGTCCCAAATCATAACCGACTATTAAAAATCAGATTTGGTTAAGGATCCAGAGAGTCACTTGAACTCTATAAATAGGCCTAGGTCATGAGAGAGAAAAACCCTTCGTCTTTCTCTGCAAAACCCTTCGTCTCTTTCTGAAAAAGATCTCAGACTCGCCATGGCACCAAAACAGTCCTCCATCGCTAAGGGAAAGAAAGCTGCTTCATCATCTCGCTCCACTACTCAAGCATGAACGAATCCTACTAGGCCAAGCGAGCCTCATTCTGAACGAAGTGCTCCGCCGTATAGCTGTGCACCGGGCATCACAGGTAAAACTTCGAGAGGAATTAAACCCTTCGCACATGTTGTACGTGTATGCGCAAATACGCCCATATTCCTAATGTGTCAGCGTAAAACTCCATATTTTTGCAGTCTAGCGTAAAAACTGTAATCACCTGAAATTTTTTAAGAATTTTTAAATTTAATTTTCTGGAATTAATTAGCAAATTCTGTAATTTTAAACCAATAAACTAAGGTCATCATATTTAAAATGAAATTTTTAAAAGATATTAAATAATATTAAAATATAATAAAAATTATATTTTCTAGTGTAAAATTAAAAACCGGGCATGGGGTATTTTTCCGGGAATTTATTGGATCCCGGATGAATTTTTAAAGCATTAAAAACTATTGTTAAAATTTAACTAAATTAATTTAACCAATTTAATGAACCAAACCAAACCTAAAGACTGAACCGGACCGGACCGGCCGGTCTGACCAACCCGGACTGCTCAGCTAACGGGTCAGACCCGACCCGCCAGCACCCGACCCGACCCATTACAGAACCCTAACCCCCAAATTATTACGACTCCGTCGATTCCTCTGCCGGCGGCCGTTTCCGCCGCCGTGGCCGCCGGCAGACTCCCCGGTTCACCTCCCCCATACCCGACGATCGCTCCCCTTCGGTTTCCGGCAACGTCCGACCATCTCCCTCCCATTCTGTCACTACCCAATTCTAGAAATAGGGTATATTTTTTTTATTTGATAAATAGTGTATTGTATTTAATTATTTATATTTATATTTAATTAGTGCTTGTCTTATTTTTATTTTGATTGTTTTAGGGTTTTGGCTAGCCTGGACCCATGTCAGACCCTAGTGGACCCATGTCCGACCCAGCCCACACCCTTGTGAGAATTATTTTGGGGCTTAGAATTATTATTTTATTTTTAGGAGGTTAGTTGGTGAGATTTGGAACTAGTTTGAGTGCATTTGGAGACCCGGAACCCAAAACCGAGTGAATAGGGGCGTTTTGGGAATTTGGAAAGTTGTAAATCCCTTTAATAGCATGTGGCCGGCCCCTACCTACCCCCACACCCGATTCCAGCAGCAAGGAGCAGCCCCCCCTCTCCTCTTCATTCCACTTCTTCACTTCTTCTTCTTCTCCACTTCTCCTTTCTTCTTCCTTCCTTCTCCAAGTGAGTTTTCTTCCATTTTTCTTCTTTCTTCTTCATTCCTTCTTCCTTAAGCTAACCCTCACCTTGCATTTTCTCTAACCTAGGTGTGAGAAGCTTAGATCTAGTGTGAGAGCTAGAATTGGTGGCTTGGAGCTTGAGGGAGTTGATTTGGAGGGAATTTGAGACTTTGGCCTTGGGATTCCAACTCCCAAGAGGTAAAACCTAACTTTTCCCTTCCTAATTATTTTTGTGTAGTGTAATTAGTGTTGTAGAACCTTCCTAGACCCTAACCCTACCCGTAGGAGGAAGTTGGAACTAGTTTGGGTGAGTTTAGAGACTTTGACATTAGGTTTTGTGTCGAATTCGGATGGAATCCGAATTTGGCCCAATTTTGGGTGATGCCCTAGGTTAGATGGACCTAGGTAGACGTTGTCGGGTGTCTAGAGGGTGAGTGCGTGTCTCCGTTCGGACACGGGAAGCCGTGTCGCGGAGAAACGGGCGTTTCGGGCGAAATTGGGGCTTTTCGTCGTCGCCGATTCTAAGTTTGTGTGCGTTTCCGCCACGGGCCTAGAATCGACGTGGGAGCGTATTTTCTAGGATCTAGACATCGTGTAGAGCGCGTGGGTAAATTTTGGGCCGATTCCGAGTTCGTTTGGTGTGCGTTTCAGGAGGTTTTCCGAGCCGCGCACCACGTGTTCGTCGAAATGACCGAACGGCCATTTCGACTTGGTTTCCTCGTTTCGGCTTTGTGCGCGCGTTGGGTTAGTATCGGGGAGTGTGTGCTAGAGTTTTCGGGCTATATTTTATATATTTTAGGGTGTTGGTGAGTGTCGGGGTCGTTGGGCGTGAGTAGGGCGTGTGGTTTGAGTGTTGTGTGCGTGGTTGTGTTTGTTTTGATATGTGTATATATATATATATATTTATATATATATGTATGTTGTTTATGTATATATATTTATATATATATGAGTGTATTTATATCTATGTGCTTATGTGTGTATATGTCTATGTGTATATATATGTGTATATGTGTAAGTGTGCTCGTGTGTATATGTATATATATATTTGAATATATGTGTGTGTGTGTATATATCTTAGAGTGTGTGTGTATTGATATATATATATTAATATGTGTGTTTATATATATATTTGTAGCTATGTATATATATATTTATGTGTGTGTGTGTTTTAGTGTGTGAGTGTGCTAGTGTGTGTGTGTTAGAATGTGTAGTTAAGTGTGTGTATATATATATGTATCTAGTTATATATATATAGATATATATGTATGTATATATATATATAGATAGTGATATATATATGTATATATATGGGTGTGTGTGTGTGTGTATGTGTGAGGAAGGGGGAGGCAGCAGCCAGCGTGCGGGAAGAGAACCTGGAACAGCAGCAGCAGCATGCTGCTGCTGGGAGCAGCAGCAGCAGAAGCACAGCTGCAGCAGCAGCTTTTTGGAGCAGCAGTAGCAGCAATGTAGGCAGCAGCAATGCGAGCACAGGCAGCAGCAGCAGCTAGCATTTCGCAGCGAGGGAGAGGGAGATAGCTAGATTAATAGATTAGATATAAGTTATATAGATAGATAGTTACAGAGATAGTTAGATATCTAATTATCTAGATAGATAGGTAACTAGCTAGATAGCTAGATAAATAGATAGACTTAATAGATAGTTAGATAGATGGATTAATAGGTAGATAGTTAGATGGTTAGATAGAAATATATAGATAGGTGGTTATATAGATAGTTAGGTAGATAGTTTATAGAAAGATTAGATAGTTAGATGGATATCTAATTAATAGATAGGTAGTTGGATAGATAGGTATATGTATGGATAGATTGATAGATATATTGATAGATAGATAGATATTGATAGATAGATAGCTAGGTATTTAGATAGATAGATAGATACTAGATAGGTAGATAACTAGATTCTTAGATATACCTATCTAAGAGATATAAATATCTATATGCCTAAGTTATATACATATATAGGTGTATAGGTAAGATAATGGGTAAACGGGTAAATGTGTGTGGATATCTACCATATATATATACATCTAAGTATGTATATACCTATGTATATAGATATCCACACACATTTACCCGTTTACCCATTATCTTACCTATACACCTATATATGTATATAACTTAGGCATATAGATATTTATATCTCTTAGATAGGTATATCTAAGAATCTAGTTATCTACCTATCTAGTATCTATCTATCTATCTAAATACCTAGCTATCTATCTATCAATATCTATCTATCTATCAATATATCTATCAATCTATCCATACATATACCTATCTATCCAACTACCTATCTATTAATTAGATATCCATCTAACTATCTAATCTTTCTATAAACTATCTACCTAACTATCTATATAACCACCTATCTATATATTTCTATCTAACCATCTAACTATCTACCTATTAATCCATCTATCTAACTATCTATTAAGTCTATCTATTTATCTAGCTATCTAGCTAGTTACCTATCTATCTAGATAATTAGATATCTAACTATCTCTGTAACTATCTATCTATATAACTTATATCTAATCTATTAATCTAGCTATCTCCCTCTCCCTCGCTGCGAAATGCTAGCTGCTGCTGCTGCCTGTGCTCGCATTGCTGCTGCCTACATTGCTGCTACTGCTGCTCCAAAAAGCTGCTGCTGCAGCTGTGCTTCTGCTGCTGCTGCTCCCAGCAGCAGCATGCTGCTGCTGCTGTTCCAGGTTCTCTTCCCGCACGCTGGCTGCTGCCTCCCCCTTCCTCACACATACACACACACACACACCCATATATATACATATATATATCACTATCTATATATATATATACATACATATATATCTATATATATATAACTAGATACATATATATATACACACACTTAACTACACATTCTAACACACACACACTAGCACACTCACACACTAAAACACACACACACATAAATATATATATACATAGCTACAAATATATATATAAACACACATATTAATATATATATATCAATACACACACACTCTAAGATATATACACACACACACATATATTCAAATATATATATACATATACACACGAGCACACTTACACATATACACATATATATACACATAGACATATACACACATAAGCACATAGATATAAATACACTCATATATATATAAATATATATACATAAACAACATACATATATATATAAATATATATATATATATACACATATCAAAACAAACACAACCACGCACACAACACTCAAACCACACGCCCTACTCACGCCCAACGACCCCGACACTCACCAACACCCTAAAATATATAAAATATAGCCCGAAAACTCTAGCACACACTCCCCGATACTAACCCAACGCGCGCACAAAGCCGAAACGAGGAAACCAAGTCGAAATGGCCGTTCGGTCATTTCGACGAACACGTGGTGCGCGGCTCGGAAAACCTCCTGAAACGCACACCAAACGAACTCGGAATCGGCCCAAAATTTACCCACGCGCTCTACACGATGTCTAGATCCTAGAAAATATGCTCCCACGTCGATTCTAGGCCCGTGGCGGAAACGCACACAAACTTAGAATCGGCGACGACGAAAAGCCCCAATTTCGCCCGAAACGCCCGTTTCTCCGCGACACGGCTTCCCGTGTCCGAACGGAGACACGCACTCACCCTCTAGACACCCGACAACGTCTACCTAGGTCCATCTAACCTAGGGCATCACCCAAAATTGGGCCAAATTCGGATTCCACCCGAATTCGACACAAAACCTAATGTCAAAGTCTCTAAACTCACCCAAACTAGTTCCAACTTCCTCCTACGGGTAGGGTTAGGGTCTAGGAAGGTTCTACAACACTAATTACACTACACAAAAATAATTAGGAAGGGAAAAGTTAGGTTTTACCTCTTGGGAGTTGGAATCCCAAGGCCAAAGTCTCAAATTCCCTCCAAATCAACTCCCTCAAGCTCCAAGCCACCAATTCTAGCTCTCACACTAGATCTAAGCTTCTCACACCTAGGTTAGAGAAAATGCAAGGTGAGGGTTAGCTTAAGGAAGAAGGAATGAAGAAGAAAGAAGAAAAATGGAAGAAAACTCACTTGGAGAAGGAAGGAAGAAGAAAGGAGAAGTGGAGAAGAAGAAGAAGTGAAGAAGTGGAATGAAGAGGAGAGGGGGGGCTGCTCCTTGCTGCTGGAATCGGGTGTGGGGGTAGGTAGGGGCCGGCCACATGCTATTAAAGGGATTTACAACTTTCCAAATTCCCAAAACGCCCCTATTCACTCGGTTTTGGGTTCCGGGTCTCCAAATGCACTCAAACTAGTTCCAAATCTCACCAACTAACCTCCTAAAAATAAAATAATAATTCTAAGCCCCAAAATAATTCTCACAAGGGTGTGGGCTGGGTCGGACATG
This sequence comes from Iris macrosiphon, assembly GCA_036927795.1. Taxonomy (NCBI): domain Eukaryota; kingdom Viridiplantae; phylum Streptophyta; class Magnoliopsida; order Asparagales; family Iridaceae; genus Iris; species Iris macrosiphon. Next base: position 16,060,079 of record JAYESA010000018.1, on the reverse strand, counting down.
GGTCCACTAGGGTCTGACATGGGTCCAGGCTAGCCAAAACCCTAAAACAATCAAAATAAAAATAAGACAAGCACTAATTAAATATAAATATAAATAATTAAATACAATACACTATTTATCAAATAAAAAAAAATATACCCTATTTCTAGAATTGGGTAGTGACAAGTCTACCCTCCTTAAAATAATTTTGTCCTCGAAATTAAAAGACGAAACTAGGACAGGAATGCAAAGAAAGAACCATACCTCAGGGCTCGAAGAGATAGGGGTATCGCTCGCGCATTTCATCCTCCCTCTCCCAGGTCGACTCCCCTGGAGAGTGATGCCTCCACGCGACGCGAACCAAGGGAATAGTCTGGTTCCTCAACACCTTCTCCCGCCGATCCAGAATCTCCACCGGCTGCTCTGGATAGCTAAGAGTAGGGCCCACTGCGATCTCCGAGTGATCCAATACGTGACTGGGATCCGCCACGTACCGTCTCAACTGCGACACGTGGAACACATCATGAACTCCCTCCAGCGTAGGCGGCAACTCAAGCCTATACGCCACGGCGCCGACCCTCTCAAGAACACGGAAGGGTCCGACGAAACGTGGGCTAAGCTTCCCGCCTCCACCGAAGCGAATAGTGCCCCGCGTCGGAGAAATCCTCAGGAACACCAGATCTCCAACCTAGCACAAACAAGGTCTCTGCACTTAGTCTAAAACAAGCAATCACAAGCAAACACAAAAAGAAAAATCTAGATTCTAAGCTATACCTCGAACTCCAAAGGTCTCCGGTGGCTATCGGCCCAATGCCGCTGCCTGTCCTGCGCCACCCGAAGTCTATCTCTAATGAGCTTGACCTTCTCCGCTGCATCAACCACCATCTCCGGGCCAAGCAAAGCTCTCTCACCTACATCATCCCATGACAACGGAGTGCGACACCTCCGTCCATACAACGCCTCAAAAGGTGACATCTCGATACTGGCTTGGTAGCTGTTGTTGTAAGCAAACTCTACCAAGTGCAAGTGATCCTCCCAAGAGCCTCTGAAATCCAAAACACAGGTCCGAAGCATGTCCTCCAGTGTCTGAATGGTCCTCTCTGACTGACCATCTGTCTGTGGGTGATACGCACTACTAAACTTGAGCTGGGTGCCCAAGCTAGCCTGCAGACTCCTCCAGAAATGCGAAGTGAAGCGACTGTCCCGATCTGATACTATGCTCACTGGAACTCCATGCAGTCTGACTATCTGGCGCACATACATCTCTGCGAGTCTCTCTGTAGATGTACCCACTTTGAATGGTAGGAAGTGGGCCGATTTGGTCAACCTGTCCACGATGACCCAAATCGCATCTTTTCCGCCTGGAGAACGGGGAAGCCCAGAAACAAAATCCATGGTCACATGCTCCCATTTCCACTCCGGAATGGGTAACGGCTGGAGTAATCCTCCTGGCCTCTGCCTCTCCGCCTTCACCTGCTGGCACACTAAGCATCGGGATACGAAGCGTGCTACCTCCCGCTTCATCCCGTACCACCATACATGCTGTCTCAGATCTCTATACATCTTATTGGCACCTGGATGCATAGAGTACTGGGATCGATGCGCCTCCTGGAGAACCTCCTCGCGCAACGACCCACTCGGCACACACAACCTGGTACCGTGCCGCAAGGAACCATCATCAGCAATGGTGAAGTCATCTGCTAAACCCATCTGAACCTGCTCCCTGATGCTCCTCAGGGACTCATCCTCAAACTGTGTAGCCCTGATCCGGTCTACCAACTCTGACTGAATCTGCAGTCCCCACATCTGCATCTCAACTCCAGGCACTATCACCTCAATGCCCAAGCTCTCTAGATCTGCCAGAAGATAACGATCTGTAGTCAGGCACATAGCTACCGGATACCTGCTCAATGCATCCGCAACTACGTTCGCCTTCCCTGGATGGTACTGCAATGATATGTCGAAGTCTTTCATCAACTCCAACCATCTCCTCTGCCTCATGTTCAGCTCTTTTTGGGTAAACACATACTTCAAGCTCTTGTGGTCTGTGAAGATCTCCACACGCTCTCCGTATAAATAGTGTTTCCACAACTTAAGAGCAAAGATGACCGCTGCCAACTCCAAGTCGTGGGTAGGGTAATTCTTCTCATGAGGACGTAATTGCCTGGAAGCATAGGCAATCACCCTCCCATTCTGCTGCAACACACAACCCAGTCCCTTCCCCGATGCATCACTATAGATAGTGAATCCTCCAGAACCTGATGGCAACGTCAACACTGGAGCTGTCGTCAACCTCCTCTTCAGCTCATCAAAGGCGATCTGGCACTCCTCTGACCAAACAAACTCCACGTCCTTCCGGGTCAGCCTGGACAACGGCTCTGCAATCCGGGAAAAATCCTGAACAAATCTCCTGTAGTAGCCTGCCAGTCCCAAGAAACTCCTGACCGCGGCTACTGAACTCGGAGCACTCCATGCCTCAACTGCCACGATCTTTCTCGGATCCACCGAGATACCCTCTCCAGTCACCACATGACCAAGGAATTCAACCTTGTCAAGGAAGAACTCACACTTCGAGAGCTTTCCATAAAGCTCCTCCTTCCTGAGAGTCTCCAGCACTATCCTCAGATGCTCCCCGTGCTCCTCTGGGGTCTTCGAATACACCAAGATGTCATCTATAAACACCACCACAAACCTGTCCAGATGCTGATGGAACACCTTGTTCATCAGATTCATGAACACTGCCGGGGCATTAGTCAACCCAAACGGCATCACCAAGAACTCATACTGTCCATATCTGGTCCGAAAAGCTGTCTTCGGAATATCCTCCTTCCTGACCTTCACCTGGTGGTAGCCTGTCCTCAGATCAATCCTGGAAAACACCCTCGCTCCGCTCAACTGGTCAAATAGATCATCAATACGCGGCAGCGGATACTTGTTCTTGATTGTGAGGTTATTCAGAGCCCTGTAGTCGATACACATCCGTATCGACCCATCCTTCTTCGGCACAAAAAGTACCGGAGCACCCCACGGAGAAGAACTAGATCTGATAAATCCCTTGTCCTGAAGCTCATCCACCTGCTTCTTTAACTCTATCAGCTCACTGTTGCTGACTCTATAGACGTGCTGGGATATCGGCTCCGCGCCTGGCACCAAGTCTATAGAGAACTCCACGTCTCTGTCCGGAGGTAACCCTGGCAACTCCTCCGGAAAGACATCCATATACTCCTCTATCAGTGGATGTAGCGACCTCGGCTCTACCACCAGGGCTCCGCAGAAGACTCCCTCTGTCTGCTCCGCTGCTCCTCTGGCAAACTGAAACTCTGGCTCACCCGACGGACTGAACAAAACTCTGCCTCCACGACAATCTATACTAGCACAATGCGTACTCAACCAATCCATCCCGAGTACAACATCGTAACTCGGAAGTGGCATTACGAGTAGGCACACACTCAACTCCCGGCCTCCCAAGGTAACTCTCCGGTCTCTGCAAACATCACGGACTAGGATGATACCACCCCCGGTCGTGATCTTGCAGAGTCTAGCTAAAGGTTCAGCAACAAGATGGTGTCTAACAGCAAAAGATACAGACACAAAGCTATGGGAAGCACCGGAATCAAATAAAGCAAGTGCTGGAATGGAATCAAGGAGAACAGAACCTGAGATAACATCACCAACTGGCTCGGCCTCATCCACTGTCAGGGCAAAAGCTCGCCCCTGCTGTCCTCCTCGGTGCTGCTGCTGGTGCTGGGCGAACCTCTGCTGCTGAGTCTGCAAAGGCGGTCCTCTCTGCTGCGCTGCAGGTGCTCTGGCTGGTGCCCTCTGAGCGGCTCCTCCGCCCTGAGCTGTACGGGCAAGCGCTGAAGGACAATCCTTCAGCTGGTGGTCTGCGGCGCCACACAATAAACATCTGCCCAGCCTCTTTCTGCATATGTCCCATCCGTGCCCTGGCTTCTTACAGAAAGGGCAAACGATGGGCTGCCTCTGGCCCTGCTGCTGACCCTGCCTCTGCTGCTGAGGCGCCTGCCGGAAGGGCGCCCGACCCTGACCCTGGTGCTGCTGGGTCTGCTGGAATGGCCTCTTGGCTGGGCCTGCACTGCTGCCTGCTCCGGAAGTGTCTCTGCCCCTCTTCGTCTTCAGCTCCAAATCATCCTCAGCCCTCTGAGCATCGCTGACAATCTGCTCGAAGGTCGCCTCGCGGTCGCTCCTAGTCAAGGACTTGACCGCCATGACTAAGCCCTTGCGGAACTTCCGCGCCTTCGCTGCCTCTGACAACCCCTCAACAAATCTGCCCAGACGGCAGAACTCCGCTGCATACTCATCCACTAGCATACTCCCCTGGACGAGCGCCTCGAACTGACTCTCTAAGGCACTGAGAGCCACGTCCGGGAAGAACTTTTCCTTGAAAAGCTTCTTGAAAGCCTCCCAAGTCAATCCCGGGGCTGCTATCCGCGTATCAGTGCGGAACCAAGTAAGGGCAAGGTCGAACATCTGGCTGCCCGCTGCCTCTATCTGCATGCTGGCTGGGATCATCGCCAGCCGAAAGATGCCCTCTATATGCTCGATCCAGTCGTCGGCGTACAGGATCCCCTCTGTGCCGCGGAACTCCTTAGGCCGCATCCTCTGAAAATCGATGATAGTACCCGGCCTAGGATACTGAGCCTGCTCTGGCTGTGGCTGGATCTGAGCCACCCTGTCGACAGCTGTCAAAGCCACCTGATGAGCATTCTCAATGCCCATCCTCATAATATCTGCCTGGCGGTACTGCGCATCCATCATCTCTCGGAAGAATGCGAACAACTGTGTAGCATCTACTGGCGCAGGCGGTGGTGGAGGAGGTACCACCGGGACAACTGGGGTGGCTCTCGGATCAATGGGAGTAAGGGGATCTCCGAGAGAAACTGAAGCTCCCTCAACCGCAGGAGTGGCGAGTGGAGCGGTAGCGGCTGCCGGAAGTCGAGCAGGTCGAGAGGTGGCAGACCTCTCGGTGGCAGCTGCTGGGGCGGTGCGCTGAGATCTGGTCTTCGGAGGCATCCTGAACACAGATCAAAAGAAGTCAATACAGTGCAAGAAACGATAACATCAATGAAGGACAGTAATATTGCAAAAGAAACAATTTCAGAAAAATTAAGATAGCAAGAAAAATCAGGAGGGGTCCTAGTTGTGATTGAGCACACTCTCTCTCAGCCTATCTCCTATATCCTACTGCAGGTAAACTAAAAAGCAGACCTGCATGGGCCACCACCAAAAACATACATATATGGTAGATATATATATTACCTAGCCTAGATTAATAACTAGGTATATAATTAATAGCTAGGCAGCTAGTTAGAGGGCCTTAGGGCGAAACTTCAATACCTTGAGATACCGAGGTATCTCGATACCTTGAGATATTCAAGGTATTGAGTTTCGAGCGGGGTATTTGAGCATTAGCCTAGGAAATGCTTGGGAATAATTTTTATATGTTTATATGTATATAATTACGCGTGCTAGCATAGGTTTTAGCGGGTTTAGGCGGGGTGCGTGGCCTAGGGCGAGGTATCGGATACCGAGGGTATCCCGGTATCTCGATTAGGCGAGTTTGTGAGTTTAGTGGCTTAATGAGCTCGGTTTGACCTAGAATTTCAGGGGCACCCTAGTTTGACCTAGCTTTGACCATAATTGTCCCCGTTGACCGTAAAAGTCAACGTTTGACCTAGTTTTGACCTAGAGTTGACCTTTTGGACCCCGGGTTGACTTTTTGACCCGAATTTCACCGGTTTGACCCGTTCGACCTAGAATAGCCCTAGAAGCCTGTTTTTAATTATTTTATATCAGTTTAAATGCTTAGAACCCTGTTTAATCCTTGCTTTTCGCATTAGGTCCTTGCGACACCGGTCCGGACCTCGATCCTCATCAGTTGCTCAGGACATCAGGCGAGTACCTACCTCTGATAGTTTCCATTTCATGATAGCGTTTATATCACCTGTTCTAGAACTGTAATATTTGATTCTGATACTTTATTACACGAGCTGGTACTAGTGGATCCCGTCATGAGGTGCTATCCCCCTTACCGTGTTCAGCGGGTACTCTATCACGTGTATTTCATCATGTGCTTCGGGTATTGATTATCATGTGCTATCATGTGCTTCTTGTGCTCTCGCCTTCGTGTGCGCGAGCTATTATCATGTACGTAGCGTGTTGTGGTTGGATCCAATGGTATTAGTGGGGGAGGGGAGTAGTGAGTTGGTTATATGATCAAAGCCAAACAGTATTCATGTGTATGTCGGTTATGCAACTCACGCATAACGGAGTTATCGTAGTGACTTTCATGTGCAACCTAAGCCGATCATATAACGAACTTGTGCTCAAGGCACTTAGCTAGTATTCATGTTTCTCACCTGCAGTTACTTTTCCACTACTTGTATTGTTCTCCAGTTTATATTACGGCTACTTCTTGTGCTCCAGCATATATTTATTTCCTGTGCATCTTGATTACTTTTCTATTGCTCGTCATATACACCTTACCATGCATTTGGAGTTGCTTTCAGAGTTATGTACTTCGCTCCAGTCCTGACTGGACATATTTTTTCCAGAGGATCCTGAGGACTATTGCCCTACGTTCTACGGGCCTGGTGTTGACGACTGTTGTGACCCCGAGGAGGAGCGCGCCGAGGAGACGCCTATAGCACCCTAGTTAGCTAGGTGGGTTTCCTGGGTTTTTTCAGTGGTTGTATTTTGGATGACTGTACTTATTCTTTTGATGCTGTGATGTTGTAGCTTTTAGACTTGGACTGTATTATTTTGGATTGCCTTGCTCTCTTGGTTCTGTTTCTTGTTTATATCATATCGTGCTTATATTCTTCCTCTAGTTTTGTGATTGAGATTATTGTCATATATATATTGCGTGGTTGCCCTCCTGTTGGAGAGGATTTTATTCACATATATATATTGCGTGGTTTTGCCCTCCTTTTGGAGAGGTCATGCCGGATTTTTCAGTGAGATATAGATAGATATGGTTGACCTAGAACGGACCTTTACAGCGTTCTACCGCCGATTCTGCGGCGTAGGCTGGACGTACCCACGGCTCATGCCCGATTTTCGGGTGCGGGTCGTGACACATTCCACCTCTATATAAACCGCTGTGGCCGCCGAAAAATTCCCTTAGAACCCCTCTTCTCCGGCGAGACTCGACTCCGGTTAACCTTCATTCCGGCCGCCCACCTCCAGTAGAATCCGGTGCCGTCTCCGGCCCCTCTCCAGAACCTGAAGCCCTGTGTCCAAACCCGGCTGACTGCTCAAAACCAGAACCGCAGCCGCCTCCCAGGAACGGAACCACTCGACTCCGGCACCTCCCCGCCTCGCCCCAGCCTCCAGACCTCACCGGCCGGCCGCCCAGGACCTCCCCGAGCCTTTCCCGACCACCGCCGGCCTGAACCCTACTTCCAGTGACGCAGAAACCCTGCCCTAGCCAGGACACAGCTTGGACACAGATCCAGGACACGGAGACTCGAATTTGACACGCGCAAACGAATATTTTGAACCCTGTTCCGGTACCCATAACTTTCTACTCGTAGCTCTGTTTCCTATTATGTCAGTTTTATCGCATAGCCTGTATGAACCCCTTGGTGCTCGTATGAACTGCTCGGTGCATCGCGACCTGTGGTGATCGCAAACCGCGATCCAAAAACAGGAAAACCAACGCCCTATTTCACCCCGGAATCGAGTACGCCCCGCCAAACGGGATGACTTGGTCACGTGCGGTCTTCACCGATACGTGCGCATCATAGATACGGACGTGTGGGATTTCGCAGAAGCTGATTCGGATGTGCGTGCACACCGGAATCAGTGCGTATCCGCGGACAACACCCCGTATCCGATTTTTCTGTATTTCGCTGTAACTTAGTATATACACGTCGGATCGAGACGAAACTTGCGCCATCGGACTCGTAGCAATACGCTGGTCCTGTGGGTCAAGTTTGGTTCAATTCTGAGAACGTTGGAAAAATTGCGTGTCGTGGGCCCTACAGGCTCCACTTGACAGGCGATTTTGAGAACGGCTCATCGGAATCCAATTCCGAAAGTTTCGTTGGATTTGTATCAACGTTTCTGACCTGTTGACACTAAGTTGGACTAATTTGGAGACCTTTGACCCTGACCCGATTTTTGGAGCAAAGCGGCCCACATATGGACCCCGTTTTGGCCCAGAAATGTCGTTTTTGCCCTTGTGTCCAAACTGGACTTAAGGACAGGCGTTTCTAGCTATTTTCTATGTTCTGAGACTATTGGTAATATTCATTTCAGCTTTTGGAGGAGTATTTGCTGGATCCACTGATACAGGGACCGCTACTGGTATTCCAACCCCAGGCAAGTGTACCTTGCCATAAATTGCAGTTTATTAATTCATTTTGTTCGCTTGTTTTATTTTCTGTGATTGTTGTACATGCTTAAACCTAGGATCGTATGACATACTTAGCGTCCGATTACAGTCGGGTGCCAACCCCGTACGCGGAGTTGTGTACGTCATTTAGTGATGGATATTCGAGACCTTTACATTCTCGTACTTGTTGTATCAAGTACATTATAACCTAGGACACTTGACACCATACATTGGCAGAATCTTTCTGAGATATTCAAGGTGATTCTGTGTAGGATACAGGATGGACATAGATATTATATTCTTAGATTATGACTTGTTGTATTAGCTCTGATCTCACGTGACATGGACATGAGACGTGTGGTTACATTGGGTGGGGAGAGACACACAGACTACAGGCTGTTCTATATATATATACTACTATTGTGAGGTTGTAGACTCTCGAGCAGAGCTAGACCCATTACTTGTTATTACTGCTACCGGCTCCCCGACACAGAGCTTGTAGCGGTCTCAGCCTGAGTACTAGTGATGCTCTCAGTTGCATTTTCACATAGATGGTTATGTAGTTATCCTGCTTATTTTATTTACTATTTTATTGCATTTATTTTGGCTTGTATTATTTGTACCTTGCTATGTCCCCTGAGGACCTGGATTATGGATGATGTCCCCAGGTTTAGCAGAAGAACATTATCCCGAGGTTTATGGGACAGGAGCTGAAGCTGTACCAGAAGCTGTTGTTGAAGCTGTACCAAACTTAGAAGCAGAGGTGATGGCTGAAGACTTTTCTTGAGATTATGATATTTGTACTCATCAGATACTTTATTTTGGACTCCTTTGTTCTGGTCTGATGAACCAGTGTTTTAGACTTTTATCGGGTTATTACCCGACATACTTTGCTGAGACTGGATATTGATGTACTTTCTTTATTTGCTGTTGTTCTTATTATTTGTGTGTGGATGAGATTAGTTTAAACTTATTGTTGTAGACTTATATTTACAGCTTAAGTATGCCCTGATGGATCCATTAAATTGGGTTTGTCCATCGGTGCGTGCTGCTGGCCGTTGCCACGTGTCTAGTCCCTTGGTATTTTGGGACTGGAGCGTGACATGGTTTTTGTGGTGGCCCATGCAGGTCTACGACAAAATTGTTTGGTTTTAACTTAGGGGCCAAACAAACCTGTAAAAGGATAGGATAGGTTATAGTATCTCATCCATTTGTTAAATCGTTTTTGAAACTCTATATCGCATTTAATTTAGAACTTGATTTGCATCCTGCTTGACTCTACTAAACGTTCTCATAAAGTTTATTTTGGGTGCAGAAAGATGGATCCAAGAAATGGAGATAAAATTCCTTTGAGTATACCACAAGATGCTGTGGTTACCTATGGAGATGGAGTTACACCAGAGAACAGAGGTCAATCCTCTCAAAGTGGACAAGCTGAGCAGCATAACTCAAGGTTCAGGCGCGATGATATCCCACCACCGCCGCAGTTCACTCCACAGATGCCTGCCTTCCCACCTGGGCAAGCAATGGACGGGCAGCAGATGTTCCAGATGTTTTATGCCATGATGCAAGCTCAACAATAAGTTCAACAGGAGGCGCAGCGTCAGGAGGCAGAGAACTTGAGAACCAGCATAGTAAATGCATTAGAGCAGGCAAACCCGCAAGCTAGGCGACCAGCGACGGGAACTATCACTTATTTCTGTCAACTAAAGCCCCGTACCTTTTCGGGCAAGGAAGGACCAACTGAAGTGCATGAGTGGCTCACAAATACACAACATCAGTTGGAAGCAGCTGAACTTCCGCGGGAGAGATGGATGACTGCTGTCCGAATGCAACTGACGGACAACGCGCACCATTGGTGGCTAGCTGAAGAGAGGAGGCTCGGACATGACCGAGTCACTTGGGAGGAGTTCTCCAGACTCTTCCAAGATATGTATATCCCAGCCGTTGCTAGATCAGAACTCCGAGACAAGTTTAACTGCCTCATCCAAGGAAATATGTCGGTAGAGGAGTATAATGCCGAATTCATTCGCCTGAGTCATTTCGTCCTTTCTCTAATTCCTACCGAAGAAGAGAAGGCGGAGAAGTTCTTTGACGGACTCAGGTTCGAGCTTCAGAGGTTGATTGGATCTGTTGCACCTACATCGTACAACGACGTCCTTGCTGCAGCATGACGCATGGAGCGCGTCACCAGGAGGGAGTCAAGTCTGAAGCGGCCATTTACCTCAGTACCATCCAAGGCATCACAGGGGGATTCTGCAAAGCGACTCCAGAAGAATCTACCTCAGAGAGCAGCACCAAGAACCCTACCTACTTGTCATTTCTGCGGCAAGTTAGGTCACATTGAAAAGGAGTGCAGACGCAAATTGGGACTGTGCCTGGTTTGCGGATCCAACCAGCATCTATCCAGGAACTGCTCTGAACGCTGAGAGGGAGCACCACGACTAGCTCTACCTGCACCAAGGCCAGATTATCCAGCAGTAGGAGCACAGCAGACAGGAGTTGGAGGAGTCAGACCACCAGCTCCAGGAGGATACCAGCAGAGACCACCATTGCCACCTCAAGCAGCACTATTCCAACAGGCTCATCAGCAGAGGGGTCCAGCTCAGGGACGAGGTCAGGCATTTGCAATGGCTGTTCAGGAAGAAGCTATTGCTGGAGAAGTTATAACAGGTACTATTTTAGTAGCTTCATTACCTGCTGTAGCTTTATTTGATTTTGGGGCATCGCACTCATTTATAGCTGCTAGCTTCGTAGCCACCTATAGAGTAGCTACTGCACCCCTTCCGAAGACTAAGAGAATTCTTACGGGAGGTAGAATTATACCGGTTAGTGATATCTGTAGATCATGTTCGGTAGTAGTTTATAGAAGAGAAATGCGAGCCTAATTTTTGATCTTTTCTATGCCTGACTATGATGTTGTACTTGGTATGGACTGGTTAAGTCAGTATTATGCTACTCTTGATTGTCGGCTTGGAAAATTTATATTCAGACCACCTGGACACTCAGAGTTTGAATTTCTACGAGGAGCTGTAGAGCAAGGTGTTCAGCCAACTCTTAGGGTATTATCTGTAGAAGGAGAGTCAGGTTACCCAAGAGTTATATCAGAGTTTGTGGATATATTTTTCGATGATCTTCCAGGTTTACCACCTGATCGGGAAATAGAATTCACAATAGACTTGTAAAACCCCCTTCCTAGAAAATTGTATATAGCCTTTTTATTTATTAATTATTAATTAAATTATAGTAATTAGGTCTAAATAAGAGAAATAGATTTTTAATAATTTTTATGTTAGGTGTTCGGGCACTTAGATGATTTATGGGACCATCAGGAATTTTTCGGAATTTATTCCATGTAGGAGACCCCTTAAGCAGTTGCTAGCCTAATATTGTGCATTACCCTAATCTATAAATTTTCTTATGAGAATATATATAATATATATGTATACACAAATATATATGTATATATATTAAGAAAAGAAAATATTAAGAAAAGAATTATTTAATAAGAATATAATAATAGTAATAATAATAACACCCTATTTGCTTTCCCTTAGCAAGTTTGCTACTCCTCAGCAAATCACTGGCTGTGACCCGCCAATGCACTCCTAGCAAATTTGCTTGCTAACTTAGATGACCACCCACTTCAGCGACTAAGCCCAGGAGACACGACCCCCTTCACCCCGCGGCCACCTTCACACCCTCTCTCTTCCCTATTATAAATATATATATATATATATTTCTCTCTCAAACCCTAACCTAAATCTCCAGACCTCCTCTTCCCATCTAGAGCCATCACCGCAGCCAGAGAAGCCCCACCAAGCCATCCAACCATCCCAACGACTCCGACCTCGCGCCCTGCAGAATCCCACTCGAAGCACCTTCGCTCCGGAGTAATTTTCCGTCGACTCGCTCAACCAAACGTTATTCCGTCTTCACCGGTATGATCATCCCTTAACCCTCTTCCATATTTGTTTTATAGCCAACCTCGGAAAATGTGTACCCCTAGGTGAAAAAAAGCGCCCAAGTTGGCGCTAGCAGACAGAATTCTGGAATCGCAGAATTCCAGAATGACCACCCGTATTGCCGAGTTCGTATCTCCCACCACAGAGATCTGAATTCGGTGATTCTTTTTGATACCTGTAGAATACCTGACCTAGTTATTTTCTGTTAAATAAACCTATGCTATTAGTTGCTGTGGACATAATTATATTCGTCACAAAACTGTGCGCACCCACTTTTTCCAGTTTTCCAAAAGTTGGAAAACGGAGCGCGCCCCGCCAAACGGGACCGCCCCGCCGTGTGCCAAGTGTACCGAATGGTGCACGTAGCATAACCGGACACGTGAAAATTCGTGGAGACTGATTCGGACGCGTGTGCGCGCCGGAATCAGACCGTATCCGCGGACACACACCGTGTCGCAACTTTTGTGGAACTCGCACGTATTTTATGCACGCTTGTCAGATTATGACGAAACTTGTGCCACTGGACTCGTGGTAACGCGCTGGTCCTGTGACCCAATTTTCACACATTTTTGAGACGGTTGACCAGATCGCCAATTGGCGGGCCCCACAGTTGACTTTTTGGATAAAATTCTGTTCGGCCCATCGGAATCCATATTTGGATATACCGTTGGATTCGTGTTGACATTTAGAGTTGTTTGACCTATAGTTTGTCCCATTTAGAGACTGTTACCCTTGGCACGCTTTTCGGTGCAAAGTGGGCCACACGTGGATCCCACTTTTATCCGAAATTACCGTTTTGCCCCTGTGTCCAAATTGGACGAAAGGGATGTGCTTTTTAGCTATTTTGCTCATTCCGGAAATGTTGGTGATGTTTATTTCAGCATCCGGAGACGTTTGTTCGGAGTCCTTAGTTCCAGGTTCAGTGTCCTTGATATTTGGGCACGTACACTTTACAGATTTCTTGCCAGGCAAGTATACCTTGCCATTGTACTGTTTTTACATTCCATATGAGGCATGCATATTTATTTTCTGTTTATTTAGTTCATTTATTTTAACTGCTATATAAACTGTGCGTCCAAGGAAACTTGGGTGCAACGACGGTGTCGTCGTACTATGTTTTTATTTATGTATATGCATTAGACCTACTTTATGAGACTACCCCATCTTCATGAGGCATTTATATTTCATTGGCCATGACACTATTCTTACACGAGTGTGAGTCACATGTAGGACACGGACTTGCGTACTCGGCTGGCCACTGGTACGTATAGGTCGTGCGACGGATAGGGATAACTGCCAATAGAAACTTTGCATGCTAGTAGACCTGGCAGTTATTAGAGGTTTATCGTGTCATGGACATGACATGTTTTGAGCATTGGGTGGGGAGAACAACAAGTACCGTATTTTAGCTCATTTTCACTTTTTCTGTGACGCCCGGATTCTCCGCTGGAGATACGGGTGGTGATGACCCATATATATACATTGGCGGGCCTCCGCCGTTCAAAAGACGACGTGCCTTTGGGCCCCTGGATCTTCAAAAGAGAACCATGCCAAATCCTAGTTTTCAGCCAAATAGCTCACTTGTGGGGAAAGGTGTTCTTAACTGCATTCACTTAGACGGTTAGGCGACCCAATGGATGTTTATTTTTAGTACTTTATTGGCATGGGCTTTTTGTATCTTGTTACGTCCTTCTGAGGACCTGGTCCCTTCCAGATATAGGTGAGCAGGAGTACCCGCAGGAGTATGGACCTGGACCTGACGCTACCTATCAGTCTGAGGAGATCTTACCTTCTGATTATATGTGATTTATTGCAGCTGTTTAGAGATTTTAGTTGCTATTCTTTTCGAGATATTTATTCTTATATTAGAGTTTATTCTCTTCTCTCTTTAGTAGTTTATTATAGTCGATTTGCAGTGGATTTGTTTCCACCCGACTATCACACTTTGAGATTACTATTTGAGACTGCTTCTTTGATATTCATTTATTGATTTCCATTCTTCTATTATTTGTGCTGTGGATGAGATATAGAACTGCGTGTGACTTGTTGTGACATATATTACCACTGTGGATTTGATATTCATGTACAGCATACGTGTGTATATGGTTTCCATATATTGGAGTTCGTATACATACGGCTAGCGTGTTACGTATTCCTAGTCCTACGTATTTTGGGACTGGGGCGTGACATATTTTTGTGGTGGCCCATACAGGTCAAGAATATATTGTCTCGGTTACGTAACTGTACCAAACAAGCCTGCGTATAGGAATAGAGTATAAGGATCTCATCCACGCTTGATTGAAACTCATCCTTCCTATTTAATACTTGCATCATGTTTGATTCCTGTACTTTTTCTAATCGTTTCGTACATCAACTGCAGAGAGATGGATATGCAAAATGGATGTACTGCCGCCAATGGCGACGCAACTTCTGGAGTCAATGGTCAGACTCAAGGAGGGACCCCAACGGTTCCTAGGCTTCCGGGACCAGATGGACAGACTCACACCCCAGTTCCATCTAATTCTCCCGCTTCACCTATTGGGAACCTTCCACCTATCCCAGTACCGTAAGATGGCCAAGCGCAGATGTTCCAATTCTTCCAGATGATGATACAGGAACAGAGGCAGCAGGCAGCCGAGCAGAGGCAGCAGGCAGTCGAGCAGAGACGAGAATTTTTGGCAGCACTGGAGAGGATGGCTGCACAGGCTGCTGTACCAGCCCAAGCACTAGCTCCAGTACCTCGAGCTAGGGTTGGATCAGTAAAGGATTTTGTTCAGATGGGTGCAAGGCAGTACAAGGGCACTGAGAGCCCGGAGGAGACCACCAGCTGGATCACTCACACGCAGAAGCTACTGGAGGCATCGCAGTTACCCACGGACCTATGGATGACGAGTGTACGGACACTTCTAGATGGTAATGCTCATCACTGGTGGGAATCCATGGAGCGCCAGTTGGGTACTTACCAGACTTGGGAGCAGTTCTTGGAGTGCTTTGAGGGAAAGTACTTCCCGGACACTGTCAGGGACACCTTGTATGATCAGTTTCTTTACTTGGAGCAAGGGAACCAAACCGTGGACGAGTATGATGCCGAGTTTAGTCGACTCAGCAAATATGGCGCTGCTTTGATACCAAATGACTTGGCTAAGGCTAAGAGATTTCATCGAGGACTGACCCAGGAGCTTCAACATTATACGAGCTCGTAGTCCCGAGTCTCTTATGCTGAACTACTGACAGAGGCCAGATTTCAGGAAACCATTAGCAGAGGAAAAGGAGGTCAGCTGAGGACACAACAAGGATCAGCAAGGATACAGCAAGGACCAGCCAGGACACAACAGGGGGGACCTATCAGACGTTCCTTGGCACAACAGCATCAGCAACACCGAGCAGCACCGTACCAGATTCCGGAGAAACCCCAATGTAATTATTGTGGGAGGATCGGACATCTTGCGAGAGATTATCGGACCCGCTTGGGTCAGTGTAGGAGATGTGGCTCTGGACAGCACATGGTGAAAGACTGCCACATGCAGCAGACACTTCCACCGCCAGTTCAGAGATTAGCGCTTCCAGCACCGAAGCCAGCCCAGCAGATGACCGGACCGGGAGCACCTCGACCCCCAGCAGCAGGAGGATTTCAGAGAGGACCACCGCTACCTACTCAGGAGGAGCAGTATATGAGGACTGGACATGGACAACCACAGAGGAACGGGTGAGCTTTTGCATTGGAGGTAGATGACCTGGATCATGAGGTGGATGTCATAGCAGGTATTACCCTTGCTTTTACTTTTCCTGCTGTGACATTATTTGATACGGGAGCCACCCACTCATTCATATCATCTAGTTTTATTGCCAAATACAACATTGCTTCTACACCATTATCTAGTTGTGTTAGAATTCTAACCGGAGGAGGAGTTGTACCAGTTAGTCGAGTTTGTAGAACGGGTCCTATAGTGATACATGGCAGAGAGATGAATGCCCAACTCTTAGTCCTTCCTATGCCATCTTTTGATATTGTGCTTGGAATGGACTGGCTAAGCAAGTACCATGCTTTCTTCGATTGCTTTGGAGGAAGCATTCTTTTTAAGGTACCAGGCCAGCCTGAACTTGAGTTTGCCCGAGGATCCACAGAAATCCTTGATGGTATGCAGCTCGCAATGGACGATGTTGTCTATCACCCTATTATTTCAGAATTTCTAGACGTCTTTCCAGAGGATTTGCCAGGACTACCCCCAGACAGAGACGTAGAGTTTTCAATTGAACTAGCACCCGGAGCAGCACCTATAGCATCGCATGTTTACAGACTGGCGAAGAAGGAGATGGACGAGCTGAAGGCACAGTTAAAAGAGCTAGAGGAGAAAGGTTTCATCCGACCGAGTGCATCATCCTGGGGAGCACCAGTGTTGTTTGTACCCAAGAAGGATGGGTCAGTACGTATGTGCATTGACTACAGAGCCTTGAATGCAGTGACAGTGAAGAACAAATATCCATTGCCATACATTGATGACCTATTTGATCAGCTCAGTGGAGCTAAGGTATTCTCGAAGATAGATCTGAGATCGGGATATCACCAAGTGAAGGTACGGAAGCAGGACATTCCGAAGACCGCATTCAGAACAAGATATGGGCACTACGAGTTTTTGGTCATGCCATTTGGATTGACCAATGCTCCAGCGATCTTCATGGACTTGATGAATCGAGTCTTCCACCAGTACTTGGACCAGTTCGTGGTCGTCTTCATAGATGATATACTTGTCTATTCGAAGAGCCACGAGGAGCACGAGGAGCACCTGCGAATTATTCTAGAGACTTTGAGGAGAGAGCAGTTATATGCTAAACTCAGCAAATGTGAGTTCTTCTTGGACAGAGTTTCATTTCTTGGATATGTTGTTACAGGAGATGGTATTTCTGTTGATCCAGAGAAGATCTCAGCAGTTGAGACATGGCCTGTTCCTAAATCAGCAGCAGAGGTGAGGAGTTTTCTTGGACTTGCGGGATATTACCGACGGTTCATGGAAAACTTCTCAAGGATAGCGGCACCTATGACTCGTCTGACTTGTAAGGATCAAGAATTTATATGGACTGACGAGTGTCAAGCAGCCTTCAAAGAGTTGAAGAAATGACTGACTACAGCATTAGTATTGACGATTCCGTCAGGATCAGGAGGTTACGTGATCTACAGTGACGCATCAGGAAAAGGCTTGGGATGCGTATTGATGCAGCATGGCAAGGTGATTGCATATGCATCTAGGCAGTTACGAGTACATAAGAAGAATTATCCGACTCATGACTTGGAACTTGCAGCCGTTGTATTTGCTCTGAAGCTATGGAGACATTACTTATATGGGGAACGAGTGAAGATCTATACAGACCACAAAAGCCTCAAGTACGTCTTCACGCAGAAGGAGTTAAATATGAGGCAACGTCGATGGCTCGAGTTAATGAAAAATTTCGAGATAGAGCTACATTATCATCCAGGCAAGGCTAACGTGGTAGCAGACGCGTTAAGCCGGAAACCAACAGCTTACTTCTTGATAGCACAGAGGGAACTATTGGAGGACTTGCAAGAGCTTGGCATTGAAGTGATACTACCCGGAGCAGATGGGACACTAGCCAACTTACAAGTTCATAGAGAGGATTAAGGCAGCTTTGCCTACAGATGCCAGATTCTGGAGACTGAAGGAAAGGACAGAGGCCGGAGAGCAGACAGGATTGCGCATTCACGAGGATGGGACATTATGATGTGGTGATCGTCTTTATGTTCCAAATGGAGAGATTCGACAGGAGCTGATGATAGAGGCTCATAGTTCGATTTATTCTATTCATCCTGGAGGCACCATGATGTATCGTGACTTACGACAGCACTTTTGGTGGCATGGGATGAAGAGAGAGATAGCTCGCTTTGTAGCTAAATGTCTGGTATGTCAACAAGTGAAGGCGGAGCACCAGAGGACAGCAGGATTATTGCAACCACTTCCGATTCCAGAGTGGAAATGGGAGCACATCACTATGGACTTCGTCATGGGTTTTCCTAAGAGTCCAAGTGGGAGAGATGCAGTGTGGGTAATAGTGGACCGACTCACCAAGTCAGCCCATTTTATACCTTTTAGAGTGGGTCAGTCTACAGAAGCTTTAGCTGACTTATATATGAGGCAGATCGTGAGATTGCACGACATACCAGTCAGCATTGTATCGAACAAAGATTCGCGCTTCATATCGCACTTTTGGAGGAGCATGCAAGAGAGTCTTGGTACTCGTCTGAAGTTCAGTACATCTTACCACCCGTAGACAGATGGGCAGTCAGAGCGTACTATACAGACCTTGGAGGATATGTTGAGGGCTTGCATGTTAGACTTCGGAGGATCATGGGAGGACCACCTACATCTTGTAGAGTTTTCTTACAACAATAGCTATCAAGCGAGTATTCAGATGGCTCCGTTTGAAGCATTGTATGGAAGAAAATGTAGGTCTCCTGTGTGTTGGAGTGACGTGGGAGAACGTCAGATTTTGGGACCCGAGTTGGTGGTCAACACCGTAGAGACAGTCAAGAAGATTCAGGGATACTTGCGAGCAGCGCAAGACAGGCAGAAGCAGTGGGCAGACCTTCATCGTCGTCCCTTGGAGTTCAAAGAGGGCGATCACGTCTTCTTGAGGGTATCACCGACCAGAGGCACCATCCGATTCGGAGGGCGCGACAAGTTGAGTCCAAGGTATATTGGACCATTTGACGTGCTCGAGAGAGTTGGAGAGGTGGCATATCGACTTGCGCTACCACCTTCACTGGAGGGAGTACGTGACGTATTACATGTGTCGCAGCTCAGGCGATATGTGGCAGACATCAGTCATGTTCTTGACCATTCGGAGATCACCATTGGGCCGAGCTTGTCTTACCAAGAGCAACCCGTGGGAATCCTTGATCGTCGAGAAAAGGTGTTAAGGAACCAGTCTATTCCCTTGGTTCGCGTAGCATGGAGGCATGGCGCGCCAGGAGAATCAACTTGGGAGCGCGAGGACGACATGCGCAAGCGTTTTCTGAACCTATTCGTAGACCAAGGTATGAATTTACATTGTTAATTTATATCTTATACCATCCTTGCATTCTATCGCGGCTTAATTTTAATTTCGAGGACGAAATTTTTACAAGTTGGGTAGAATGTAAAACCCCCTTCCTAAAAAATCGTATATAGTTTTTTTATTTATTAATTATTAATTAAATTGTAGTAATTAGGTCTAAATAAGAGAAATAGATTTTTAATAATTTTTATGTTAGGTGTTCGGGCACTTAGATGATTTATGGGACCATCAGGAATTTTTTGGAATTTATTCCATGTAGGAGACCCCTTAAGCAGTTGCTAGCCTAATATTGTGCATTATCCTAATATATAAATTTTCTTATGAGAATATATATAATATATATGTATACACAAATATATATGTATATATATTAAGAAAAGAAAAGATTAAGAAAAGAATTATTTAATAAGAATATAATAATAATAATAGTAATAATAATAACACCCTATTTGCTTTCCCTTAGCAAGTTTGCTACTCCTCAGCAAATCACTGGCTGTGACCCGCCAATGCACTCCTAGCAAATTTGCTTGCTAACTTAGATGACCACCCACTTCAGCGACTAAGTCCAGGAGACCCGACCCCCTTCACCCCGCGGCCACCTTCACACCCTCTCTCTTCCCTATTATAAATATATATATATATATATATATATATATATATATATATATATATATATATATATATATATATATATATATATATATATATATATATATATATTTTTCTCTCTCAAATCCTAACCTAAATCTCCAGACCTCCTCTTTCCATCTAGAGCCGTCACCGCAGCCAGAGAAGCCCCACCAAGCCATCCAACCATCCCGACGACTCCGACCTCGCGCCCTGCAGAATCCCACTCGAAGCACCTTCGCTCCGGAGTGATTTTCCGTCGACTCGCTCAACCAAACGCTATTTCGTCTTCACCGGTATGATCACCCCTTAACCCTCTTCCATATTTGTTTTATAGCCAACCTCGGAAAACTTGTACTCCTAGGTGAAAAATAGCGCCCAAGTTGGCGCGAGCAGACAGAATTCTGGAATCGCAGAATTCCAGAATGACCACCCGTATTGCCGAGTTCGTATCTTCCACCACAGAGATCCGAATTTGGTGATTCTTTTTGATACCTGTAGAATAACTGACCTAGTTATTTTTTGTTAAATAACCCTATGCTATTAGTTGCTGTGGACATAATTATATTCGTCACAAAACTGCGCGCACCCACTTTTTCCAGTTTTTCAAAAGTTGGAAAACGGAGCGCGCCCCGCCAAACGGGACCGCCCCGTCGTGTGCCAAGTGTACCGAATGGTGCACGCAGCATAACCGGACACGTAAAAATTCGTGGGGACTGATTCGGACGCGTGTGCGCGCCAGAATCAGACCGTATCCGCGGACACACACCGTGTCACAACTTTTGTGGAACTCGCGCGTATTTTGTGCACGCTTGTCAAATTGTGACGAAACTTGCGCCACTGGACTCATGGTAACACGCTGGTCCTGTGACCCAATTTTCATGCATTTCTGAGACGGTTGACCGGATCGCCAATTGGCGGGCCCCACAATTGACTTTTTGGACAAAATTCTGTTCGGCCCATCGGAATCCACATTTGGACATACCGTTGGGTTCGTGTTGACATTTAGAGTTGTTTGACCTATAGTTTATCCTATTTAGAGACTGTTACTCTTGGCACGCTTTTCGGTGCAAAGTGGACCATACGTGGACCCCACTTTTACCAGAAATTACCGTTTTGTCTATGTGTCCAAATTGGACGAAAGGGATGTACTTTTTAGATATTTTGCTCATTCCGGAAATGTTGGTGATGTTTATTTTAGCATCCGGAGACGTTTGTTCGGAGTCCTTAGTTCCAGGTTCAGTGTCCTTGACATTTGGGCACGTACACTTTACAGATTTCTTGCCAGGCAAGTATACCTTGCTATTGTATTATTTTTACATTCCATATGAGGCATGCATGTTTATTTTCTGTTTATTTAGTTCATTTATTTTAACTGCTATATAAACTGTGCGTCCAAGGAAACTTGGGTGCAACGACGGTGTCGTCGTACTATGTTTTTATTTATGTATATGCATTAGACCTACTTTATGAGACTACCCCATCTTCATGAGACATTTATGTTTCATTGGCCATGACACTATTCTTACATGAGTGTGAGTCACATGTAGGACACGGACTTGCGTACTCGGCTGGCCACTGGTACGTATAGGTCGTACGACGGATAGGGATAACTGCCAATAGAAACTTTGCATGCTAGTAGACCTGGCGGTTATTAGAGGTTTATCGTGTCATGGACATGACATGTTTAGAGCATTGGGTGGGGAGAACAACAAGTACCGTATTTAAGCTCCTTTGCACTTTTTCTGTGACGCCCGGATTCTCCGCTGGAGATACGGGTGGTGATGACCCATATATATACATTGGCGGGCCTCCGCCGTTCAAAAGACGACGTGCCTTTGGGCCCCTGGATCTTCAAAAGAGAACCATGCCAAATCCCAGTTTTCAGCCATATAGCTCACTTGTGGGGAAAGGTGTTCTTAACTGCATTCACTTAGACGGTTAGGCGACCCAATGGATGTTTATTTTCAGTACTTTATTGGCATGGGCTTTTTGTATCTTGTTACGTCCCTCTGAGGACCTAGTCCCTTCCAGATATAGGTGAGCAGGTATACCCGTAGGAGTATGGACCTGGACCTGACGCTCCTATCAGTCTGAGGAGATCTTACCTTCTGATTATATGTGATTCATTGCAGCTGTTTAGAGATTTTAGTTGCTATTCTTTTCGAGACATTTATTCTTATATTAGAGTTTATTCTCTTCTCTCTTTAGTAGTTTATTATAGTCGATTTGCAGTGGATTTGTTTCCACCCGACTATCACACTTTGAGATTACTATTTGAGACTGCTTCTTTGATATTCATTTATTGATTTCCATTCTTCTATTATTTGTGCTGTGGATGAGATATAGAACTGCATGTGACTTGTTGTGACATATATTACCACTGTGGATTTGATATTCATGTACAGCGTACGTGTGTATATGGTTTTCATATATTGGAGTTCGTATACATACGGCTGGCGTGTTACGTATTCCTAGTCCTACGTATTTTGGGACTGGAGCGTGACAAGACTTAACTCCAGGAGCAGAGCCTATCACTTCATCGGCATATAGACTAGCACTTAAGGAGTTAGTAGAGTTGAAGAAGCAAGTTGATGAACTTCTGGAGAAGGGTTTCATCCGGCCCAGTGTTTCACCTTGGGGAGCATCTATACTTTTTGTACCGAAGAAGGATGGAACAGTTCGCCTGTGTATTGATTACAGGTCATTAAACGCAGTGACCATTAAGAACCGGTATCCCTTGCCACGCATTGATGACTTATTTGATCAATTGAGTGGAGCTAGGGTATTTTTGAAGATTGACCTTAGATCCGGTTATCACCAGATTAGGGTGAGGAAGGAAGATATCTCGAAGACAGCCTTCAGGACTAAGTATGGACACTATGAGTTCTTAGTAATGCCGTTTGGTTTAACCAACGCACCTGCTGTGTTCATGAGCTTGATGAACCGAGTATTCCATCAATACTTGGATAAATTTATGGTTGTGTTTATTGATGACATTCTGGTATATTCCAAAAGCCACGAAGAGCACGAGGAGCATCTCAGAATCGTGCTAGAGACGTTGAGGCAGGAGAAGCTTTATGCTAAGCTCAGTAAATATGAGTTTTCATGGATAAGGTGCCATTCTTAGGGCATATTATCTCAGGAGAAGGACTATCGGTTGATCCAGAGAAGGTTGCTGCCATTGAGACTTGGCCTACACCAACATCAGTTGCTGAGGTGAGGAGTTTTCTAGGACTTGCTGGATATTACAGAAGGTTCGTAGAAAATTTCTCAAGGATTGCGGAGCCAATGACGAAGTTGACGCGAAAAGATCAGGACTTTGCATGGACAGAAGAATGTCAAATGGCCTTTGAAGAATTGAAGAGGCGTCTAACAACAGCACCAGTCTTGACTCTTCCTTCAGGGTCAGGCGATTTTGTTGTTTATAGCGATGCGTCAGGTAGTGGTCTAGGTTGTGTTTTGATACAACATGGCAAAGTTATTGCTTATGCATCGAGACAGTTGAAGGTTCATGAGAAGAACTACCCAACGCATGATCTGGAGCTAGCTGCTGTAATATTTGCACTGAAGATTTGGAGGCATTATCTTTATGGGGAGAAGGTGGAAATCTTCACTCATCACAAAAGTCTGAAGTATGTATATACTCAGAAGGAGCTTAACATGAGGCAAAGACGTTGGCTTGAGTTGATGGTGGATTTTGATATAGATCTGCAGTACCACCCAGGGAAAGCAAATGTAGTAGCAGACGCACTCAGCAGGAAGCCTACGGCTTATTTCTTGACGATGCAGCCTGAGCTATTGAAAGATCTACAGGAGCTCCAGATAGAGGTTATTCTACCAAGACAGATTGGCTTGCTGGCTAATCTGGAAGTGAAGTCATCACTTATGGAAAGGATTAAAGAAGCTTTGCCTACTGATGCAAGATTTCGAAGACTCAAAGAGAAGACAGAAGCAGGCATGCAGACGGGACTTCGCATACATGAGGATGGGACATTAAGATGCGGAGATCGTCTATATGTTCCAAATGGAGAACTGAGACAGGAGCTAATGACTGAAGCACATAGCTCCATGTACTCTTTTCATCCAGGAGGAACAAAGATGTATCGAGATCTAAGGCAGTATTATTGGTGGCATGGAATGAAGAGAGAAATTGCAAGATTTGTAGCTAAATGTTTAGTCTGCCAACAAGTAAAAGCCGAGCATCAGAGGACTGTAGGAATATTGCAGTCGTTTCCCATACCAGAATGGAAGTGGGAACATATCACCATGGACTTCGTCACAGGATTCCCAAGGAGCCCCAGCGGAAAAGATACGGTATGGGTTATCGTGGATCGACTCACTAAATCGGCACATTTCTTGCCATTTAGAGTTGGACAGTCCACAGAGATACTAGCCGACATGTATATGCGACAAATAGTAAGATTACATGGAGTGCCGGTTAGTATTGTATCAGATCGAGATTCGAGATTTATCTCTCATTTCTGGCGAAGCATGCAAGAGAGTCTTGGCACCAGACTAAAATTCAGCACTGCCTATCATCCCCAGACAGATGGTCAATCAGAACGTACAATCCAGATCTTGGAGGATATGCTGCGATCCTGTATGTTAGACTTTGGAGGGTCTTGGGAAGATCATTTGCATTTGGTGGAGTTCTCCTACAACAACAGTTATCAGGCAAGCATCAAGATGGCACCTTTCGAGGCGTTATACGGTAGGAAGTGCAGATCGCCAATATGCTGGAGTGACGTCGGAGAGCGTCAAATTTTGGGTCCAGAGTTGATAATGCAAACAGTGGAGAAGGTGAAACAAATCCAGAATCATCTTCGTGCAGCTCAGGACAGACAAAAGCATTGGGCTGATACACACCGACGTCCCCTGGAGTTCAAGGAAGGAGAACATGTATTCCTGAGGATTTCACCTACTCGGGGAACCATTCGCTTTGGGAGCAGAGGCAAGTTGAGTCCAAGGTACATTGGGCCCTTTGATATTCTGGAGCGCATTGGTGAGGTAGCCTATCGTCTTGCATTACCTCCATCTTTAGAGGAAGTGCATGATGTATTCCATGTCTCACAGTTGAGAAGGTATGTGACTGACCCAAGTCACATAGTTGATCATTCTGAGATCGCAGTAGGCCCAAGCCTGAGATATGAAGAACAACCAGTGGGTATACTCGGTACCAGCGAGAAGACACTGCGAGGGCAGAAAATTAAACTGGTTCGTGTGGCTTGGAAGCAGCACTCACCTGGTGAATCTACCTGGGAGAGGGAGGATATCATGCGCCAGCGATATCCCCATTTATTCGAGGATGCAGGTATATCCTAAGTAAATTTTTGTATTTCCTATAGTTATGTTCTATTAGTATCTTAATCTTTAAATTGCGAGGACGCAATTTTCTTAAGGGGGGTAGATTGTAATCACCTAAAAAAATTTAAGAATTTTTAAATTTAATTTTCTGGAATTAATTAGCAAATTCTGTAATTTTAAACCAATAAACTAAGGTCATCAGATTTAAAATGAAATTTTTAAAAGATATTAAATAATATTAAAATGTAATGAAAATTATATTTTCTAGTGTAAAATTAAAAACCGGGCATGGGGTATTTTTTCGGGAATTTATTGGATCCCGGATGAATTTTTAAAGCATTAAAAACTATTGTTAAAATTTAACTAAATTAATTTAACCAATTTAATGAACCAAACCAAACCTAGAGACTGAACCGGACCGGACCGGCCAGTCTGACCAACCCAGACCGCTCAGCTAGCGGGTCGGATCCGGGTCAGACCCGACCCGCCAGCACCCGACCCGACCCATTACAGAACCCTAACCCCCAAATTATTACGACTCCGTCGATTCCTCTGCCGGCGGCCGTTTCCGCCGCCGTGGCCGCCGGCAGACTCCCCGGTTTACCTCCCCCGTACCCGGCGACCGCTCCCCTTCGATTTTTGGCAACATCCGACCGTCTCCCTCCCATTCCACCTCTATATAAACCGCTGTGGCCGCCGGAAAATTCCCTTAGAACCCCTCTTCTCTGGCGAGACTCGACTCCGGTTAACCTTCATTCCGGCCGCCCACCTCCAGTAGAATCCGGCGCCGTCTCCGGCCCCTCTCCAGAACCTGAAGCCCTGTGTCCAGACCCGGCCGACTGCTCGAAACCAGAACCGCAGCCGCCTCCCAGGAACGGAACCACTCGACTCCGGCACCTCCCCGCCTCGCCCCAGCCTCCAAACCTCATCGGCCGGCCGCCCAGGACCTCCCCGAGCCTTTCCCGACCACCGCCGGCCTGAACCCTACTTCCAGTGACGCAGAAACCCTGCCCTAGCCAGGACACAGCTTGGACACAGATCCAGGACACGGAGACTCGAATTTTGAACCATGTTCAGGTACCCATAACTTTCTACTCGTAGCTCTGTTTCCTATTCTGTCAGTTTTATCGCGTAGCCTGTATGAACCCCTTGGTGCTCGTGTGAACCGCTCGGTGCATCGTGACCTGTGATGATCGCAAACCGCGATCCAAAAATAGGAAAACCAACGCCCTGTTTCACCCCGGAATCGAGTACGCCCCGCCAAACGAAATGACTTGGTCACGTGCGGTCTTCACCGATATGTGCGCGTCATAGATACGGACGTGTGGGATTTCGCAGAAGCTGATTCGGATGTGCGTGCACACCGGAATCAGTGCATATCCGCGGACAACACCCCGTATCCGACTTTTTTGTATTTTGCTGTAACTTAGTGTATACACGTCGGATCGAGACAAAACTTGCGCCATCGGACTCGTAGCAATACGCTGGTCCTGTGGGTCAAGTTTGGTTCGATTCTGAGAACGTTGAAAAAATCGCGTGTCGTGGGCCCCACAGGCTCCACTTGACAGGCGATTTTGAGAACGGCTCATCGGAATCCAATTCCGAAAGTTCCATTGGGTTTGTATCAACGTTCCTGACCTGTTGACACTAAGTTGGACTAATTTGGAGACCTTTGACCCTGACCCAGTTTTTGGCGTAAAGCGGCCCACATATGGACCCCGCTTTGGCCCAGAAATGTCGTTTTTGCCCTTGTGTCCAAACTGGACTTAAGGACAGGCATTTCTAGCTATTTCCTATGTTCTGAGACTGTTGGTAATGTTTATTTCAGCTTTTGGAGGATTATTTGCTGGACCCACTGATACAGGGACCGCTACTGGTATTCCAACCCCAGGCAAGTGTACATTGCCATAAATTACAGTTTATTAATTCATTTTGTTCTCTTGCTTTATTTTCTGTGATTGTTGTACATGCTTAAACCTAGGACCGTATGACATACTTAGCGTTCGATTACAGTCGGGTGCCAACCCCGTACGCGGAGTTGTGTACGTCATTTAGTGATGGATATTCAAGACCTTTACATTCTCGTACTTGTTGTATCAAGTACATTATAACCTAGGACACTTGACACCATACATTGGCAGAATCTTTCTGAGATATTCAAGGTGATTCTGTGTAGGATACAGGATGGACATAGATATTATATTCTTAGATTATGACTTGTTGCATTAGCTCTGATCTCACGTAACATGGACATGAGACGTGTGGTTACATTGGGTGGGGAGAGACACACAGACTACTGGCTGTTCTATATATATATACTACTATTGTGAGATTGTAGACTCTCGAGCAGAGCTAGACCCATTACTTGTTATTACTGCTACCCGGCTTCCCGACACAGAGCTTGTAGCGGTCTCAGCCTGAGTACTAGTGATGCTCTCAGTTGCATTTTCACATAGATGGTTATGTAGTTACCCTGCTTATTTCATTTACTATTTCATTGCATTTATTTTGGCTTGTATTATTTGTACCTTGCTATGTCCCCTGAGGACCTGGATTATCGATGATGTCCCCAGGTTTAGCAGAAGAACATTATCCCGAGGTTTACGGGACAGGAGCTGAAGCTGTACCAGAAGCTGTTGTTGAAGCTGTACCAAACTTAGAAGCAGAGGTGATGGATGAAGACTTTTCTTGAGATTATGATATTTGTACTCATCAGATACTTTATTTTGGACTCCTTTGTTCTGGTCTGATGAACCAGTATTTTAGACTTTTATCGGGTTGTTACCCGACATACTTTGCTGAGACTGGACATTGATGTACTTTCTTTATTTGCTGTTGTTCTTATTATTTGTGTGTGGATGATATTAGTTTAAACTTATTATTGTAGACTTATATTTACAGCTTAAGTATGCCCTGATGGATCCATTAAATTGGGTTTGTCCATTGGTGCGTGCTGCTGGCCGTTGCCACGTGTCTAGTCCCTTGGTATTTTGGGACTGGGGCGTGACAAAAACTCAGACTGTCAAATTTTGGCGTATACTATAAACCTTGTGTTTTACGCACTGGATGTAAATTCTAGCATAAAACTTAATTTTTGCAGTCTGGCGTAAAAACTCAGACTGTTAGGTTTTGGCGTATACTGCAAATTTTGAGTTTTATGCACTGGAATTTTACGCAAATTCCAGCGTAAAACTCAAATTTTTGCAATCTGGCGTAAAACTCAGACTGTCAAGTTTTGAAATATACGACAAGAGTGTAGCACCTTATGTTTTACGCAGTGAAAAACTGACTTAATCTTTTGCTTTTTTGCAGTGGACCTACAGATCCCCCCTCTGGCTGAAGTGATGGACTCTGCTGCTGGAATGCTGAATTCCAACTACTTGGAGGACTTTTCCCATGTGACTTTCCCTATCTATGGAAACGAGTATCCTCAAGAAAGGGGAACTCTGATCTCGGCCCAAGGAGAACGAATGTTGTTGAGTATGATAAGTGGGTAACCCTTGACGTACATAGACGGCACTGAGTATAAGAAACCAACTTTTTTATTTGGGGATGTTATTGATAAACAATCACAGACAAAGCCCAAGAAGGAAGATTGGGTATTTTCTGCTGAGGGCACGGTCATGTTCCTGCCAAAGATGTCCAGAGATTACCCTATCTCTGCATTCTTCCATGCTACACATCCTAAAAGGATGTCATGGACTCTGACTTCTGATCTTCATGGCCAGCCAGGGAAGATCTTTTATAAGAAAGGATTAAACCAAGGATCCTTTGTAAGTAGTCCCTCCGGCCCTATCATTGTCACGCCCCGATCTCCCGTAGGCTATTTCGGCCGTTCCCGCTAGGCGGGAATCACCCTCGCCAGCGCTCCCGCGGAACGATCACTTTGACCCATCCGGGCGTGATGCCGCACGAGCGTGAACCACGCCCGTGCAAGGCCGTGATTCATTGGCTGGCGGAAAGAGTTCTAAGCCACAGAGTCGCGCAGATTGTCCGAGTGTAGCGGAGTCATGAACGCATAGCAATTCGGTAACAGGTTCACTGAGTCGACAATATAGCGGAAGCATTGAAACACAAGTTGAAGTAAAGCAAGCTCTTTATTGATATGAACAAGTGTTACAGGCGGTGTATAGCCAAGATTACAAGTCGCTCAAGCCTCTCTCTCTGAAACAGTAAAAGCGTGCCAAGTGGCTACAATTTATGGAATGATTGTACAGGCGATGGTCAGGCGAGTTCGGGCTATGTTCCAACATTATGTCTTATATATGTGCTTCAGCCCCGGACGCACCGTTGCAAGGCTTCAGAGGGAACTCCTGGCCTTAGCACGCACGAAGGAGGCGTCTGCACCGAACGAGGTTCTCCCGCACCCTGCATACAAACTGGTGGATTATCAGTACATTGAATGCACTGGTGGGGAAGCTACTCGCCCGCTCGACAAATCCAAACACGTAATACAGGTTCCGTGCACAACTATTAAGTTGTCTTTCTAGTTGCCTTAGGATCAGTTTCATGCAAACATTGAATAGCCTATCGTGTCGGGCAGTGCGCCGTGCAACATGAGAGGAAACACGGCGAGACTTACCAACTTACCATTTCCTTCCCTGTCCAAGGCAAACATTGAGACAACATTGTTAATTCAAGTACGACAGGTATAAGCATTCAGGAGGCAAAGCATATACAATCACGAGGGCCGTTTAAACATGATCGTTCAGGTGTTCAGTTGTTCATTTATGCGTTGCAGTGACTCGCACGTGGATAGCCGCTAAGCGAGGATGAGTTATCTATATGAACATGAGTCGCTGGCATAGCCATAAAGGACACTAGTCTTAAACGAGAATAGTTTGCAATAAAAGTACAGTAGGCGCTACAAGCCATCTCGTTTAGTACAGTAGACTATACAGTAAGTTCAGCCATGGAGCGGATGGTATACAGCGAAAGAACGGTGGGCGCTGCACACTATCTCGTCCAGTACAGTTGGCTGAAACAGTAGAGTTCCATCCGGATCGGAGCGGCCCCAGTGCCCCGGAGACCGTCCGTGGAACTATGCCTCATTTCTGAGTTGTCCGCGACATGCAGGTCAGGGTCTTTTCCAATTTCACGTGATACTCGAGTACTATAGAACAGGAGTACAATGGTACAGTAGAACAGTAGTACAGTAGTGCACGATTACAGGAGATGCTTGAATCATGATTCTGTACAGTGATTACTTGTCTTGATGCATTCCCCTGGTTCGAGGATTTGCCTTGGTGACCTAACGGTCCCAGATACTTGCAGGAATATTCAGGCACGGAATGACTACGTAGTAGTCTTCCGGGGTTTGGATGAAAATACGGTAACATTCAAGCAGACAAGCATGCGTTTCTAAGGAACATAAGCAGGCACGTTTGCTCGGACCCGAAGGTAAGCCGAGAGATAAAACCGTTATGGGACTTAGCATGCGAGGGTCTGAATATAAGCAGTATTTCATTTCCATGTTCTAGCAAGCAATATGAGTTGGGATTATTCCCTTAGCTAGGTGCGTTGGATTTATTAGCATGCAGGGGGTGAATCACCTAGCGACTAGCATGAACATTCCAGATTTTATGTGTACTGGCTAAGCAAAGACAAGTTCACCGTAGCCACCCACCTTAGTGATGATTCGCCTCGGCAGAGCGATACGCCTGAGCGAGACTCTGAAAGCCTAAGCCGGATTCCTGTAGGGACAAGTCTGGATATCCTTTGCTTCTCGTTTGAGGCAAAGCGTGTCGGGACAGTTGCACTATTGTCGTTTGAGACGGCAGTCCGCTTGAGCGGAACGGGGTGTTACATCCTACCCAACTTAGAAAAAGTCTCGTCCTCAAGACTTACTAAGGACAAGCAGTGATCTAGGGTTGAGGCATTCCTAGACAAGTCATTGTACTTGTTCATTTGGTTATTCACTTGCACAAGCATCGAAATCAGCATATCGCTTAGACTGGATCGTGCGCACTTTCGAAGGGCCCCTCTAGCGTGAACACGTCAACCAGCTTAGTGATAGCGAAGTCTTAGCACTCGAGTTTTACCTTTCCTTAAGTCTTGGATGGTGCACTAGTTCAAGGCGTCCCTCGAATAGATGCATTCAACCAAACTTAGAGTTAGTGAAAATTGGACAAGCTACTAGCGATACTCTCAAGGGTTCGCACAGGTTCGCACAAAGGCCACTCGCAGCACAATAGTAGACAAGCAAGCATACCATATCATTCAAAACGTATTTTGAAAGTATTTAGACTTATTGTTGGAACATCCCATCGAGGCATTGAGAGAGAGCGTGCACATAACCCACGAACGAGCTTTCGAAACAGAGATATCGAATTGAAGTCCAAAGGCATAGAAGCCAGGCTCTGATACCAACATGTCATGCCCCGATCTCCCGCAGGCTATTTTGGCCATTCCCGCTAGGCGAGAATCACCCTTGCCAGCGCTCCCGCGGAACGATCGCTTTGACCCATCCGGGCGTGATGCCGCACGAGTGTGAACCGCGCCCGTGCAAGGCCGTGATTCATTGGCTGGCGAAAAGAGTTCTAAGCCACAGAGTCGTGCAGATTGTCCGAGTGCAGCGGAGTCATGAACACATAGCAATTCGGTAACAGGTTCACTGAGTCGACAATATAGCGGAAGCATTGAAACACAAGTTGAAGTAAAGCAAGCTCTTTATTGATATGAACAAGTGTTACAGGCGGCGTATAGCCGAGATTACAAGTCGCTCAAGCCTCTCTCTCTGAAACAGTAAAAGCGTGCCAAGTGGCTACAATTTATGGAATGATTGTACAGGCGATGGTCAGGCGAGTACAGGCTATGTTCCAATATTATGTCTTGTATATGTGCTTAAGTCCCGGACGCACCGTTGCAAGGCTTCAGAGGGAACTCCTGGCCTTAGCACGCACGAAGGAGGCGTCTGCACCGAATGAGGTTCTCCCGCACCCTGCATACAAACTGGTGGATTATCAGTACATTGAATGCACTGGTGGGGAAGCTACTCGCCCGCTCGACAAATCCAAACACGTAATACAGGTTTCGTGCACAACTATTAAGTTGTCTTTCTAGTTGCCTTAGGATCAGTTTTATGCAAACAATGAATAGCCTATCGTGTCGGGCAGTGCGCCGTACAACATGAGAGGAAACACGGCGAGACTTACCAACTTACCATTTCCTTCCCTGTCCAAGGCAAACATTGAGGCAACATTATTAATTCAAGCACGGCAGGTATAAGCATTCAGGAGGCAAAACATATGCAAATACGAGGGCCGTTTAAACATGATCGTTCAGGTGTTCAGTTGTTCATTTATGCGTTGCAGTGACTCGCACGCGGATAGCCGCTAAGCGAGGATGAGTTATCTATATGAACATGAGTCGCTGGCATAACCATAAAGGATACTAGTCTTAAACGAGAATAGTTTGCAACGAAAGTACAGTAGGCGCTACAAGCCATCTCGTTTAGTACAGTAGACTATACAGTAAGTTCAGCCATGGAGCGGATGGTATGCAGCGAAAGAACGGTGGGCGCTACACACTATCTCGTCCAGTACAGTTGGCTGAAACAGTGGAGTTCCATCCGGATCGGAGCGGCCCCAGTGCCCCGGAGATCGTCCGTGGAACTATGCCTCGTTTCCGAGTTGTCCGCGACATGCAGGTCAGGGTCTTTTCCAATTTCACGTGATACTTGAGTACTGTAGAACAAGAGTACAGTGGTACAGTAGAACAGTAGTACAGTAGTACAGTAGTACACGATTACAGGAGATGCTTGAATCATGATTCTGTACAGTGATTACTTGTCTTGATGCATTCCCCTGGTTCAAGGATTTGCCTTGGTGACCTAACGGTCCCAGATACTTGCAGGAACATTCAGGCACAGAACGACTACGTAGTAGTCTTCCGGGGTTTAGATGAAAACACGGTAACATTCAAGCAGACAAGCATGTGTTTCTAAGGAACATAAGCAGGCACGTTTGCTCGGACCCGAAGGTAAGCCGAGAGATGAAACCGTTATGGGACTTAGCATGCGAGGGTCTGAATATAAGCAGTATTTCATTTCCATGTTCTAGCAAGCAATATGAGTTGGGATTATTCCCTTAGCTAGGTGCGTTGGATTTATTAGCATGCAGGGGGTGAATCACCTAGCGACTAGCATGAACATTCCAGATTTTATGTGTGCTGGCTAAGCAAAGACAAGTTCACCGTAGCCACCCACCTTAGTGATGATTCGCATTGGCAGAGCGATACGCCTGAGCGAGCCTCTGAAAGCCTAAGCCGGATTCCTGTAGGGACAAGTCTGGATATCCTTTGCTTCTCGTTTGAGGCAAAGTGTGTCGGGACAGTTGTACTATTGTCGTTTGAGACGGCAGTCCGCTTGAGCGGAACGGGATGTTACATCCTACCCAACTTAGAAAAAGTCTCGTCCTCGAGACTTACTAAGGACAAGCAGTGATCTAGGGTTGAGGCATTCCTAGACAAGTCGTTATACTTGTTCATTTGGTTATTCACTTGCACAAGCATCGAAATTAGCATATCACTTAGACTGATCGTGCGCACTTTCGAAGGGCCCCTCTAGCGTGAACACGTCAACCAGCTTAGTGATAGCGAAGTCTTAGCACTCGAGTTTCACCTTTCCTTAAGTCTTGGATGGTGCACTAGTTCAAGGCATCCCTCGAATACATGCATTCACCCAAACTTAGAGTTAGTGAAAATCGGACAAGCTACTAGCGATACTCTCAAGGGTTCGCACAGGTTGGCACAAAGGCCACTCGCAGTACAATAGTAGACAAGCAAGCATACCATATCATTCAAAACGCATTTTGAAAGTATTTAGACTTATTGTTGGAACATCCCATCGAAGCATTGAGAGAGAGCGTACACATAATCCATGAACGAGCTTTCAAAACAGAGATATCGAATTAAAGTCCAAAGGCGTAGAAGCCAGGCTCTGATACCAACATGTCACGCCCCGATCTCCCGCAGG
Source organism: Iris macrosiphon (assembly GCA_036927795.1). Taxonomy (NCBI): domain Eukaryota; kingdom Viridiplantae; phylum Streptophyta; class Magnoliopsida; order Asparagales; family Iridaceae; genus Iris; species Iris macrosiphon. The sequence goes on along the minus strand of JAYESA010000018.1, from coordinate 16,025,803 downwards.
CTATTTCGGCCGTTCCCGCTAGGCGGGAATCACCCTCGCCAGCGCTCCCGTGGAACGATCGCTTTGACCCATCCGGGCGTGATGCCGCACGAGCGTGAACCGCGCCCGTGCAAGGCCGTGATTCATTGGCTGGCGGAAAGAGTTCTAAGCCACAGAGTCGCGCAGATTGTCCGAGTACAGCAGAGTCATGAACGCATAGCAATTCGGTAACAGGTTCACTGAGTCGACAATATAGCGGAAGCATTGAAACACAAGTTGAAGTAAAGCAAGCTCTTTATTGATATGAACAAGTGTTACAGGCGACGTATAGCCGAGATTACAAGTCGCTCAAGCCTCTCTCTCTGAAACAGTAAAAGCGTGCCAAGTGGCTACAAATTATGGAATGATTGTACAGGCGATGGTCAGGCGAGTTCGGACTATGTTCTAACATTATGTCTTGTATATGTGCTTCAGTCCCGGACGCACCGTTGCAAGGTTTCAGAGGAAACTCCTGGCTTTAGCACGCACGAAGGAGGCGTCCGCACCGAACGAGGTTCTCCCGCACCCTGCATACAAACTGGTGGATTATCAGTACATTGAATGCACTGGTGGGGAAGCTACTCGCCCGCTCGACAAATCCAAACACGTAATACAGGTTCCGTGCACAACTATTAAGTTGTCTTTCTAGTTGCCTTAGGATCAGTTTCATGCAAACATTGAATAGCCTATCGTGTCGGGCAGTGCGCCATGCAACATGAGAGGAAACACGACGAGACTTACCAACTTACCATTTTCTTCCCTGTCCAAGGTAAACATTGAGGCAACATTGTTAATTCAAGCATGGCAGGTATAAGCATTCAGGAGGCAAAGCATATGCAAACACGAGGGTCGTTTAAACATGATCGTTCAGGTGTTCAGTTGTTGATTTATGCGTTACAGTGACTCGCACGCGGATAGCCGCTAAGCGAGGATGAGTTATCTATATGAACATGAGTCGCTGGCATAGCCATAAAGGACACTAGTCTTAAACAAGAATAGTTTGCAACGAAAGTACAGTAGGCGCTACAAGCCATCTTGTTTAGTACAGTAGACTATACAGTAAGTTCAACCATGGAGCGGATAGTATGCAGCGAAAGAACGGTGGGCGCTGTACACTATCTGGTCCAGTACAGTTGGCTGAAACAGTGGAGTTCCATCCGGATCGGAGCGGCCCCAGTGCCCCGGAGACCGTCCGTGGAACTATGCCTCATTTTTGAGTTGACCGCGACATGCAGGTCAGGGTCTTTTCCAATTTCACGTGATACTCGAGTACTGTAGAACAGGAGTACAGTGGTACAGTAGAACAGTAGTACAGTAGTGCACGATTACAGGAGATGCTTGAATCATGATTCTGTACAGTGATTACTTGTCTTGATGCATTCCCCTGGTTCGAGGATTTGCCTTGGTGACCTAACGGTCCCAGATACTTGCAGGAACATTAAGGCACGGAACGACTACATAGTAGTCTTCCGGGGTTTGGATGAAAACACGGTAACATTCAAGCAGACAAGCATGCGTTTCTAAGGAACATAAGTAGGCACGTTTGCTCGGACCCGAAGGTAAGCCGAGAGATGAAACCGTTAAGGGACTTAGCATGCGAGGGTCTGAATATAAGCAGTATTTTATTTCCATGTTCTAGCAAGCAATATGAGTTGGGATTATTCCCTTAGCTAGGTGCATTGGATTTATTAGCATGCAGGGGGTGAATCACCTAGCGACTAGCATAAACATTCCAGATTTTATGTGTGCTGGCTAAGCAAAGACAAGTTCACCGTAGCCACCCACCTTAGCGATGATTCGCCTCGGTAGAGCGATACGCCTGAGCGAGCCTCTGAAAGCCTAAGCCGGATTCCTGTAGGGACAAGTCTGGATATCCTTTGCTTCTCGTTTGAGGCAAAGCGTGTCGGGACAGTTGCACTATTGCCGTTTGAGATGGCAGTCCGCTTGAGTGGAACGGGATGTTACAATCATGCCCTTCAGAGGATTACTACCGGGCAGCGTCCCTAGTGAAGACTCTTCCTTGATCCAGCCATTTCAAATGGCAACTTTTTACAATAAATTCATGGAGCAGGGAGGAGTATATCCCAAGATTAACCCTCGCACCAGTGGATGGCTTAGCCCCCATAATCTTTGATGGGCCAGTTTAACTGCATGGGCCCTGAAGCACTTTCAGATGGAGCTGGAAAGTATTAACTTATTTGAGGCTATGAGCGCCACTAGTGTTGGGCTGCCTATCAATCCTAATTTGTTCTTGGATTTGATGGAGCGATATAACTCGCTCACTGGGACTTTCGCCACTCCGATAGGTGAGTTGGGCCTAGCCCTTCATGAGATGACAGATATCTCAAAGCTGCCAATGGGAGACATTCCTTATGAAGAATACGTCCCCACCAACAAAGAGTTGAAGAATACCAACCCTCGGGCAGTGGTTATGTACCAAGAGCTGATGAGCCACTATCTTGCATGCACCACCTTCTACAGAGAGCCCTCTGATTTAGCCCATATTAACAAATGGGTATCCTATCTCTTCTTCCATCAGGCTAGAGATGCCAAGCAGGACAAGGTTGTAGATAGCAAAGACAAACCTTTGAACCTTCTGAGCATTCTTAATGCCAACACAATCGATGATATCATTGAAGATGCAGAGGCTCCAGATTATGTTCTGAATGAAGAGATAGGGGGTTATCCTGCAGGAACCAAAGCCTATAGTTATATGAGGCATTGCCAAAAGCCTCTGTCAAGAGAAGCTCAACTGGCTGGCTTCCTTTCTATTTGGCTATGCCGATGGGTGGTGCCTGGCATCGCATCTGCGGATCGCATTCATCGTAACACCTTATGGCCCGTAGTGCGTTTGGTATTTGGAGCAAGATTGGGCCTGCTCCCTGCCATGGTATGCAGGATACAAGTTGGCCTGAGGGCTATTACTGATGGGCTGCTGGCTGATACTACGCAGCGTGAAGGATATCCCAGAGTAGAATTGCCATTCTTATATCTGATGGGATGGTTAATCCTTTACAACACCAGAGTAATGTCTCCCGGATCTGCCAGTGGTTCGGACAATAACTTCTTGTTGAATTACAAGAATTCTTCTTGGAATGTGACTAGCGTCATAGATTGTCGACTAGCACTAAATTTTGCCCATAGTTGGAAATTCTTCTGCACCGTCCTCCCCGTACATATCAATCAACATGGGACTAAACTTCAGGATGTAGGTCAGGGGAAGACTATTCTTTCTCCTGAAGCCTTTTACCGGTTGGTCTGCATTAGACCTTCCCACCTGCTGTACAGAAGTGAGGACCACTGCTACTTTGAGCCTTATCTGCCTAGCCGTTTCGCCAGGCAATTTGGGTATGATCAGTTGCACGTGGGAAATCCCATCACCAGCTTCAAATTCAAAGGTGGGCTTATTGATGGAGCTAGAGGATGGCGGTATTTCATCATGGGTTATACTGGAGCAACCTTTGCTGTGCCCATAGCTTCTCTCTCTACGGAGTTGCACATTCTTCATTCGTACGCACAGTTTTATGTGTCCATCAATACCTTCCATCGTGATTTTGATGTACATGGAAGTTTCAGAATGCCCTCCCATAAGTCCACTGGAAGAGAGGAGATACCATCTGTCTTCTCTGATGAAGGTGATGAAACTACTGGTGCAAATAATTTTTTGTTAATATTACCGAGAGGAGTAATAGCTCCACCAGCAGAGCCTCTCATTATTTTCCATAAACGAAAGGCTTCCACTCTGGAAGAGCCTTCCCCCCGCAAGAAGAAGTTGGCTGCCAGAGGTCCTAAAAAGACTTCGACCAAGGGGGCCTCTTCCAGGAGTGAGACTATTGTTTCCCCTGTTGGGGATGATTCTTTGATTAGGGATCCTTCGCCTTTTAAAGAAGGAACCTCCACAGTTCCAGCTGAAAGTGCTGGAGATTCTTTTCCCGTGACTGCAGCCGCTACCATCATTACTGGTGGTGCTTCTATACCGCCTTCGAGGCCGAGCTCAATAATGATCAGTATACCTTTACCAAGACAAATAATGGGGCCAGCCCCTCCTTCATCTGTAAGTATTTTAAGCGAGATTCTACTCGATGAGCCTCGAGTAGATCTGGGTGATGACTAGGATGACTACCTTCAAGCGTCAGTTGGTGTACCCTCATCTCCAGGTATGACAGCTTGTTTAGATCATTAAGAAATGATTTAGCTATACATGCTACAGACGCAGTATATATACCATCGGCCATGGGTAAATATTGTCTTGACGCTTTTTTTAGGAAAATTTAACATCAAATTGATATTAACTTTCTCTTATCTTAGTTTTAGGCGAAGACATTTCTGGGGAGGGTGGAGCTGAAATAACCTCTGATTTTGTTGCGGATCCAGCTAATGAAACGGCGGTGACCACCATCGAAGAAGCATATCTTGAAGCCGTTGATCTTTCATCCACAGCATTCTCAGACATAATCCCGCCAGTAGCAGTTCAAATAATATCAGAGGTGAATGAACCAACCATCTCGACTGTGCCTCCTTTGTCGAGCATGCCAGCAACTTCGACTATTGTTGGTATCTCTTCTTTTGTCACGCCATCTGTTGAAGCAACGACTGTGACAAATCCTCTACAGTCATTCCAGAAAGAAGATTTACCGATATTGCGGCCACTCCTATCGTACATCCGATCTTTGCTATGCTAGTTGAACAATACACTAGCATATTCTACCTCACTTTGAAAGAATTGATATCCATGGTGCTGGAGAAGAATCTAGGCTTTGATGCTCTGAAGACGTCCTCCAAGCTCACTATAGCGCCGATTAGAAATTTTAATGACGTTGAAAGAGCTGATGCACTAGAGCAAATGGTTAATGGTTTAGAACAACCCATTAACGAATATTTGCAACTATTTTGAGGCAGCATCGATGACTTAGTTCAGGCTGAGTATGACTCCCTAACTGCTGAACTTGCTCAGAGGACAGAAACTTTAAACAAATCTATCCGGGAATATCAACAAGAGATGGAGAAAGAGCAAGCAGTATTGGTAGAGAGTATTCCTCAGCTGGCTCAGTATCGTGCAGAATACGAGGGATATGAAGTGAGGGTTCAAGAATTAGAAGTTGAACTTGCTCAGACAAGGGAGAGGCTTCTCAAAGCATCGCTAGTTCACAATGTATTGGAGGGTCAAGTGAATACATCTCGGCAGAACTTGACACATGTGGGTGTCATTCATGCAAGCTTTATTGATACTCTGTCTGAACCATCTCTCTTGAGCAATGAGAAGGCAAGGCAGGAACGGGCTCGCACTAACATTTTAAACTCCAGGAATGAGAGGGTGGCTACTTTGGCGCAACAGATCAGGGATTTAACTGCTCCTCCCCAATGATGTACTTTTTTGCTTCTCTTGTAATTTCTCAGAGATAATAAAGATACATTTTCTGACTTTGTGGACCCATCACTTTAGAATATGATAGGCTAAGATGAAAGTGATATCAGAGGTAATATGAATATGATATACTTTCGGTAAGGTTTAGCTGAATGTAAATCTATTCAGGGGTAATATAAACCTGATAGAATATAATCCAACTAAATTTGTATACAAAACACTATCAGAGGTAATATAAACATGATAGGTTTACAAATTAGTTAAGCATATCTATTCAGAGGTCACAAGAACCTGATAGAATATTATCCAACTAACCTTTGTACGTAGTATCGTCAGAATAAGATCTTCATCATACTCCGTTAAGCAAAGGAGATCAAGTGTAGTACTTCTTCAGGAATTTGCTGTTGATATGAGCCATTATCAAATTTCCATTAGACTTGGCTAATCTGTAAGCGCCATTTGAAATCATAAGGGCCCTCCATTTCTTTACAATTGTTTGTGCGAGCTTTGGACATCGTACCAGAGGTAATATGGACGTAGTACAATAACATGTTTGTTGAGGACATCCCACTGGGGGATCCTTGGTGGACCTATTATTTGTTGCGCACGTTGAGTGTAAATAATAAGTTCAAAACAAGCCCAATCAAAGGAAATATGGACGTGATAGGTTTTGTGGCTAGTAAAGACATCCTGTTGGAGAATTTTTTTGTGGACCCATTACTTTTTTGCACACATTAGTACAAGTAATAGGTTTGAGACAAGTCCTGCCAGAGGTAATATAAACGTTGTAAAATATGACTCTGTGGGGATAGTGGAGAGACATATTCCAGAGATAATATGAACATGAACTGACCTTTTCTCTTTGCTGGGGAAAATGAGGATAGTTCAGAGGTAATATGGACATGAACAATTCGTTTCCATTGCGGGCATCCCACGGGGGGGTTTTGGTGGACTTATTACTTCTTGTGCACGAGACTGCAAGTAATAAGTTTAAGGCAAGCCCTGCCAGAGGTAATATGGACATGGTAGTTTTTGTGGACCTAACACCACTGGCATACTTAAAGTTAAGTACGGGTGTTAAGTTGAGACGACAACCGATATCAGAGGTAATATGGACATGATAGGTTTTGTGGCTAGTAAAGACATCCTGCTGGAGAATTTTTTTGTGGACCCATTACTTTTTTGCACATGTTAGTGCAAGTAATAGGTTTGAGACAAGTCCTGCCAGAGGTAATATAGATATTGTAAAATATGACTCTGTGGGGATAGTGGAGAGACATATTCCAGAGATAATATGAACATGAACTGACTTTTCTCTTTGCTGGAGAAAATAAGGATAGTTCAGAGGTAATATGGACATGAACAATTCGTTTCCATTGCGGGCATCCCATAGGGGATTTTTGGTGGACTTATTACTTCTTGTGCACGAAAGTGCAAGTAATAAGTTTAAGGCGAGCCCTGCCAGAGGTAATATGGACATGAAAGTTTTTGTGGACCTAACACCACTGGCGTACTTAGAGTTAAGTACGGGTGTTAAGTTGAGACGACAACCGATATCAGAGGTAATATGGACATAATAATCGATAGCCAAACCCGGAAGGTTTGCTCAGAGGTAATATGAACATGACAAACTCAGCCTGAGAGAAATATTATGACAGCAGTTCAGAGGTAATATGAACATAAACTAATGAAGATAGACCAAAGGATCATTCTGCTGGGGAGATTGATGGGACGATAGCTCAGAGGTAATATGAACATGGCTAACGTCTAACGAGATTGGTTTGAATAGTCACTGCGGGAGTGTGCGAGTAGACCTAAGGATTGCTCCGCTGGAGGAATTTTAAGGATCCATTATCCATTGCGTACCCAGGATTCTTGGATACAGATGATGGCTCTTTACAAGAATTTATAACGAAGGAGAAAATATTGCATATAGGCACTTGCTGGGGATGCCAATTTGCTGAATCATATCTATATAGAGGTCATATGAACATGATAGAATATGTTTCTCGATCTTCGACGATCGAGAAAATATTGCACATAGGCACTTGCTGGGGATGAAGAACCAAGAGTTGATTTGTACATCTGGGTCGTAGACTTATTACCCATGGCATACCTTAAGTACATATAATAAGCTGAAATGACTAGCACTATCAGGGGTTATGCGAACGTGATAGTAGGAAGTCGAAGAGAAGAACTTCACTCAGAGGTAATGTGGACATGGAAAAGTTCTAAAAATATCTTACTCAGAGGTAAGGTGGACGTGGTAAGATATGACTTTGTGGGGGATAAAGAAAAATAGGGCAGAGGTACTTTTTGTGGTGATAGATTTACTCTGCTGGAGAAAGTAGAGAGACGTAGTTCAGAGATAATATTGACGTGAACTGAACGATAGCAACAACATGGGAGTTGGGAGATTTGCCACTTGTTTTCCCTTGATGTTGGGAGATTTTGCCACTTGTTTTCCCTTGATATGATCAAAGGGTCCATCTGCCTCATCATAGACGGAAGATGTATTTTTACGCACAGGACGCATTTGAAATTTCCGAATTGGCACTGAGGCTTTGCCGAAATTTTTTTCTGCCACGTCACAGACGGGAGACGAAGGTTTACGCGCAGGACGCGTTTGAAACTTCTGGATTGGCACTGAGGCATTGCTAGAAGTCTTGTCTGCCATATTATAAATGGGAGACAAATTTTTACACACAAGGCATGTTTGAGGCTTCTGGATTGGCACTGAGGTATTGCCAGAAGTCTTATCTGCTACGTCACAAACGGAAGATAAATTTTTATGCACAGGGCGTATAGGCTGTGTTGTCACAACCTTGTTGATCAGAGAATGAGAGCTTGCAGGAAGGGTAGAGGATGCCTTAGGCATCCACACTTTATGCAGCTTCCTGTTGTTCTAGACAGAGGGGGAATGAGAGCTACCCCCTGCACGAAGCATGTCTTCATAAGCAGATTGGTCGAACTGGACGACCAAAGTCTTCTTCGTCGATCCGATGGATATAGCATCGTGTTGAGCAATTACTTTCTCGTCAGAGAAGAAAATTTTCCCCAACAGAGTCGCTATTCTGTTTGAATAAACAAATTGAAGGAAGAAGAGGGTTTATACGAAACCTTTCTTTTGTTTACAAACAAGAAAAAGAGTACAATTAATCCTATATGAGGATGTTAAGTACAATAAAAATGATTCTGGAGAATAATTGCTATAGGAGTCTGATTTGCGGTCGATCACTTTGTCCCTTGGACCACAAGATGATGAAGAAGTGCTGTAGAAGGAGAGGAAGCTTCAAAAGTTGCAAGTGAGATTGAATTCTCGTTGCCAAAGTTGTCAATCAATACTCTCTGTCTGTACTCTATGTCTCTGATCTCTTGATCCTTGATCCCCCTGGTTGTGCCCTTTATCCCTGTGATCAGGGGTCTCTATTTATAGAGATCATTCAAAATAACTGTTCAGTTGGCATAGAAGCCAAACTGTGAAAAAAGTTGCATCTTTTACGCGGCGGTTATAATAACTGCTACCCACGTTCAAATAATCTTCTGAATCTGCGTGTGACACATATCCCTTTATAAGGTAACGCGTATAACTGCTTCTCGAAGATCGCGGCATGTAAGCCACGTAGGTAATTGTACCTTGCGTAAAGATGGTTGGCGTAAAAGTCAAATAGCTGTCTTGTTGGAGTAAAAGCCAAATAGCTGTCTTGTTGGCGTAAAAGCCAAAGAGCTGTTTTGTTGGCGTAAAAGCCAAAAGAGCTGTTTTGTTGGCGTAAAAGCCAAAAGAGCTGTTTTGTTGGCGTAAAAGTCAAACTCTGTGTAAAACTTGATGGTGCATGAATAATAGATAACCAGTGTAAAATAGCCAATTATCCATCACGACTGAGGTCTTGAGCATATTCTGGGCTAAATAGCCTTATCACGTACCTTTGCAAATATAGCCGAGTTAGCATATTTCGAGGAGATAGCATACGGCGTACTCCTATAGTTGAAAATAGCCTGGTTGGCATAAAATGCGAGGATGGTGATGTGAGCGTATTAGTCATAGTTTTAGCTCTCCCAGTCAATCATCCATCACGACTGAAGTCATGAGCGTATTTTGAGCTAAATAGCCTTATCACGTATCTTTGCAAATATGGCCGAGTTGGCATATTTTGAGAAGATAGCATACAACGTACTCCTATAGTTGAAAATAGTCTGGTTGGCGTAAAATACAAAGATGGTGATGTGAGCGTATTAGTCACAGTTTTAGCTCTTCTAGTCATGACAAAATCTGAAGAATAGAACCAAATCTCGTGTATTAAATGTAGAGATATGCCTCCATCTCGTACATTAAATATAGAGATATGCCTTGAGCTCTGTGCAGAAAACAGATTTTGACGTGGCGTCTAATTTTGTCTTCATCTTGAGCGTAAAACTCATTTCTGCCCATGTAGAATAGGCAGCGTATTCTTTGAATGCGTAAAAATGACTTGTATCAAGAATATGTCACTAAACGACAACCTGGGTCTCTGTGCAAAATTATTATCACAGGCGTTCTCTCGATCATCGTGCAGCACTTTTGTCAGGAGTCAGGTTCACTGTTCTGTCTGACAAATTCATCCGAGGAATACGAAGAGTTCCTCGTACAACTTTATGCTGCATTAAAAACAAACGTATTTTGAACTTTACGCAGGAGGGCTAAGTAACCTTTTATGCAGAACAATCTTGAAACACTGCTTTACGCGGGCAGCTTTGAAGCTCTACTTTACGCCGAACAGCTTTGAAGTCATATTTTATGCCACACAGCCTTGAGCTCTGTTTTACGCGTATAGCTCTGAAGTCATATTTTATGCCACACAGCCTTAAAGCTCTGTTTTATGCGGACTTCATGTATGTTGGAGGTTTTAACTGTATAATATGCGTACAATTCTCCAGCATATTTTATGCTTCTACAATGACATGTCCCCAAGCTGAAACAGAAAATTTTGATTGCATGAGTAAAGGCCTTGCTATGTGCTGAAAATACATAATCAAGGACTCTACTAAAATTTTTTGGGTATGAACATGAGGGACAGAATATTCAACTTCTATTCCTACAGAAGCACAATAATCATCAAAAGTACAAGAAGTGAACTCAGCTGCATTATCAAGTCGAATCATTCTAACATGTTGGTCAGGAAAATAAGTCTTAAGCTTAATCAACTGAGAACGTAGCTTGGAGAAGGCAACATTTCTAGATGAGAGTAAAAAAATATTTGACCATCGACTAGAAGCGTCTATTAGAACCATAAAATACCTGAAAGGTCCGCTAGCAGGATCAATAGGTCCGCAAATATCACCTTGTATTCTTTGAAGGAATGGTGGTAATTCAGAAGCTATTTTGAGAAGTGAAGGTCCTGTAATGAGTTTACCCTGTGAATAAGCTACACACAAATGTTTAGTAGGAAAAAATACTTTGGTATGATAAATTATGCCCATTGGTATTGTTGATGACCTTTCTCAACATAGTTGATCCTGGATGACCCAATTTGTCATGCCAAAGGATTAGATTCCTTGGATCCTTTAGCCTTTTTCTAGTGATGGAGTGAGATTATACTACCTTCATAGTAGTTTGATATAGCCCCGAGGAGATTAACTTTCACTTTTCTAATGTGAGCTTATTGCTTCCAACATTAGAGGTGATCCAAATATACTCTTTGCTATCATCGTTCATGGTTTCAACATGAAACCCGTTCATTCGAATCTCTCTTAAGCTGAGTAGATTTATATTAGATTTACTAGAGAATACTGTATTTCAAATGACTAAGTATGTTCTATTTGGCAACACAACATCGACCTTACCATAACCTTCTATAATCTGCATGGGTCCAGAATGGTGGTCACCTTGACAGTGTTTGAGGCATATGTTATGAAAAACTTCCTAGTTTTTAATATAGTGTGAGTTATTGCACTATCTATCAAGCATATGCCATCATCATTGTCCATACCTTTCAAAAACAAAAATTAATAATATATTAATATGCTACTAAATGGTTAAACTTGCCATATTGCCAATTATTACAACTTGATCTAAATCTACATGAAACTACTTTAAAGAAAGTAAACTACCTAGACTATAGTTCATATAATGACCAATTTATTCAAAGTGGAAAGTAAATAGACTTAGATAAGCATACAATAACTATTCATTGACTTTGCCTATCATGGCGTTGAACTGGTCTTCCGAAATTGTGTTTCCATCCTTATCTTGGAAGAAATTATTAAAATCTATGTGTGTTGTACCCTCCATGAGATTAGTCTCCACAGCCTTTGAGGCTTCATACTCGTCCACTTTTTTTTATGAGGTGTGACAGTTTTGCATCCAATGACCAGCTCTTCCACAACGTTTGTAAATATCAGTTGGAGCAGCTGGATTAGAAATTTTGGCATTATTTCTTCGAGGATTAAATCCCTTATTTTTGAACCGTGTATCATTCATTGGACCCAGATTATTGTCAAGCCTCGATCTCCTGCAGGCAATCGGCCGTCCCCGCTAGGCGCGATTCACCGTGCCAGCGCTCCCGCGGGATGATCGCTTGACCCATCTGGGCGTGATGCCGCACGAGCGTGAGACGCGCCCGTGCAAGGCCAAGGTCCGAACAGGCGGTAAGAGGTCTAAGCCACAGAGTCGCACATATTGTCCGAGTGTAGCGAAATTATAAACACATAGGCGATTGGTAATAAGTTCACAAAGTTGTCAATAACGGAAGCATTGAATAACACAAGTATAGAAAGAAAATAAGCTCTTTATTGATATTTAATAAGTGTTAGAAGCGACGCTTGGCCGAGATTACAAATTCGTTCAGGTATTTCAGATATTCTCGATGCGATGCAATAACTCGCACACGGATTGCCGCTAAGCGAGGATGACTTATCTATATGGAGGGTCACTGGCATAGTCATAATGGACAATGTCTCACTAGCGGAATGGGAGTAACGCTTGAATAGGACGTCATAAGCCATTCTGTCGAACAATTATAGATTCCTCTTCAATGAGTATGGGGATGAGAATGGTGCGAACATAAAATAATATGGGCGTTACGCACCATCCCCATAAACAAGAAAGAGAACAACATGGAGTCCGTCTAGACCGGATCGGTCCCAGTGCCCCAAGATCGTCCGCGAAATGGGATGTTGTAATCCCCCTTGTGCACAAGTTGTCCGTGACATGCAAGTCTTGGGTTTCAGGTTCACAGGATAACTCTATTTTGTTCAGAAAGAGTATGCTCCATGAGCTGTGCTTTCTTGCTTTACTTGACATGATTCTTGTTCAGTATTCACTTGACTTTATGCAATCTATGGCAATACGAGCATGAGACAATCACATAGCATGATCTGTCCTTGCATAGTCTTCCTGAGTCGTTAGATTGAGTACAAGACGAGTATCAAATTTTTTCGAGGTGATGTTATCTCGCTTAACTGTCCATTAATGTAGTTTCCTAGTTTGGAAAATGCCTTGGCGACCTAACGGTACCGAATACTTTCAACGTTCTATAATTGGCTCAGAACGACTATTAGATAGTCTTCCGGTGGTTTGGATGAATGCAAGGCAAGATAGTATTTACTTGATTTTGGTATGCAAATTATAAGACAAGCATTGAATCGAGGCAATGCATACAAGTTAACATATAAGCAGGCAAGCATTACATTCATAAAAAAACTTAAGCATTTACGTTTGGCACGGTATGAGAGTAAGCTAAGGAGGAAAACCGTAAGGGAAAACTTAAGCATTTACGTTTGGCACGGTATGACATAGTAAGCTAATATATAATATTACGCTTTCAGGAATTTGGAGGCATTCTCGATGCACAACCCAAATAAAATTACTTAATACGTGACACGATGTGTCACACCTCGACGCACTTTAAATCATGAACAATAATCAGGCAATAGTAATATCAGCACAGATATAATATTCGAGTCCAATTACCAATTATACATTGGGTCACAGGAATCAGGATCACTTTGTAACATGTATGCTATTGTCTTGTACATAGCCGATTAGTCACTATCCACTTAGTCAGTGTCACGCCCCAGTCCCAAAATCATGTGGAACCAGGCCACGTGGCATTGGCCAGCTGACACGTCTCCGAAGAAAAACCCAATTTTGGACCCAAAGAGACGTGCTACACTGTCCTAAAATACTAACAAGTCTAGTAATAGCATATAACAGGTAACATCTAATCTCATCCACAATATATCAAGGAACACTGAAATAAGTACAGGAATATAAGTGCTAAGTCTGAAATGTCATAGTATAACCCAAATATGTCTGGTGGAAACAAATCCACTACAAAACTAAAATAAGAGTGCTGAAATATAACATGACTAGAGCATCGGCTATCTAGATAAAGAGGCTCCAGCTCTACATGGTAAATCTACCCAAGATTAGAGGAACTCGGATGGCAGCACCTCTAGCTCCTCCTTGAATGCGTACCTCATCTCCTGCCCAGGTCCGTACACCGTGGGATAGTACGCCTCATCTAAATCTGGAAGGGAACCAAGTCCTCAGTGGGACATAACAAGATACATAAAAGCATGCCATATATATAAATACTGAATAAATAAAGGGTGAACTAACCATCTAAGTGTATGCAATTGTGAAGACAACCTTGGTACGTATGGGTAGGCATAAGCATAACGTCCAACGTCCTCTAGAGTGTGGTATCTGCAACATCCATCATTCCGAAGAATGAGGTATCTGTACATATATAACGTCCAACACTCTAAGGGACGTGGTATCTGCAAGTATATATACGTCTATATCACTCCAAAGAGTGCGGTATCTGCAATAAAGAAGGTGGGTGTCCCATACGCCTACTAGTTGTCTTCTTCGCCCAATACGGATATACAAGTCGAATCCACAACGTGCATACCATGTAGCTATATGCCAAGTCATAACTTTCTAGATAATTATGACTACGTGCTAAACCGTGATGTGTGTTTCACGCACCGGTAGCTAATCGAGTACGCGAACCTGCATCCCAATATGAGTTTACAATCGTGATGCGTGTACCAGTATCAGGGTCTAGGAGGATATCAGAATACCCTTATATCTGCAGGTGAGTCTGATAATGTCTAAGTCAGATACACTACGTATCGACATATTTATCGATTTCACCCGAGTCAATCTCAGGCGCACACAGTTATATGTATTTTGCAATAGGAATATATACAATAATTTATAATTTAAACAGTAGAATTTGGCAATGTATACTTGCCTGAGCAAGACTTCGTATAGTGTACGTCTTGAGAATGTGTGTAAGTTTTGGTGAAAGAAGTAGGATTAGAGTTTGGGAAGTGTTGTAATATATATAGGGATAAGGAAGCGGTGGTGAAACTTAGGGATTAAGAATTACTGCTGCTGCTACTTTCATCCTTTCATTGGTTTAGGTTTTGGTTGGTCTGCCATTGGTTTAGGTTTCGATTGGGGTTAGTTTAGGAATAATAGATAGAGAGGCGGTGGGGGATGAGTCATGGGGGATGAGTCATAAGAGGGTTGTTTTACGCGCGGTGAAAGGATTTAAGCGGTGGGATTGGTTTACGCGCGGAGGTGGTTTTTGTTACTGCTGCTGTTTATTTCTAACTTTACGCGTGGTGAAAGAAAATTTGGTTTATATACTGCTGTTGTTTAAGCACGGAAAAGTATACGAGGGGTGATGAGTTGCTGCTGATATTTCCTTACTTTACGCGAGGGTTGGTTAACGGGTTGCGGGTTTGGGTTTGATCCAATGGAGAATTTTATTCTAATAAATTTTATATATATATATATATATATATATATATATATATATATATATATATATGTAAAAATTACATTGGTTTATACGGTCTAGCTACTGCCAAAAGGGTCGCCTACATGGAATAAATTAGAAAAAATTTATAATAGCTCCATAAATCCTCTAAGTGCTCAAATATCTCAAAATAAATCTAATAAAATCTATTCTCTCTATTTAGCTCATAATTAATATATTTTCAGGGTTAGGGGTTTTACATTCTACCCAACTTATAAAAAATTTGTCCTCGAAATTAAAACTAAGTCACGGTAGAAAGTAAGAATGGTAGAAGATATAAATTAACATGGTAATTTCATACCTTGGTTTATGAACAGGTTCGGATAATGTTTGCGCATGTCATCTTCGCGCTCCCAAGTAGATTCTCCTGGCGTGCCATGCTTCCATGCTATGCGGACCAAGGGAATAGACTG
Organism: Iris macrosiphon; assembly: GCA_036927795.1. NCBI lineage: Eukaryota > Viridiplantae > Streptophyta > Magnoliopsida > Asparagales > Iridaceae > Iris > Iris macrosiphon. Next base: position 16,010,195 of record JAYESA010000018.1, on the reverse strand, counting down.
GTTTCTCAATACTTTCTCTCGATGATCAAGGATTTCCACGGGTTGCTCTTGATATGATAAGCTCAGCCCAATGGTGATTTCTGAATGGTCGAGGACATGACTGCTATCTGCCACATACCTCCTGAGTTATGACACATGGAATACGTCATGTACTCCCTCAAGTGAAGGTGGTAGCGCAAGTCGATACGCCACTTCTTCCACTCTCTCTAACACGTTAAATGGTCCAATATATCTTGGACTCAACTTACCACGCCCTCTGAATCGAATGGTGCCTCTGGTGGGTGATATCCTCAAGAAGACATGATCTCCCTCTTTAAACTCCAAGGGACGATGATGAAGGCTTGCCCATTGTTTTTTCCTGTCTTGTGATGCTCGCAAGTGTCCTTGGATTTTCTTTACCTTCTCCACTGTGCGAACAATCAATTTTGGTCCTAGAATCTGTCTTTCACCCACATCACTCCAACATACTGGAAAATGACACTTCCTCCCATACAGTGCTTCGTAGGGAGCCATTTGAATGCTCGCTTGATAGCTACTGTTATAGGAAAACTCAAACAAATATAAATGGTCTTCCCATGATCCACTGAAATCAAGCATGCACGCTCTTAACATATCTTCTAGTGTCTGAATAGTACGCTCGGATTGGCCATCTGTCTGCGCATGATACGATATACTGAACTTTAGGCGGGTGCCAAGACTTTCTTACATACTTCGCCAAAAGTAAGATGTGAACCTTGTATCCCTGTCAGACATGATACTAACTGTTACTCCGTGCAGTCGCACAATATCTCTCATATACATGTCTGCTAAGTCCTCTGTGGATTGCCCAACTCTGAAGGGTAAAAAGTGGGCAGCCTTGGTGAGTCGATCTACGATCACCCATACCGCATTACGACCATTAGTACTCCTTGGAAAGCCCGTAACGAAGTCCATAGTGATGTGCTCCCATTTCCACTCAGGTATTGGGAGTGGTTGGAGTAAGCCTGCGGACCTTTGATGCTCAGTCTTGACTTGCTGACACACTAGGCATTTTACCACAAAGCGGGATATATCCCTCTTTATTCCATGCACCAATAGTACTGTCTCAGGTCTCTGTACATCTTCGTGTCTCCTGGATGAATAGAGTACGTTGAGCTAGGCGCTTCTAACATCAGCTCTTGACGAAGTTCTCCATTCGGGACATAGAGACGGTCACCACATCTTAAAGTCCCGTCCTCGTGTATGCGTAATCCTGTTTGTATTCCGGCCTCTGTCCTTTGTCGAAGCCTCTGGAATCTGGCATCTGTTGGTAGGGCAGCCTTGATCCTTTCGACCAATGTTGATTGCAACTAGTAACTTGACAACTGGCCGTCAGTTCCTGGCATAATGACTTCTATACCCAGCTGTTCTAGGTCATTCAATAGATATTGCTGGGTAGTCAAAAAGAATGCTATGGGCCTCCTGCTTAAAGCATCGGCTACTACGTTGGCCTTTCCCAGATGGTACTGCAGCTCAATCTCAAAGTCTGACATTACCTCGAGCCAACGTCTTTGTCTCAGGTTCAAGTCCTTCTGGGTGTAGACGTACTTTAGGCTTTTGTGATCAGTGAATATCTCCACTCGTTCTCCGTATAGATAGTGTCTTCAAAGCTTCAAGGCAAAGATGATTGCCGCAAGCTCCAGGTCGTGAGTGGGGTAATTCTTCTCATGGGTCCTCAGTTGTCTAGAGACATAGGCCACAACCTTCCCATGTTGCATCAAGACGCAACCTAAACCTTTTCCGGATGCATCGTTGTAGATTATGAATCCTCCGGATCCTGAAGGTATGGTCAAGATAGGTGTCATAGTCAGATGCTTTTTTAGCTCGCCGAATGCTATCTGACACTCCTTTGACCAGATGAACTCCTGCTCCTTGCGGGTCAAGCGAGTCATCGACTCCGCGATCCTTGCAAAGTTCTCTGCGAACCTCCGGTAATATCCGGCAAGTCCTAGGAAACTCCTCACCTCTGAGACGTTGGTAGGGGTCGGCCACATTTCTACTGACAAAATCTTCGCTGGGTCTACCGAAATACCATCTCCTGAAATAACATGTCCAAGGAAAGTGATACGATCTAGGAAAAACTCGTATTTACTCAGCTTTGCATAAAGCCTCTCACGTCTTAGTGTCTCTAACACTAGCCTCAAGTGCTCTCCGTGCTCCTCGTGGTTCTTTGAATACACCAAGATGTCGTCGATGAAGACTACCACGAAGCGGTCCAGATTATGGAGTACTCTGTTCATTAGGTTCATAAATACGACAGGTGCATTTGTCAATCCAAAAGGCATCACTAAGAACTCATAGTGACCATAACGAGTCCTGAATGTTGTTTTTGGAATGTCTTCTCTCCGCACCTTTATCTGATGATAGCCTGATCTCAAATCTATCTTTGAGAATACTACTGCTCCTGTGAGTTGGTCGAACAGATCATCAATTCGCGATAGGGGGTACTTATTTTTGATTGTCAAAGCATTAAGGGCTCTGTAATCAATGCACATTCGGAATGTCCCATCCTTCTTTGGTACAAACAACACTGGTGCTCCCCAGGGTGATGCACTAGGATGAACAAATCCCTTGATCTGTAACTCTTCTAGTTGTAGCTTCAGCTCGTCTAGCTCCTTCTTTGCCAACCGGTACACATTTGAAGATACCGGCGCTGCTCCTGGTACTAATTCAATAATGAACTCTACCTCTCTATCAGGCGGTAGGCCTGGCAACTCCTCCAGAAATACATCCTTGAATTCTGTAACAATAGATGGTGGAGCGGTCTCCATAGCCATGGAAACTCTAGGTGTCTGGCCTATTCCTTGCTTGATGGTGTCCCGCATGTACTTGAACTCCGAGTGATCTAGTGGTCTAAAAGTGACGCTACCTCTCCGGCAGTCTAGTATAGCATTGTACTGGCTCAACCAGTCCATGCCTAAAATAACGTCAAAGTTTTGCATCTGGAGTACTAAAAATCCTGCCCTCATCTCCCTACTACACACGACTACGGAGCATATTTTAATAGTGCTAGTAACTGGTACGATGCCTCCTCCGATAAGAATCTTCCAACTCTTAGGCAAGGGGGAAGTAGATACTCTATGTATGGCTACGAAACTACTAGATATAAAAGATAGCGTAGCGCCAGAATCAAATAATGTAGTTGCAGGTATTTATGCAACTAAAATGGTACCTGTGATAGTTTCTTCCTCTGGTTCCTCCACAATTGCGGCTAAGGCAAAGGCATGTCCGTGCCTCTGCCCTCTTCCCTGCTGCCTGGCTCGGTCGAACTGAGCCTCTTGTGGGGCCAAGGGTGGTCCCTTCTGAAATCCTCCGGGTGCTAGGGGGTGCTGACCTCCAGTCGGGGGTAGTATCCTCTAGACTGGTGCTGTTGGCCCTTGTCCGTTCTGGGGTGCTGCCTCCCTGCATTGTGGACAGTCTCTAGCCAGGTATTGACTTGCTCCATATATCATGCACAGTCCAAGCTTCTTTCGGCAGTCTCTGACGAAATGTCCTTTCTTGCCACAATGATGACAAGTCGGAAGCTCCTTGTGCTGATATGGCACTGTCCTTTGTGCCTGTATTCCTGGATGATGGATTGGCCCTCATGTTTTGGCCTGGGCTTTGGCTGGTATGGTCGTGCTGGGGTGCCTCGCTTCTCTGCCAATGACCTCCTGGATTCTTGCCTCTGAAAGAACCTCCTCATAGGAGATCCTTAACTGCGTGGTGGTATACCTTTGTAGCTCGGAGGTAAGGCCGGGGTGGAACCTACTGGCCTTCTTCAGCTCGTTAGGTATCAGGATGGCACTAAATCGACTAAGTCGACTAAACTCTGCGTCGTAGGCATCTACGGTCATAGTTCCTTATTCCAAGTGTAGGAACTGGTAGTATAGAGCATTCCTGACCATAGCTGGGAAATACTTCACATTGAAGTACACTAAGAATTGCTCCCACGTCTGGTTCTTGCCGACGCTGCGCTCTATGGAGTTCCACCAATGATGGGCGTTGCCTTTGAGTTGGGGCCTCACCCGCGGTCATCCAAAGGTCTGGGTGTAGCTGTGAACCCTCCAGCAGCATCTCCGTGTTGGAGACCCAATCTGAGATCTCCTCCGGAGTTTCGCTGCCCGAAAAGGTTCCTGGGCCCATCTGGCGAAAACCTCGGACAGTACCAGCTAGTTGGACAGGTGCTGGTGTAGCTGTTCTCTCCAGAGCTGTCATCAAGCTCTATCTCAAGGTCTCAGTCTGATGCCATTGTGTCTGCATCATGGCTTGGAAGAATTGGAACATTTGTGGTTGTCCCTCTAGTTGTGGCATCAGGGCTGGAAAGGGTGGAGGTGGAGGCAAAGATGTTTTTGCATGTTGTGTTGGTGCCTGGGAGGTCTATCCTTCTTGCTGAGCTAGTGCAGCTTCCTGAGTAAGACCATTATGGAGGTATGGTAGATAAACCAGTGTCTATCTCAGGGACTGGTCTCTCGGGGTAGTCGGGGTCCTATTGACATCATGCGAGGGGTCTGTTGCCTGATTAACCCTATCATCTGTGTGTCCACTGGGTACGTCCATATTTCTGGGGAAAAAGAAACAAACATGATGTAAGCATTTAATAAAATATTTGTGTAAAATAGGTTGCTAAGCCGTCCGCGTAAAACAGAGATTCAAAGAAGTTTTGGTGTAATTTAAGACTTCAGAGCTGTCCGCGGAAAAATCAAGATTCTAGATAGTCTGCGTAAAGTAAGGATTCGAGACTGTCTGCGTAAAGCAGAGATAGAGATTTTTGAAATTGTCTGCATAACACAGAGTTTCAAGCTGTCTGGCGTAAAGTAAAGATTTAACTATCTGGCGTAAATCATGGGTTCAGAGCTATCTGCGTAAAAGTCTGCTATACTTACTGCGTAAAGTCTGCCTAAAAGTCTGTGCATAAAAAAATCTGTGTGCGTAAGGGTTTCTTGCGTAAAATCAAACATACGTTGTTTTTATTGCAGCGTAAAATCTGCCTAAAACTCGCGTAAAAAGGTCTGCCAAAAATCTGCGCGTAAAAGTCTAGTATACGTTTGCAGCGTAAAGTTACACGAGGAAATCTTTGTTTTCCTTGGATGAATTTGTCAGATAATTTAGTGAACCTGACATCTGACAAAAAGTACTGCACGATGATCGAGAGGGTGGCTGTGATGATGTTTCTGCACAGAGACCCAGGTTGTCGTTTAGTGACATATTTGATTCACCACTCAAGGGATGATTAAGTCTTCTGAATACGCTGTCTATTGTAATGAGCTTTTACGCTCAAGATAAGACAAAACCTTGATGTTACGTAAAAAGTTGTTTCATGCTCAGGGCTCGAGGCATATTTAATGCACAAGATTTTTCTTTGACATGATTGGGAAAGCTAAAATTATGACTAATACGCTTATATCACCATCCTTGTAGTTTACGCCTAATCAGGCTACTCTACGCTGGTTATCAAGTTTACGCTGGGGTAGTTTCCTACATGGCTTGCATGACGTGTCATATGCAGGATTAGGAAAACTATGGAAACGTGGTTAGCAGTTGTCATAACCGCAGCGTAAAGTTGGCAGTCTCTTCATAGTTTGGCTTTTTACGCCAACAAGACAGTCAATTAGCTTTTATGCCAACAAGGGTAAAGGGTTTTCGGCGTAAAACTTGTTTTATCCAACCTAGGATAGTTGAAAAGGAAGAATGAGATTTAGTCAAGTATGAATGAGATCCTTATGCTCTATTCCTATACGCAGGCCTTTTTGGTACAGTTATGTAACCAAAATAATATAAGCTAGACTTGCATGGGCCACCACTAAAACCATGTCATGCCCCAGTCCTAAAATCATGTGGAACCAGGCCACGTGACATTAGCCAGCTGACACGTCTCCGAAGGAAAACCCAATTTTGGACCCAAAGAGACATGCTACGCTGTCCTAAAATACTAACAAGTCTAGTACTAGCATATAACAGGTAACATCTAATCTCATCTACAATATATCAAGGAACACTGAAATAAGTACTGGAATATAAGTGCTAAGTCTGAAATGTCATAGTATAACCCAAATATGTCTGGTGGGAACAAACCCACTACAAAATTAAAATAAGAGTGCTAAAATATAACATGACTAGAGCATCGGCTATCTAGATAAAGAGGCTCCAGCTCTACATGGTAAATCTACCCAAGATCAGAGGAACTCGGATGGCAGCACCTCTAGCTCCTCCTCGGATGCGTACCTCGTCTCCTGCCCAGGTCCGTACACCGTGGGATAGTACGCCTCATCTAAATCTGGAAGGGAACCAGGTCCTCGGTGGGACATAACAAGATACATAGAAGCATGCCATATATATAAATACTGAATAAATAAAGGGTGAACTAACCATCTAAGTGTATGCAATTGTGAAGACAACCTTGGTACGTATGGGTAGGCGTAAGCATAACGTCCAACGTCCTCTAAAGTGTGGTATCTGCAACGTCCATCATTCTGAAGAATGAGGTATCTGTATATATATAACGTCCAACACTCTAAGGGACGTGGTATCTACAAGTATATATACGTCTGTATCACTCCAAAGAGTGCGGTATCTGCAATAAAGAAGGTGGGTGTCCCATACGCCTACTAGTTGTCTTTCCCTCCTAATGCGGATATACAAGTAAAATCCACAATGTGCATACCACATAGCTATATGCCAAGTCACAACTTTCTAGATAATCCTGACTACGTGCTAAACCGTGATGTGTGTTTCACGCACCGGTAGCTAATCGAGTACGCGAACCCGCATCCCAATATGAGTTTGCAATCATGATGCGTGTACGAGTATCAGGGTCTAGAAGAATATCAGAATACCCTGGCATCTGGAGGTGGGTCTGATAATGTCTAAGTCAGATACACTATGTATCGACATATTTGTCGATTTTACCCGAGTCAATCTCAGGCGCACACAGTTATATGTATTTTGCAACAGGAATATATGCAATAATTTATAATTTAAACAGTAGAATTTGGCAAGGTATACTTTCCTGAGTAAGACTTCGTATAGTGTACATCCTGCATATGTGTGTAAGTTTTTGTGAAAGAAGTGGAATTAGAGTTTGGGAAGTGTTGTAATATATATAGGGATAAGGAGGCGGTGGGAAAACTTAGGGATTAAGAATTACTGCTGTTGCTGCTTTCATCCTTTCATTAGTTTAGGTTTTGGTTGGTCTGCCATTGATTTAGGATTCGGTTGGGGTTAGTTTAGGAATAATAGATAGAGAGGCGGTGGGGGATGAGTCATGGGGGATGAGTCATAAGAGGGTTGTTTTACGCGCGGTGAAAGGATTTAAGCGGTGGGATTGGTTTACGCGCGGAGGTGGTTTTTGTTACTGCTGCTGTTTATTTCTAACTTTACGCGTGGTGAAAGAAAAGTTGGTTTATATACTGCTGCTGTTTATGCGCGAAAAAGTATACGCGGGGTGATGAGATGCTGCTGATATTTCCTTACTTTACGCGGGGGTTGGTTAACGGGTTGCGGGTTTGGGTTTGATCCAATGAGAAATTTTATTCTAATAAATTATATATATATATATATATATATATATATATAAATTACATTGGTTTATACGGTCTAGCTACTGCCCAAAGGGTCGCCTACATGGAATAAATTAGGAAAAATTTATAATAGCTCTATAAATTCTCTAAGTGCTCAAATATCTCAAAATAAATCTAATAAAATCTATTTTCTCTATTTAGCTCATAATTAATACGTTTTTAGGGTTAGGTTTTACAGTCAGGTTCATACTGAAATCTCAGTTCAACTCTTGCCATGTTCATAGCCATTCTTAGCTCATGGTTATGTGTGGCACGAGGTATGGTTACTAAATTCTATTCCCCTTAGAATCATAACACTAGCATTAAACTAAATCAACCACAAAATAAGAAAATCATTCCATCAAAAACAATCAAGGCCGCATGGGTTTCTAGGCAGCATGGGAAATTCTGGCCGCATAAGTCTCTAGGTCGCATGTGAAATCTGTGTCGCATGGACCACTTGGCTGCATATGAAGTCAGACCGCATAGCAAATTCTGGCCGCATATAAAGTCAGGCCGTATGACAAATCATGGCCGCATGCTCAGGGTTTAAGGTCTAATCCTTGGGACAAGTGATAAAGTGACAGGCAATAAATGAAGTGTCAATGATGTGACATAAAGTGACTGATGTGATTGATGCAATAAAGTGTGTCATAGAGAAAAGATAAAACCAAAAAAATAAGTGCCAACGGTTCAGAGCCATGCGTCCAAGGAAAATAGTGGCTGCATGCTCTCCAGGCCACATGAGTGTCGGTGTAAACCCCCTCAAATTCTTATTTTAGGTAGACTATATATGGTTAGAAATTTTGGTTTGGCATCAGGTTGTTTAAGGTTTAGAAATTATGTTGCGTTGACTGGTTCTTTAATTTAAACCCTTGGTGCACCTTACCGTTGCTACAATAATTGGAGCCCAACAATAGCCTTTAATTTCCAATAAATTATTGCACTCTTGATCTGACAAGCCAACCTAGGTACTGGATATTTTTGTCACTCACAAACACACTCCCTTGTGCTCTAATCTAATTGCACAAATTCTCAGTCATGAAAATCAATTCTTTAATCCTATATCGCGTACCTATGTCGTTGCCATCGATTTGGGGACACAAACTCAACCTGTTTCGCCGAACCAATTAAAGGACCAAGACTGACACCAAGCCAACACCGTCCATGACCTTGTGTCACTCCTATTTGAGACTACATGTACTCCCATTTAATTTAAGAGTATATATGACACTTTATTTAATTAAATTGGGGACACCAACTTAACCTAATCCCAACCTAGCCCCAACTTAACCCAACACCCATTCATGAGGCCCATACAAAACACACAAAACTCCCTCACCCTACAATATACCAAACACCACTTCCCACACCAAATCCTCACCATTTTTCCTTCATGTGCAAACACCCAAATGTTGAGGGGTTTTATTATAAAAAAGGTGCTTGGTGTCACCACCCTATTGGTTATAGCCAATGAAGAAACCCTCCCCCAACCTCACATGACCGGTCTTGTCATCCTCTCTCTCCTCTTTTACTATGTACAACTTTTCATGTTGAATCAAGACCCTTGATTCAAATTGCAACATCATCACAACCACACACCCACTCTATATTAACTCTCACACACAACCTCCCCCCCCCCCATATGTGGCCGGCCCTAATCCCTAAAAAAACCTAGGAATCCCCCCCCCTCTCTCTCTCTCTCTCTTCCCTCTACTTAATCCAGCCGACCCTTTCCTTCTTCTTCACTTCTTCATTCTCCTTCATTCACCTTTTTCTTCATCTTCTTCTTCTTCTTCTTCTTCTTCTTCTTCAACCCACTGCCTCACTGGAGCCCGCTACCTCCACCACCATGAACCACCCACCGCTGCACTTCACTACCTCCACCACCACGAACCACCCGCCGCTGCACTTCACTGCCTCCACCACCACGAACCACCCGTCGCTGCACTTCACACCCTCCACCACCAAGAACCATCCGCCGCTGTACTTCACGACCACCACCACCACGAGCGGCCATCACCTCCATCCCCTCGAGCACCACTCTGACCTCCACGACCAGTACCACCCCGACCTCCACGACCAGCGTCACCACCACCTACTTTCAACACCACCCGCACCACCACCTTCACCTTTGCCCCTCCAACGGAGCACCACCATCTCGACCTGTCACGCCCCAGTCCCAAAATATCGAGGGACTGGACACGTGACAATGGCCAGCAGCACGCACCGATGGACAACCCAATTTAATGGATCCATCAGGGCATGCTTAAGCTGTAGTCTAACAGGAAAATGTTACAAGTCTCAGGTATTTCTAATCTCATCCACAGAATAAAAACAGATTAATTGCCAGACATATTGCAAATGGAAATAAATAAGCAATATCAAATAAGTGTCTCGGGAAACGATCCGAGAATCAGTCTGTTACATTAAAAGAAATAGACAGGAATTAAATCAACAGAAAATAGAAATACTGAGCAAATGAAGCCGGTACTCAGGAGAAGTCTTCTGCCACTATCTCGTCCTCGGTTCCTGGTTCTGCTCCAAGGAGTGCTCCTGTACCGTACACCTCGAGGTAGTTCTCTTCAGCTGTACCTGGGGACATAATCCGGATCCAGGTCCTCAGGGGACAGCAAGGTACAGAAAATACAAGCCAAAATAAATGCAGTACAGCAGATAATTAAACAAGAGGGTAAGCTATGTAACCAGCTAAGTGATATGCAATATGAGAGCAGCACTAGAACTCAGGCTGAACCCACTACAAGCTCTGTGTCGGGGAGCCGGTAGCGACAATAACTATGAATTATACTCTGAAATATACTATGTTTTATATATATAATATCAGCCTGTAGTCTGTGTGTCTCTCCCCACCCAATGTAATCCCACGTCTCATGTCCACGATGCCTCATGTCCATGTCACGCACGATTATAACTAATGCAGCAAGTCTGATAGCTATGAATCAATGCCTATGAATGTAATGTCTAAGTCAAAAACATGAATCCTATACAGAATCACCTTGAATGTCTCAGGAAGACTCTGTCTCATGAAATAGTGACAAGTGTCATGGGTTCTGGTGTACTTGATAAGACAAGTACAAGAATTATCGGGTATCGATATCCATCTCTATGTGACGTTACACAACTCCGCGTACGGGGTTGGCATCCGACTGGTAATCGGACGCTAAGTAAAGCCACTCGGTCCTGGGTTGAGCAGTTAGAACAAGATTACATATGAATCTACAAGAAATAAAAATACTATAACAAGAGTTACTGCGAGTTGACAAGCTTTACTTGCCCACTGATGCATAATTAAGTCCAGAAAATCAATAGCAAACTACAGGGTTTGGCAAGGTACACTTGCCTGTGGTTCCGGTACCAATTGCTGCTCTGTCTTCAACTGGAATTGCAGGCGGTACTCCGGTTGCTGAAATAAATATCACCATCAGATCCAGAAAATATCAATCAGCTAGAAATGCCTGTCCTTGAGTCCAATTTGGAGACAAGGGCAGAAACGGCAGTTTCGGGTCAAAACGGGGTCCACAAGTGGGCCCGCTTTGCACCGAAAAACGTGTCAGGGTCAAAGGTCTCCAAATTCACCAAACTTAGTATCAACAGGTCAGGAACGATGATACGAACCCAATGAAACTTCCAGAATTGGATTCCGATGAGCCGATCACAAGATCGCCCGTCGAGCGGGGCCTATGGGGCCCACGATACGCGATTTCGTCAACGTTCTCAGAATCGAACCAAACTTGACCCACAGGACCAGCGTATTGCTACGAGTCCGATGACGCAAGTTTCGTCTCGATCCGACGTGTGTACACAAAGTTAGGGTACGTTCCAGAAAGTACGGATACGGGGCGATGTCCGCGATACGCGTTGATCCCGGTGTGCACACACACCCGAATCGACTTCTGCGAAATCTCACATGTCCGTATCGACGACGCACACGTATCTGTGAAGACCGCACGCGACCAAGTCATCTCGTTTGGCGGAGCGTACTCAGTTCCGGGGTAAAACAGGGTCTGGTTTTTCCTTTTTTGGATCGCGGTGTGCGATCACCACAGGACGCGATGCCCCGAGCGGTTTGTCCGGGCACCGAGAGGGTCATACAGGCTTCGCAACGCAATTTGCGGAATCAAAATCCGAGCTACGAGCAAGAAAATACATGCACCTGAACGGGATCCAAAAATCGGAGTCCGAATCGTGTCCGACACGTGTCCGACACGTGTCCGGACACAGGAAATTAGGGTTAGGGTTAGGGCTTGACCCTGCGGCGGTGGCTGGCGGCTCTGCGGCGGGGGAGGGAGGCCGGAGGCGGCGCTGGCGGAGGCGGCAGCGACGCGCGGGAGGCAGCCGGAGGCGCGGCGGCCGGAGCTCTGGCGAGGGACGGCTGAACCGAGCGGGGAGAAGGAGGAGGAGGAGGAGAGGAGAGGGGGCTGGGGGTGCTGGGGCACGGCGGGTAGCGGCCGAGGAAGTAGAGGCGACCGGAGGGTTCGGGCGGCGGCGCATGGGCGGAGGATCTCGGGTTAGGGCGGAGGGTTTGGCCGGAGGAGGAGGAGGATTGGGAGGGGATTTAAATAGGGCTGTGGGCGGTGGGACGGGGCCGGGCAAGGCGGCGACGTGGCCGGGGTCGCGGAGTGAGCGGAGCGGGCGGGGCGGACATGAAGCGCGGGCGTCGCTGCACGTGGCCGAGCGGGCGGTGGGGGAATCGGGCAGCGGGGGATCGTGGGGGTGCGGGTTCGGGCACGGGCGGGTCGGGTTCGGGCAGGCGGATCCGACCCGACCCGCTAAGGCGGGGACTGGGCCGGGTTGGGCCGCGGGCTTGGGCTGGGCCGGGCTATTTAGGATTTTTTTAAAAAAATGGTTTTAAAAATATATAATAAATAAATAAATAACTAATTTATTTAAATAATTATTTTCAGGTGTTTAAAAATAGGTCCGGGGCCCAATAAATTCCAGAAAAATTATTCTAAGTCCAGTTTTTCATTTTACACACAAAAATATTATTATCATAATATTTTAATATTATTTATTATCTATTAAAAATCATTTAATATTTAAACCTTGATTTTAATTACAGAAAATTCCCAGAAAATTCCAGAATATTGAGAAAATCCAAATTTAAAAATTCTTGAAAAATCAGGGGATTTACAATCTACCCCCCTTAAGAGGATTGCGTCCTCGCAATCAAAGAATAACCGGTCAACAGAGATGACACGGTTGCAAGTACGGTTTGAAACACGTCACAAGATACTTAGGGAAATATCGTTTTCCTAAAAAATAAAAGTTATACACTTTCCAGAGAAAATCTAGTTTAAAGTAAAGAACTACACTTTGGAAAACTAGGTTATTATTAACAAGTTTCAAATTACTAGGTTGGGGCTAAGGTCACGAACCAATAGGCACGAGCTAAACAAGACTAGAAACGGATAACTACGAATCACTTACTCGCATCAGCGTCCTCCACAGTCATCGCGTAGGCTTGTCCTCGTCCTTGTGGTGGATTCCTCTGCTGCTGTTGGGCTTGCTGAAAAAGTGCTGCTTGAGGTGCCAGAGGTGGCTTCGGTGCTGGCAAAGCTAGTTGGTTTGCCCTTCGTGCTCCATCTCGATGCTGAGGACAGTCCTTGGCTATGTGTTGATTGGTGCCGCAAATCAAGCATAATCCCAACTTGCGTCTGCAGTCTTTCTCGATATGGCCTATCTTGCCGCAGTAGTGACAGGTAGGAAGGGTCTGCGAAGCTGTCCTGGGTGGCTGGTTCGTGTGAGATCTCTTTACAGATTCTTCTGGTGATGCTCTGTCTGGTGCTGAGGTGATTGGCCGCTTGTGGCGAGACTCTCTCCTGGTGACGCGTTCCATGCGTCGGGCTGCAGCGAGAACGTCTGAGTAGGACGTAGGTACGACGAATCCGATGAGTCTCTGTAGCTCGAAGTTCAGTCCGTCGAAGAACTTCTCGGCCTTCTCTTCCTCTGTCGGGATCAGGGTTGGGACGAAGCGGCTCAGACGAATGAATTCCGCGTTGTACTCTTCCACCGTCATAGAGTCCTGAGTGAGACGATTGAACTTGTCCAGCAGTTCTGATCGAGAAATAGCCGAAATGTACATCTCTTGGAAGAGTCTGGAGAACTCCTCCCAAGTGACTCGGTCTGGTCCGAGTCGCGTCTCCTCAGACAACCATCAGTGGTGCGTGTTGCCTATCAATTGCATTCGAACGGTAGTCATCCAGCGTTCTTGTGGAAGCTCAGCTGCTTCAAGTTGATGCCGAATGTTGGTGAGACATTCATGAACTTCTGTGGGCTCTTCCTTGCCGGAGAAAGTGCGGGGCTTCAGTTGGTGGAAGTCAGTGATTGAGCCCGTCGATGGCCGTCGAGCTGGTAGGTTGGCCTGCTCTAGTGCAGTTATGATGCTGCTTCTCAAGAAATTAGCCTCACGGAGTTGAGCCTCGTGTTGGACTTGTTGCTGGGCTTGCATCAGTGCGTAGATCATTTGGAATATCTGTTGCCCGTCAATTGGCTGTCCTTGTGGGAGTACGGGCGTTGGTAGAACGAACTGCGGCGGAGGCGGGATGTCATCACGCCGAAATCTAGAGGTAGGTTGACCTGCCTGCTGGCTCTGTTGAGTTGATGGAACTCCTCCGACTGGTGTCACTTCGTCGTCATAGGTGACACCTGTAGCTTATGGTGTTCCGGTGGGAGTCTCGTTGCACTCTTGTGGGTCCATTTCCCTGCATCCAAAATAAATAATAAGAGGCACACAGGAATCAAGGCAAGATGCAAGTCAAAATTAGTTCGAATACGATACAGATATCAAAAATGATTCAAGCAAGTGGATGAGATTATAAAAACTTATCATATTCTTATTGCAGGCCTGTTCGGTCCTAAGTTGAAACCGAACAATTTAGTCGTTGACCTGCATGGGCCACCACAAAAACCATGTCACGCCCCAGTCCCAAAATATCGAGGGACTGGACACGTGGCAATGGCCAACAGCACGCACCGATGGACAACCCAATTTAATGGATCCATCAGGGCATGCTTAAGCTGTAGTCTAACAGGAAAATGTTACAAGTCTCAGGTATTTCTAATCTCATCCACAGAATAAACACAGATTAATTGCCAGACATATTGCAAATAGAAATAAATAAGCAATATCAAATAAGTGTCTCAGGAAACGATCCGAGAATCAGTCTGTTACATTAAAAAAAATAGACAGGAATTAAATCAACAGAAAATAGAAATACTGAGCAAATGAAGCCGGTACTCAGGAGAAGTCTTCTGCCACTATCTCGTCCTCGGTTCCTGGTTCTGCTCCAAGAAGTGCTCCTGTATCGTACACCTCGGGGTAGTTCTCTTCAGCTGTACCTGGGGACATAATCCGGATCCAGGTCCTCAGGGGACAGCAAGGTACAGAAAATACAAGCCAAAATAAATGCAGTGCAGCAGATAATTAAACAAGAGGGTAAGCTATGTAACCAGCTAAGTGATATGCAATATGAGAGCAGTACTAGAACTCAGGCTGAAGCCACTACAAGCTCTGTGTCGGGGAGCCGGTAGCGACAATAACTATAAATTATACTCTGAAATATACTATATTCTATATATATAATATCAGCCTGTAGTCTGTGTGTCTCTCCCCACCCAATGTAATCCCACATCTCATGTCCACGATGCCTCATGTCCATGTCACGCACGATTATAACTAATGCAGCAAGTCTGATAGCTATGAATCAATGCCTATGAATGTAATGTCTAAGTCAAAAACATGAATCCTATACAGAATCACCTTGAATGTCTCAGGAAGACTCTGTCTCATGAAATAGTGACAAGTGTCCTGGGTTCTGGTGTACTTGATAAGACAAGTATGAGAATTATCTGGTATCGATATCCATCTCTATGTGACATTACACAACTCCGCGTACGGGGTTGGCACCCGACTGGTAATCGGACGCTAAGTAAAGCCACTCGGTCCTGGGTTGAGCAGTTAGAACAAGTTTACATATGAATCTACAAGAAATAAAAATACTATAACAAGAGTTACTGCGAGTTGACAAGCTTTACTTGCCCACTGATGCATAATTAAGTCCAGAAAATCAATAGCAAGCTGCAGGGTTTGGCAAGGTACACTTGCCTGTGGTTCCGGTTTCAATTGCTGCTCTGTCTTCAGCTAGAATTACAGGCGGTACTCCGGTTGCTGAAATAAATATCACCATCAGATCCAGAAAATATCAATCAGCTAGAAACGCCTGTCCTTGAGTCTAATTTGGAGACAAGGGCAGAAACGACAGTTTCGGGTCAAAACGGGGTCCACGGGTGGGCCCGCTTTGCACCGAAAAATGTGTCAGGGTCAAAGGTCTCCAAATTCACCAAACTTAGTATCAACAGGTCAGGAACGATGATACAAACCCAACGGAACTTCCAGAATTGGATTTCGATGAGCCGATCACAAAATCGCCCGTCGAGCGGGGCCTGTGGGGCCCACGACACGCGGTTTCGTCAACGTTCTCAGAATCGAACCAAACTTGACCCACAGGACCAGCGTATTGCTACGAGTCCGATGGCGTAAGTTTCGTCTCGATCCGACTTGTGTACACAAAGTTAGAGTACATTACAGAAAGTACGGATACGGGACGATGTCCGCGGATACGCGTTGATCCCGGTGTGCACGCACACCCGAATCGACTTCTGCAAAATCTTACACGTCCGTATCGACGACGCGCACGTATCTGTGAAGACCGCGCGCGACCAAGTCATCCCATTTGGCTGGGCGTACTCAGTTCCGGGGTGAAACAGGGTCTGGTTT
Source organism: Iris macrosiphon (assembly GCA_036927795.1). Taxonomy (NCBI): domain Eukaryota; kingdom Viridiplantae; phylum Streptophyta; class Magnoliopsida; order Asparagales; family Iridaceae; genus Iris; species Iris macrosiphon. The sequence goes on along the minus strand of JAYESA010000018.1, from coordinate 15,993,839 downwards.
TTTCTGTTTTTGGATCGCGGTGTGCGATCACCACAGGACGCGATGCCCCGAGCGGTTTATCCGGGCACCGAGAGGGTCATACAGGCTTCGCAACGCAATTTGCGGAATCGAAATCCGAGCTACGAGCAAGAAAATACACGCACCTGAACGGGACCCGAAAATCGGAGTCTGAATCGTGTCCGACACGTGTCCGGACACAGGAAATTAGGGTTAGGGTTAGGGCTTGACCCTGCGGCGATGGCTGGCAGCTCTGCGGCGGGGGAGGGAGGCCGGAGGCGGCGCTGGCGGAGGCGGCAGCGACGCGCGGGAGGCGGCCTGAGGCGCGGCGGCCGGAGCTCTGGCGAGGGGTGGCTGAACCGAGCGGGGAGAAGGAGGAGGAGGAGGAGGAGAGGAGAGGGGGCTGGGGGTGCTGGCGGCACGGCGGGTGGCGGCCGGGGAAGCAGAGGCGACCGGAGGGTTCGGGCGGCGGCGCACGGGCGGAGGATCTCGGGTTAGGGCGGAGGGTTTGGACGGAGGAGGAGGATTGGGGGGGATTTAAATAGGGCTGTGGGCGGTGGGACGGGGCCGGGCAAGGCGGCGACGTGGCCGGGGTCGCGGAGTGAGCGGAGCGGGCGGGGCGGCCGGGAAGTGCGGGCGTCGCTGCGCGTGGCCGAGCGGGCGGCGGGGGAATCGGGCAGCGGGGGATCGTGGGGGTGCGGGTTCGGGCACGGGCGGGTCGGGTTCGGGCAGGCAGATCCGACCCGACCCGCTAAGGCGGGGACTGGGCCGGGTTGGGCCGCGGGCTTGGGCTGGGCCGGGCTATTTAGGATTTTTTAATAAAAATAGTTTTAAAAATATATAATAAATAAATAACTAATTTAATTAAATAATTATTTTCAGGTGTTTAAAAATAGGTCTGGGGCCCAATAAATTCCAAAAAATTACCCTAAGTCCAGTTTTTCATTTTACACACAAAAATATTATTATCATAATATTTTTTTATTATTTATTATCTATTAAAAATCATTTAATATTTAAAACCTTGATTTTAATTACAGAAAATTCCAGAATATTGAGAAAATCCAAATTTAAAAATTCTTGAAAAATTAGGAGGTTTACACGACCTTCACCTCCAGCACCACCACCCCGACCTTCACCTCCAACACCACCACGACCTTTACCTCCAGCACCACCACCACGACCATCACCTCCAGCACCACCACCCTCACGTAGCCGAGCACCACCACCCTCACGCAGCCGACACGTTCGCCACCCCTGCGGTCGACGCCAACCCTGACCGAAGCCGCAGCACCGCCGCTGCCACCACCCACAGCCACCTGGGTAACTCCTCATCCTTCTCCTTTTTGTGTAGTTGTGTTGTATATGCTAGAGAAACCCTGGTTACGGTTAGGGTTTCCTGAATACATCCCATGCATTTTTATGGAAAATATTGAGGTTAGATATATATGTTGAATGGTTATATAGTAATTTATTACAGTTATTTATATGTGAACTTGATAATTTATAACTAATTATTTGAGGATAAATAAATTGGGTGTATAAAATAACGTCTATGAATACAAGGATGGTATGGTTGAGGATGAGCATAACTTGAATGACTGAAATCACTGTGATGAATATTATGGGTTGGAGATTTTATTTGAGGATGTTATACTAATTGTTGATCATATTTGATGCAACGTTACCCTAGTCAACTTGGGTCAACCCTCTAGTTAGTATCTATGTGAGCTATGTAACTAAAACAGAAGCCTATGCTATATGTGTTGTCACCTCTTATTTTAGAATAGTATCGAACTAGATTATTAATTAATTTTATATATCGTCTTTAGGTACTTCGGGATCCTCGGACTTGGACGTTGTTCTGGAGCCCCGCCTTCAGAATCCGGATCCAGACAAGTGTACCTTGCCATCATGTATCTCAATTCCAAATTTACTATTTATTTTATCTATGCATTGTGTGCACTTTGGATCGGAATCATTACTGAGCGTCCGGGTCATATCCGGGTGCAGACATTCATTGGTAATGTCTAGTATCGATTGATAGATGTTCGTGACACCTTGATGTACCTACTTGGTTACATCGGAACCCTAGGACGTGTCATGACCCGCACCCGAAAAATCGGGCATGAGTCGTGGGTATGTCCAGCCTACGCCGCAGCATCGGCGGTAGAACGCTGTCTAGGTCAACTATCTAGATAACAATCTCACGCAATCAATATATAAACCTGTCAAGATCTCAACTCCAAACGGAGGAGCAATATCATAATGATAATCACAAGTACTCAATCACGAATCTAAGCACGATAAGATAACAAAGAAATCTAGCAACTATAAAGTCTAACCAACAATAACTACTAACCCGACACCCGTAGCATCGGCCTCCTCGACCGTCAATGCATAAGCCCTGCCCTGCTGGAGTATATCCCTCTGCTGGTGCGGGGCATGGTGCTGTGCCATAGGTGGCCTAGCTCCAACTCTCTGATCCTGTGCTCCACCCAATGGAGGTGCAGTGGGGCAATCTCGCATCTGGTGAGCAGCGAATCCACAGAACAAACACACCTTCAGCCTCCTCCTACAAACATCCCAAGTGTGTCCTGCCTTCCTGCAGTAGGCACAAGTGGACGCTCTCTGATCCTGACCTGCTGCACTGCCTTCTGCATATAGGGACGCTTAGCTGGTCCCGCACTACCACTCGCACTGTCTGAATCATCCCTGCCTCTCTTGGACTTGAGCTCCAAGTCATCCTCTGCTCTCTGAGCGTCTTCTACTATCTGCTCGAAAGTTGCCTCGCGGTCGCTCCTGGTCAAAGACTTGACCGCCATGACCAAGCCCTTGCGAAACTTCCTCGCCTTAGCTGCCTCACTCAAGCCCTCCACAAATCTGCCCAGACGGTAAAACTTCGCTGCATACTCGTCCACTAGCATGCTCCCCTGGACGAGTGCCTCAAACTGGCTCTCCAAAGCACTGAGCGCCACATCTGGGAAAAACTTCTCCTTAAAAAGCCTCTTGAAAGCCTCCCAAGTAAGCCCTGGTGCCGCAATCCTCATATCAGTGCGATACCATGTCAAGGCGAGGTCGAACATCTGACTGCCCGCTGCCTCTATCTGCATGCTGTCTGGAATCTGTGCCAGCCTGAAGATGCCCTCAATCTGCTCTATCCAGTCATCCGCGTACAGTATCCCTTCTGTACCCCGAAACTCCTTGGGCCGCATCCTCTGGAAGTCAATGATGCTGCCCGGCCTCGGACGTTGAATCTGATCTGTCTGTGGCTGAATCGGTGCCACTCTGTCCACTGCCGTCATAGCCACCTGATGAACATTCTCAATGCCCATCCTCATCACATCCACCTGACAGTGTTGTGCGTCCATTATCTCCCTGAAGAACACAAACAACTGCACGGCATCTACTAGTGCAGGAAGTGGTGGAGGAACCACAGGAACGACTGGGGTAGTCCTCGGATCGACAGGTGAAGGAGGATCCCCGAGAGAAGCAGATGCTCCCTCAACCGCAGGAGTGGTGAGTGGAGCGGTAGCAGCTGCCTGAATACGAGCTGGACGAGAGGTAGCAGACCTCTCAGTAGCAACTGCTGGGGCGGTACGATGAGATCGTGT
>JAYESA010000018.1:15975228-15985228 GCA_036927795.1 Iris macrosiphon | reverse complement strand
GCGAAACTTCCTCGCCTTAGCTGCCTCACTCAAGCCCTCCACAAATCTGCCCAGACGGCAGAACTCTGTTGCGTACTCGTCCACTAGTATACTCCCCTGGACGAGTGCCTCGAACTGGCTCTCTAAAGCACTGAGCGCCACATCTGGGAAAAACTTCTCCTTAAAAAGCCTCTTGAAAGCCTCCCAAGTAAGCCCTAGTGCCGTAATCCTCGTATCAGTGCGATACCATGTCAAGGCGAGGTCGAACATCTGACTGCCCGCTGCCTCTATCTGCATGCTGTCTAGAATCTGTGCCAGTCTGAAGATGCCCTCAATCTGCTATATCCAGTCATCCGCGTACAGTATCCCTTCTGTACCCCGGAACTCCTTGGGCCGCATCCTCTGGAAGTCAATAATGTTGCCCGGCCTCTGACGTTGAATCTGATCTGCCTATGGCTGAATCGGTGCCACTCTGTCCACTGCCGTCATAGCCACCTGATGAGCATTCTCAATGCCCATCCTCATCACATCCACCTGACAGTATTGTGCATCCATCATCTCCCTGAAGAACGCAAACAACTGTGCGGCATCTACTGGTGCAGGAAGTGGTGGAGGAACCACCGGAACGACTGGGGTAGTCCTCGGATCGACAGGTGAAGGAGGATCCCCGAGAGAAGTAGATGCTCCCTCAACCGCAGGAATGGTGAGTGGAGCGGTAGCAGCTGCCTGAATACGAGTTGGACGAGAGGTAGCAGACCTCTCAGTGGCAACTGCTGGGATAGTACGATGAGATCATGTCTTCGGAGGCATCCTGAACACAGATCAAAAGAAGTCAATACGGCGCAAGATACGATATCATCAAAGAAGGACAGTAATATTTCAAAAGAAAAAAATTTCAGAATAATTTGATTGGAATTATTCCTAGTCGTGATTGAGTACACTCTCATCCTAGATCCTAGATCCTAGATCCTAGATCCTATAGCAGGCTCATAGCAGTACAACTAAATTGTTGTACCACCACGATATCACACTAATTGTGAATCAAGACCTGCATGGGCCACCACCAAAAACTTGTCACGACCTGCACCCGAAAAATCGGGCATGAGTCGTGGGTACGTCCAGCCTACACCGCAGCATCGACGGTAGAATACTGTCTAGGTCAACTATCTAGATAACAATCTCACGCAATCAATATATAAACCTGTCAAGATCTCAACTCCAAACGGAGGAGTAATATCATAATGATAATCATAAGTACTCAATCACGAATCTAAGCACGATAAGATAACAAAAAAGTCTAACAACTATAAAGTCTAACCAACAACAACTACTACAATAACCACAACATCAATAATAATAATACATCATCCAAAATAATATACAATACAATATCTCAGTCCAAAACCGGAGACAAATCCGGTGCTAAAGCTAATAAAACAATAACAAGGTCCTAGTGATCCCGGCTACCAACCCGGAAATCACTCCTAAACTAGAGGGTCCCTGTCTGCACCATCGACAGGCTCAGGTCCATAAAATGTTGGACACCACTCCTCTGGATACTCTGGAAAAATATGTCCAGTCAGGACTGGAGCAAGTACATCTCTAACAGCAGTTCCATTTAAATGATAAAAACTATAAAACAGTTATAGCAAATAGCAAGAAGAATGAAGCAAGTATGAAACAAGGAAATATATATATCACTGGTGCATAAAGGTAAAGATGCATGAATATCAGAGCAAGATAGTAATAACTGCAAGATACAAAAAATCTAAACTAAGAGTAAGTCTGTGCACAATAACATGTAGTGAGTCCAGCATGAAATACATGTAGTGAGTCAAGTCCAGAAACTATAAGTGAGACCAACAAGAATGCAGGAGAGTCCAGACTATAAAGAATGAACTCGGTGTCTTTGAAATACTTGTTTCGATATGTAACGGCTAGGGGTAAGTACGGTTCACCGCGCACTGGGTGTGCGGCTGCTATCATTCCAGATTAGACCAGAGGGAGTGATTCCTGATGATTTCAGATGAGAATGTTTACATTTCTACTCGAGTATTTCCCCGCCCCGACTAATACAAGTGAATCCAATACCCTACACGTAAATCAAGTATGAGTCCAGCCTGAAACATGAGTGATGCCTGTAGTGATGCCTGTAGGTGATGCCAGTAGTGATTCCAGAATAGAGGCCAAAAACATGAAATATACGTGTCGCAAGTAAATGAATCCAGAAATACCAGTCCGTGTCCCGTGTTGTGCCAGAAAAATCAGATGATACTATACTAGAAGCTGAATCATAATAATCATCAGATAATAAAAACTATCAGAAAATGTACTCGCCTGACGTCCTGAGCAACTAGCGATCCGAACTGGTATCGCAAGGACCTATTACGAAAAGCAAGGTTAAACAGGTTTCTAATGAGTTAAACAGATATAAAATAACTAAAAATAGGCTTCTAGGGTCGTTCTAGGTCAAACGGGTCAAACCGGTGAAATCTGGGTCAAAAAGTCAAGTCGGGGTCCAAAAAGTCAACTCGGGGTCAAATTTAGGTCAAAAGTTGACTTTGGCGGTCAACCGAGTCAACTACGGTCAACTCTAGGTCAAACTAGGGTGCTCCTAAAATTCTAGGTCAAAACTAGGTCATTAAGCTAATAAATCCTCAAACTCACCTCCTTGAGATACCGGGATACCCTCGGTATCCGATACCTCACCCTACGCTACACACCCCGCATATACCCTCTAAAACCTATGCTAGAACGCATAAATATATACACATATACATAAAAACCTATCTCTAAACTCAAACCTAGGCAATTGCTCAAAAACCCCGCTCGAAATTTAATACATTGGTGAGATACCTTGATATCTCAAGGTATTGGGATATCTCTCTCATATCCCCTCTAACTAGCTATTTAGTTAGCTATCTAAGTATATAGATATACTCCTAGCTACTAATCTAGGCTATAATATCTATATCTATCATATATTATACATATCTAAGTATCTATGCACATATATATAGATATCCACAACCACAATTATATACATACCTTACCTAAACTCATATATATGTATATATATATATATATCTATCTAGATATCTATAGATATATATATAGCTATAGGTATATATATATATATCTATACCTTAGATAGATATAACTATCTATCTATTAACTATATATCTATCAATCTATGTATCCATCTAGTATCTATTTATCTAATTATCTATCTAAATTTTATCCATCTATTTATCTAACATCTACCTATCAATCCATCTATCTAGCTATCTATTTATAAATCTATCTATCTATCTCTCTAGATATCTATCTATTTATATCTAGATACCAACTATCTATCTATTAATCTACATATCTATCTAGTTATCTATCTAACTATCAATCTATCTTAATTAACTATCTAGTTATCTATATATCTATATATAGATCTATCTAATCTATTATCTATCTATCTATATAACTATCTCACACTAAGCTACCTCGCTGAACATCTGCTGCTGCTGCTGATTTTACCTTGCTGCTGATGCTGCCTTGCTTGTACTACTGCTGCTGCTGGCTTGTACTGCTGCTGCTGCTACATAAAACTGCTGCTGCTGCTGTGCAGTGCTGCTGTGGCCTTCCTACCTCCCCCCTCTCACTCTCACACACACACAATCACATACAGACACACACACACACACACACACACACACACACACACATATATATATATATATATATATATATATATATATATATATATATATATATATATATATATATATATATATATATATACACACTCACAACCACTTATGCATATAAATACACACGCACACACACACACACACATATATATATATATATATATATATATATATATATATATATATATATATATATATATATATATATATATATATATATATATATATATACATATACACACACACACTCAAACATATATATATATATATATATATATACACTCACTCACACACACTCACTCTTACACACCCTCACACATACACTCTCACACACACTCTCACAAACACACAACCACACACACAAACACTCATACACAAACTCATATATATATATATATATATATATATATATATATATATATATATATATATATATATATATATATATATATATATATATATATATATATATATATATAAACACTCACTCACACTCACTCACACACTCACCTACACATACACTAACACCAACACACACTCACACAAACACTCACTAACACACTCACATATACATAAAAACACACATACATATATAAATATATATATATATATATAGAAACACACACACAAATATATATATATATATATATAAACACAACACACAACACAACGCACAACGCTCATAACGCACGCCCAACGGTCCCGACACGCACAAACACCTATAAATATATAAAATATAATCCGAGAACTCTAGCACACACTCCTCAAAGCTAACCCAACGCGCGCACAAGCCCGAAACTAGGAAACCAAGTCGAAATGGCCGTTCGGTCATTTCGACGAATACGTGGTGTGCGGTTCGGAAAACCTCCTGAAACGCACACCAAACCAACTCAGAATCGGCCCAAAATTTACCCACGGGTTCAAACGATGTCTAGATCCTAAAAAAATGCTATCCCGTCGATTCTAGGCCCCGTGGCAAAAACGTGCATGCACTTAGAATCGGCGACGACGAAAACCCCGAAAATGCCCGAAACGCCCGTTTCTCCGCGACACGACTTCACGTGTCCGAACGGAGACACGTGCTAACCCTCAAGACACCTGACAACGTCTACCTAGGTCCGTCTAACCTAGGACATCACCCAAAATTGGGCCAATTTCGGATTCCACCCGAAATTGACACAAAACCTAGTGTTAAATTCTCTAAACTCAACCAAACTAGTTCTAACTTCCTCCCACGGGTAGCCTTAGGGTCTAAAAAGGTTCTAAATTACTAATTATACTACATAAGAGTAATTAGAAGAGAAAAAATTAGGGTTTACCTCTTGGGAGTTGGAATCCCAAGTCAAAGTCTCCAAAAAGCTCCAAATCCACCACAACTAGCTTCCAAGCTCCCAATCCAAGCTCCAACACCAAATCTAAGCTCTACCCACCTAGGTTGGGGAAGAATATAGGGTTAGGGTTCACATAAAGAAGAAGAAATAGAAGAAGGAAGGAAAAAAATGGAGAGAACTTACATGGAAGAAGGAAAGAAGAAGGAAGAAGAAGTGCAGAAGAAGAAGAAGTGAAGAAGAAGAAGAAGAAGAAGGAAATTGGGGAGGACTGCTGCTCTTGGTCGAGTGGGGGCTGGTAAATAGGGGCCGGCCATGTAAAGTAGGTTTTCAAAGTCTCCAAATGTCCAAAATGCCCTCCTCCCACTTGGGTTTGGGTTTCGGGTTCCAAAAGCACTCAAACTAACTCCAAATCTCTCCAACTAACCCACTAAAAATATAATAAATATTCTAAACCCAAAAATAAGTCTCACAAGGGTGTGGGTTGGGTCGGACATGGGTCCACTAGGGTCTGACATGGGTCCAGGCTAGCCAAAACCCTAAAATAATCAATATAAAAATAATACAACCATCAATTAAATATAAATATAATTAATTATAAAATAATACATAATTAACCAAATTAAAAATAAAAAAAATATCCGCTCTGGAAATGGGGTGGTGACAGGACACATTCATACACCGTCATCGTGCCAGACTTCCTGTATCCTGATACTGTCAGCATGACCAAAATCTGGGATGACTTTAGGGTCGTGATTGTTGATAGTTACTTCAGTATGACGAGACTGTTAGATAGAGGTTCAGGTTCAACGAGCACTCGTTGACCGCATTAGGAGGAAAAGACAATTACTAGACGTTTGGGCTACTTTGCATGCGCTATATATATATATATATATATATATATATATATATATATATATATATATATATTATATATATATATATATATTTATATATATATGTTCCTATTTATGTAGAGATCCTGTATCCGGAGTCGTAGTATCACCCGTGTGACTCTTTGCTCGGAGCTACGGTACGCCCCATGTGTCTTTGTGCCTCGGAGCTATGGTTTTATATTTGAAAAGCCCATGTATCAAACATTGCCTTCAAACTTGCGTCTCACTTAGGTGGTTATGCTAGATTACATCGGCGTAGCACATGTTTCTTTCTGTTATACTATGGCATACTATTTTTGTACCTTGTTACGTCCCTCTGAGGACCTGGTTCCCTGCCAGATTGTAGGGTCGATTGCTGACGGGAGGCTGGAGCTGCTGATGAGTATTATACCGGTATGCCGGTATTGTTACTCGTTATTTGTATTCACTTCTTCATTTTTTAGCTATTTTGATCTTTGCTTATTTTCTGCTAGTATAGCCCAGTATTTATAGACTCATATTATTTTCTTCGAGTTTATTCGGACGAGTATAGTGTGGGGGTGAACACCATGATACATGTTATCCTTTTTTTATTACATATCCTTGTGGTTTGAGACATAGACATGCAGACCGTGTTATCTAGTTAGTAACCCTCATTTACAGCTTATACGTATTTAGAGTCAGACTGGAGTCCCCTTGGTACATAGTTGGCCATTGCCACGTGGCCTAGTCCCTTGTATTTTGGGACTGGGGCATGACAGTCGGTGCCACATGAGTTGTATCTTGGACTTAGCAAATTTCGTATTCGTTCAGTGAGTGAAAGCACAAGGTATTCAAGGACACTTGTGCAAATCAGCAGTCATGCGTCCAACAAGATGGATGCATGCTGTCAGTATGCGGCAAGAGTTTAGGCCGCATAACCCTCTCAGGCTGCATAACCCTCTCAGGCCGTATGACATGGACGCATGCTGTCAGTATGCGGCAAGAGTTTAGGCCGCATAACCCTCTCAGGCTGCATAACCCTCTCAGGCCGTATGACACTCTTAGCCGCATAACTCATTGGCCGCATGGGAACTTCGTCTTCTCCAACAACAGGTTCAGTCATGGCGGAAAAACTAAAAAAACTAAAATATTGTTTTCTTCATAAAATCTTATTTTTAGTCCAAATCGAGTGAACCAAAAGCTAAAATGTTCTAAATTGAAAGCTCTATCATATATCAAAAACTGGTTTTTAAATAAACAAGTTTAATAGATAAAAACCAAGGAAACTCATGAAACCCATAAAAATCCTAAGTTAGAAATATAGATCTACACTAATCCATCAATCAAAACAGAAAACTCCAAGAACTAACCGTGCTTAGAAACATATAACAAACATAATGAAACAATAATATTGAGGGTTTCTTTATTTCTCATGCAAGGTATACTTGTCTATGGAAATGGGGAAAGAAAACTAAAGAGAGGGTGAGAAATAAAGAAGTTAAGAGAGAGAGAGAGAGAGAGAGAGAGAGAGAGAGAGAGAGTGTAAAACCCCTAACCCTGAAAACGTATTAATTATGAGCTAAATAGAGAGAATAGATTTTATTAGATTTATTTTGAGATATTTGAGCACTTAGAGGATTTATGGAGCTATTATAATTTTTTTCTAATTTATTCCATGTAGGCGACCCTTTGGGCAGTAGTTAGACCGTATAAACCAATATAATTTATATATATATATATATATATATATATATATATATATATATATAAAATTTATTAGAATAAAATTTCCTATTGGATCAAACCCAAACCCGCAACCAGTTAACCAACCCCCGCGTAAAGTAAGGAAATATCAGCAACAGCTCATCACCCCGAGTATACTTTTTTGTGCGTAAACAGCAGCAGTTTATAAACCAACTTTTCTTTCACCACGCGTAAAGTTAGAAATAAACAGCAGCAGTAACAAAAAACCACCTCCGCGCGTAAACCAATCCCACCACTTAAATTCTTTCACCGCGCATAAAACAACCCTCTTATGACTCATCCCCCATGACTCATCCCCCACCGCCTCTCTATCTATTATTCCTAAACTAACCTCAACCAAAACATAAACCAATGGCAGACCAACCAAAATCTAAACCAATGAAAGGATGAAAGCAGCAGCAGTAATTCTTAATCCCTAAGTTTTCCCACTGCCTCCTTATCCCTATATATATTACAACACTTTCCAAACTCTAATCCCACTTCTTTCACCAAAACTTACACACATTCTCAGGACGTACACTATACAAAGTCTTGCTCAGGCAAGTATACCTTGCCAAATTCTACTATTTAAATTATAAATTATTGCATATATTCCTGTTGCAAAATACATATAACTGTGTGCGCCTGAGATTGACTAGGGTGAAATCGACAAATATGTCGATACGTAGTGTATCTGACTTAGACATTATCAGACCTACCTGCAGATGCGAGGGTATTCTGATATCCTCTTAGACCCTGACACTGGTACACGTATCATGATTGCAAACTCATGTTGGGATGCGGGTTCGTGTACTCGATTAGCTACCGGTGCGTGAAACACACATCACGGTTTAGCACGTAGTCAGGATTATCTAGAAAGTTATGACTTGGCATATAGCTACGTGGTATGCATGTTGTGGATTCGACTTGTATATCCGCATTGGGCGGAGAAGACAACTAGTAGGCGTATGAGACACCCACCTTCTTTATTGCAGATACCGCACTCTTCGGAGTGATACCGACGTATATATACTTGTAGATACCACGTCCCTTAGAGTGTTGGACGTTATATATATACAGATACCTCATTCTTCGGAATGATGGATGTTGCAGATACCACACTCTAGAGGACGTTGGACGTTATGCTTACGCCTACCCATATGTACCAAGGTTGTCTTCACAATTGTATACACTTAGATGGTTAGTTCACCCTTTATTTATTCAGTATTTATATATATGGCATGCTTTTATGTATCTTGTTATGTCCCACTGAGGACCTGATTTTCTTCCAGATTTAGATGAGGCATACTATGCCACGGTATACGGACCTGGGCAGGAGACGAGGTACGCATCCGAGGAGGAGCTAGAGGTGCTGCCATCCAAGTTCCTCTGATCTTGGGTAGATTTACCATGTAGAGCTGGAGCCTCTTTATCTAGATAGCCGATGCTCTAGCCATGTTATATTTTAGCACTCTTATTTTAGTTTTGTAGTGGGTTTGTTCCCACCAGACATATTTGGGGTTATACTATGACATTATGATATATTTAGTAACCCTCAGTATTAAGAATATCTTGACAAGATTGATGATTAATAGTGTCTGATAGAATAGGCCACATGTGGCATAGCAGATTACCTTACCAGTAAAGGAAGACATCTCCGCAGGGCAGAGACTAGTTTCATGATAGTTAGAGACTATATCCTAGTATGATTTCTCTTTCAGTAGAATGATATGTTTGTATATTATAGGATATATACTATTTTAGACTATGATTGATGGGATTTGACCATAGTAAGATTTGTATGAATAGAATATGACGGCCAAGAGAGAGGGGTGAGAGTTTTAATTTTGAGGACGAAATTCTTCTAAGGGGGGTAGATTTGTCACTACCATATTTTTTAGGAAGGATATTTTAGTCATTTGGTAATTAATTAAATATTGTGCATGTTAAATTTTATTTATTGTATTATTTATTTATTATTAGCATGTTAGATTTATTTTTGGACTTGTGTTAGTGGACCAACTAGTTTAGTTAGACTCATGGACCAACATTTAATTCTAGTTAGAATTGAGCCCAATAATTAGAAGTCCAATTATTAGGAGGATGATTAATTATGTTAAACCCATTAGACTAGAAGCTTTTCTCCTTAATTAATTTCTTCATGAGAGGCCCCAAGGGATATTTTAGACTTTACATAGTAGCTTGAGGGAGGGGGCAAGTGAGGCCTATATAAAGGGGATAAAATTTTCTCTCTTCATTTTTCATTACAAATCTAGATCTAGAAATTCCCTCAACCAAATTTTTATCCAATTATTTCCCAAATCACCATTGGAGGCTATTAAAGCATGGATCTACAAGGAGGAAGCATGGATCTACAAAGAGGAGCAAG